>JAOXJK010000008.1:6037686-6049808 GCA_025774025.1 Xenus cinereus
GGGGTTCAAGGCCAGGTTGGAGGGGGCTTGGAGCAACCTGGTCTGGTGGGAGGTGTCCCTGCCCAGGGCAGGGGAGTTGGAACTCGATGATCTTCAAGGTCCCTTCCAACCCAAAACCATTCTATGAGTCTATGACTGTAAATATAGTCTTTGGTGTAGCTTCCTGCATTTCTCAAAAGTCTGCAAAGATATAGCTGCAGCCTCATCTTTGCTGATGTTTTCCCTAGGTTTGATCAAATGAAGTACTGAATGATTCAAATAACCAAAGAAATGGTAGGATGCCAGATCTCAATCTGGGGAAGAGACCCCAGCTTACAGTTAGATAGAAGTGCCTATTCCCTACCTTGGAGAAGGAAGGAAAACCATCTTTTCTGAAGTATAAAATTTAATCAAACAAAAAAATTTTTTTCTTAACCAATTTTACCATTAAACATTCAAGTTAAGACCTTATGAAGGGTCTCTGTGCATCAGTGTCCTATTGCCGAGTCTTTGGTGATGATTTGTGGTGTTTTTCCTTTACAGTGCCCTGGGATCTGTTCATTTGAGTTAGTTTTGCTGTGTTTTTATTGTTGTATTATTTGGCATTCAAATAAGTGCAGTCAGTGAAGCACTAGTCAGTATCCTCATTTGAATTATCCATGCAAAGTTGATCTCTGTTTTTGAAATGTCATTTTCCTCACTGGCTTGTTGGCCATTTAGGTCCCAGAAGATCTAATGGAACTGCAGAGCTGCTACTGAAGTTCTACCACAAGGTCCTGTTTCGTAGGCATCACCCACACTTTGTCTGGGGAAGAAGCAGGACACTTAAATCTGATTAGCTTACTGGGCACAAGCGTAAATTGGTTGAGTTGGGTGGATTGACTTCAGTTCTGCATGAAAAATCAGAATGTAATTTTAAAATTTAGCTGGGATAGCCAGAGATAACTGGTAGCCCTTCCATCTCTCCCCTTAAAATTTCTCCTTGCTGCCATCTCATCCCTCCAAGACCTAACAAAATACCGTGTCTGTGTCATCTCTCAGCCCCTTCTTCTCACAGGTGTGGGATTCTATCCTGTTTGCCCTCTGTGTTTGTGAAATACTTTGAGCTTGTCTGGGGAAACCAATGCATTTGGATCATAAATGGGATGGCAGGAGGCAAACTCCATCACATCCACCTTCCTTTTCTATTTGCTCACATAATCTTAGAGTTACTCAGGTCCAGCCTTTCAAAGAGCTCGCATCTGCTGCTGGAAACAAGGTGAGCACTTGCAGGAACCGAACTGTGCCTGGTTACTTGATATCTATCGTGTCCCTACCTGCCTTGGGGGATGCAGTATTCTGAAATTGTTTGGATTTACCTAGGCCTGCTATATCTACTGAAACAGATGCCTTTGCCAGCAATATGGGTAGTAGCAGGTAAACAGGTGCAAGTATCAGAGATTAGGAAAGGTGGTTTAAATTTAATAGTTGGACAGTTGGTTGGAGCTGAAACAATCCCAATGGAAATGATACCCTGTGTGCAAACCAGGTCTACAAAGGGCCATGTTATATAGCTAGCAGTGGCCCTGATGCAGCACAAATACGCTCAGAATTTCTGTCAGAGAAGTGATTTTCTGGGGAAGTGACATGTCTGTGCTGCAGTCCTGGCTGGGGACAGCATTCCCGACTGGTGCTCGTGGGAGAGATCTGCCTGTGAAAGCAGCAAATCTGAGACACTGTGAAATTTTTATTCCCTGGAGTTACAGAGAAGCCCCCACACTTCATATATTCACAAGATCAAGGCTGTTAATCCCTGGATGTCTGCATGTAGCATTCCAAGGGGCAGCCTCCTGTGCAGTGGGTCTTCTCACCTACAGGGATCTGAGATGTTCCTTTGCTATAATACCCGCCCCCGCCCCCCAAAAAAGCAGAGCTCAAAGCTTTGCTGGCTGTAGTTGGGGTACACCATTTGCCAGCATGAGATAATGCTGATACCTTCTTGTCCTTTGCATATATTTTACGCTGTATGAGATGGTGATGTGACTTGTATAGGCCTGGCACCTCCTTTGCAGTTACATGCTCACCATCACTCACATCCTCGCCACTTGTGATTTGAATGAGTAACGCCCAACATTTGTTTTCAAGCAGGTGGCTCTGACACACCCTGACTCCTACATTCAAATCCAGGAGGAACATACACACAGGAAGGGACATGGGCATCACCCCGTTTCATGGAGCTGAACAGGGACATCACTCCATCAGGTAAATGTACAAGTGACACCACATGAATGTGGCTCCTCTTTCAGCAGACTGAAGGGGTGTGTGCCGTTGAAAATGTGGATTGCTATGGAAAGAGCAGGTCTTCCCCAATCTTTGTTTTTATATTTAAGACAGGTTCAGAACAAAACTCACACCAGACGCTTGACAAACTTTATGAAGTTTTGTCACCTGCCACAAAACAGCATCTGAGCTTGATATTCCTGAATATTTATAACTTAAACCCTCTGCCTATGTCACATGAATAGTAAAGGTGTGTGGCAACTTTGGGCCAAAGTTGTGTGCGTTCTTTGGAACAATTCTGACTGAAATGCTGCTGAGCCTTCTGAGCACAAAAGTAGGTGACCATCCACTGTGAAGGAAAGCTGAGCTATTCCATACCACGGAACAGAGTCAGGACTGTGAGATACTCTCAACAGACATGCATTTCTCAAAGCAAAGTGCTACCTTGGAATACAGTGAGCCATGACTGACCCGTACAGAAAGTGTCTCTGTGCTACTCATAGAGTAATATTGTTTAGAGACTAGAAAAACTCATTAAATCTTATTTTTACAGATGCTGTTTAGATCCTATGCGTGTGACTAGTAAAGCGATTTTTATATATCCTTCTGTTACGTTCTGTCCCGTTTCTGTGATGAAAACTGTATTTCAGAGGCCACCACTCTGGGTATTCCCTTTCTGCTGGAAGAGATGGCTGTTCTGTGGCTTTTCGTCTACCCACTTGACTACTTTTTCAGTGTAGAAGATGGATGTGGATCTAGTGCTTCTTTATACACTGACAACTTTGTGGGGAATGTTGCATCTGAGCCATGAAGCAGGTGAGTACTGCGATTTCTTGCCCAGCCCTAAGATGAGGAGAGAAAGCATAAGGTCTACTCGTTCCACATGGTGCTAGGACAGTTCTAGCTCGGCTCAATCAAAATCAGGAGGCTTAAATTAGGCCAATCATTAGTTTTGCAGGCCAAAGGACTTCTTCAAAGCTAACTAGGTGGAGAGTCTTTCTGCCCCCAAGAGATGAAGACATCAGCACATTCAGTACACACAATGAAACCCCACCTCAGCACGAAGGCACCTTTCTTCACCCGAGACTGGGTAATCAAACAATCTGTGTGTGTATTCAGCCCAACCCAGAGAAATAATTTCTACAAAATAAAACAGCAGCATTGCTTGTCCAGTAAGGCAAAGCAGATTTTTTCCCCTGGTTATTAAGGGTTTCTTAGCAGTCAGTGCTAAATGCAGCTGATCCTTGCTGTTCAAAGCATGAGGTTAATCAGGGTGTTAGATCTGGTTTGGCTACACAGGAGTCTGTTGCTTTAAACAACAGTCTGTTGTAGCAGACTTGGGTAAAAATATACCAGGAAACAAGATTTTTACAGCAGCTCAGGAAGACAATCTTATGTTTGTTCAGCGCTGGATGGGTTTGTGTGTCAGAGTTGATAGCTGCATGCATTCAGCCAGAAATGAGACTGTTTTTTTATTCCTTTTGCCTCATCATGTTATCATGGGTAGAAACTGTAGGGTCAAAGCTTTGAATGTATCAGTGACATTGCTTAGTTCCTTTATTTTTTTAAGGACAGAGACAAGGTGTGTTTCTGCCAGGCAATGCAGCTGGTTTCTGCCTCTTCTGGAACACACAACACCGTCTAGTGCTGCAGGAGTCACGAGCAAGCTATCTGCTGCGTTTGATGGAGCAACTGAAAATCAAATGGCAAGTGCTGTGGGCATTTCTGAAGTGTGTGTTCTCTGCAGTGGCCACTGCGTGTAAGATGGGGCGCAACTAAAACCTTTGTCATCCTGGCAACACAGACCGAAAGCTTTGATTAAATTCTTAAGGATCTGATCTGGAAGAAAGATGATAGTTCTTCCTCCCAGTTTGTTTCTAAATATTTACAGGTAGGGAATATACCATGAACTGCTTATCACTTACAATTTCACTTGTCTGTGTTGTGGGTGTGAACTGCGCACAGGACATTTGATTATCCAAAAGTATTTGAACTTGAGAAAAGAACAAGCAATTTCTCAAAATCAGGCATGAGAGATTTTTAAGAATCTGTCTCAGTTGTTTCAACACTGCTTTCATAGTACAGTAGAGCTTTTGATGGTAAGATAATGGCCCATCAGAACATTTGTCCTACCCCAGTTTCCAAACCTATCAACATCAACAAAAAATAAATTGAAACAGTAGAAAAGCTCAAGTTACGCATATATATATACATATATATAAAAAAATATATATAAAAATACACTCACATGTCAATTTCAGAATGGGCAAGTGACCTTCTCTGTGCGCTCTGATTCTTTTGTTGTGATAGAGCTGAACCCGCACGAGAAGGATGGATATGAAGTGGACAATTTCATAAAGACACCCTGGAGGCAGAAAGACATTTACTACATATGAAGAAAATGTGAGTAACCGTAGAAAAATAATGGGTTATTTAAATGGACAGATTGAACAAAGATAGGCTGGGCTGTCAGTGAGACACGGTGGGATAGAATACATGCTCAGAGGAAATGAGAAAGGCTGAAGTCAAGTCTCTGTTTCTCCAAATGGTATTTCCTCCTATATAAAGGCACAGGATTTAAAAGTTTCATGGTGCAATAGCTAAGAAAACAATGTCGTGCAAGTATCAGAAGTTGTTACCTGCATTTTTAGAGCACCCTTGCTCCAAATGGAGGGGAGAAGGCTTCTCTTTGCGATCCTAGGTATCCTAGGAGAAGGTGGCTGTAACTCAGTGGGCCTAAACAGGCTTCCCTGAAATCAATGACAAAATACCTCAATGTGAACAGGTCTGAGCGTAGTAACGGAGCCAAGATCATCTGAAGGGAGTAAGGTTTCAAATCAAATAGATTTTTTCACCACTAATCCGGACACTTGGCCTTTTATGGTATATTCTGGCTTTTAAACTCTCTTCTGGTATACTCTGGGTCTTGCACCTGACTCTGTAGAACAAGATTCTGCTCCCTCTAGTTGGTGTCTCCCTACCCTTGCTGTAATCTGTAGTTTGAATGCTTTTCGGAGTGAAAATTATACCCATTGTTCTAGGTTTTGTGGGTGTTTATGCTGTAATTCACTGACTTGATCTGCAGCAAACCTGTTTCTAACTGCAGATCCAATGTGGGAGATTGTTCAAAAGGCAAGGTGTGTCTCGCCGATTAGCTGAGTTGAAGTCACCTGACCCTGAACAAATAGTTCCTGACCTGAATTTTATGTTAGCTTTATTTACTTAATATAGAAACGTTAAAATTGAGCTGCAGTGAACTATGTCTTTAACCATTTCCTGTCTTGTATTGTTTGTAGTTTTATGGAGGATCTAGTGTTCAGCACCGAATCACGCTGTGGACCTGGAGATGTTGCTGTGAGGTCATTTTCCCTCCATGGATCCATCACCTTCCCAGGTGTAGGATTTGGAGAAGCAGGTACAAATAAAGCTGTTACAACACGTGATGGAAGTGCGACGGGAGGGGTGGGGGAAGGAAGAAGGTTACTCACCGGGCTGTACCATGGGCCGGTGACTCAGACGCCCACGTGCCATTAGCTCTGCATGGCAAACCATAGTTTGGAGGCTGCACCACCTGCAGAACTCAAGTGCTGGCTCTCCTGTCCCTCCTGGCAGGAGATGGAGGTGGACTCAGGGCTGTCTTTGCACTCAGTTGAGGAAGTTCTGCTCCATTGGTCACTGCTGTCTGGAGGGGCAAGTGTGTATTAGAATTGAAGCCATTTCTGTATGGTCAGAGATGTTGTTGATGCTTCTTTGTTGTCCAGTAGGTTTCTGATTAAATATTAAGTAGAGCTGAAGGGAAAGGGAATACTCTTTGTCCTGATAAAATTATATTGTTTGTGGGCGGAGAGAAGAAAACTAGATTAACGTTCACAGGTTCTTTGCTGGACTGTGACAGCTGGAAGAGGGCTGCTGCTGCTAATTCTTGAAAGGCATGGCAAGCAAATAGCATGTAAGCCATTCTTCTTTCTCTCATGACCTTAGGCAACTGGCTTCTCTCTCAGTTTCCCTTTCTTTACCTATATAATATGTGGTATAGTGTTTGGAAAAGTCAGTCAATCGTTCTAGTAAAATACTGTGGTATTCTCAGCTATTTATTTAGGCTATGTTATTGTGGGTCTGTCCACACAGCCCTTTGCAGGCGCAGGAGAGGCTTGACCCTGGTAACCCAAGAGCCTTGTTGCAGCACCAGTTCAGTGTGTAACTTGCCCAGGTGACTCAACCAGCCTGTGGTCTGGTACCAGCATAACTACGCTCACCCAGCCGTGATGCTAAACTCATGTTCCAGCACCTCTGAGAACAAAGAACTGGTTCCTGTCAGCCACCAAAACATCTTAGCTTCTAAACCCCAGCATGAATCAGGGCTGCACGCTAATTACTGCTCCACAACTTTGACAGACGCTGCTTCTGTTCAACTGCAGGCGAGGGCTTTGTGTTTGTGATTAGATTAGATCCTTGGTGGAGTTTGTCTGTAAAACTTAAAATCTGGGGGCTGTTGGCACTTGCAAATTTGTGCTGTGAAAATAAGCACAGTCACATTTTGTTAAATAGTGTGTTAGATGAGTGCTGCTGGACTGATCATCTCTAGGGCTGTGAAATCATGCAAGGAGATAGTATTATTGCCGTGGCCTTCACTGGCATTGCCCTCAGGACCCTGCCATGCTCCAGGAATGGATTAGCTATCAGAGCTTCCCAAAGCAGCTCAAAGCCTCACTTTATTTTAGAAATCCTCATTTTAAGAAGAAAGGTCTGTGTAAGGATGAACTGCTGTGTGGAGCCGTCGGCAGGGCTGCCTTCCAAAGCCACGGAGAGCCCGGCTCCGCTTACCTGTCCGGGACACAGGAGCAGTTGCTGGGCCTGTCTGAATGTACTAGAGATTAGCAGGGCAGGAAAACACCTGCTTCCACTTAACTGATCTGAGAGGAAACAAAGGACAGAAAAACGATGGCTGGAACAACACAGGATTGGATGAAAACTAATATGTAGCTTCAGATTGTCAGTTGGCAGCTATAACCCTCAATTTAAAGCAGCTGAGAATCCCAACTCTTTAGACCTAAAATCTTGCTGCTATGAAGATGAAAGACTTTGTTCCACACGCCCCTCCCCTCTTTTTTTAAATTTTTTTTTTTATTTTCCCTTTTTCTTTTCACTTAACTGCGTCCAAATGGAGAGCAGGCAGATGGGAGCTCAGGCAAACCCAGATGCCAAGCTGCTGTGCTTGATAATAGGCAGCGAGGAGTGGCAGCCAGCTCAGCCAGGAGGAAAAGGTAGAAACTTTCCAATCATTGTTTAGGAGCTCAATGAACCCCTTTAGTTTTATCTCAGAGGAAGATGGGATTGGCTGGGACTCACTGGTGACCACAGTGTAGGCTCCAGTTTAGATATGGGATTGAAATCCTGGCTGTAGGAAAGAAGGGAATCTGGTGCTTTCGTTGACTTCAGTGAGGGCTGGTGCTCAGCATCTCTGCAAGCAAAGTCTTGAGGAAGGGTGTTTTTCCATTGGATTCTTAAAAATTATGTGCTGAGTCCAACACTGAAGTCCAAGGTGAGCAAAAAGGTTAGACAGTCATCGTCTGAGCTTCTGTTTCATTGCCTGACCCTGAGCTGTGTTTCATTCAGAAACTGGGTTTAGCATGGTTTTAAGCACACTGTCATTAGGCTCTTTTTTCCCCTCTGTTTGCTTTAACTGGAACAGGAACAGTTCTAGCTGTTAACAGAGACACACAACACTGCGCACCAAGCCCCTTCAAGGGTGTTGTGGGCTGATTAATGGGACAGCTGGTGGTCTCTCCAGTGCCTTGTTGTTGTGGTTTGTGCGTCTGTGTGTGTAACATCTTACCTTTTGCTTGTTCACCAGCGTGTGCCCTACGGAAACGCAATGCAAGCCTGGCAGATTGGATGGCTGGCCTTAACTTAGTGTGTTTGCAAAGAGAAGGTAAGGCTTGTAGGTTTATAAAACTTTCTTTCCGTGTTCAAATAAGCACAGGTCAGCCTGACCTGCCTGCCCACCGCTTGTGTCGTCTTCAGAGCAGTAAAGAACCACTGAAATGTACCTGTGACCTTACACACTAACACTGGCAAAACGTGTTTTAGCTGTGGAGCATTGGATTGCATGCGAGCGAGCCCTCCAGGTTATTGCACCTCTCCAAGCGCTGCAGAGAGAGCAATATTCTTCTCCCCTCCTCCTTTGCTTGCTTAACTTGTTAAGACATGGAAGGTTGCTCCTGCTGTGACTCCTATTCCTGACCTGACAGGTGGTGCCTTGAACTGAACTTTGCTCTCACAAACATGGTTGAGTTTCATGTATCAGCCTACCTTTGAGGGGACTCACCCATCTGCACTGAATTTAGTGATTCCGGCAACGTTTGCCGCTGCGATTGTCCCGGGTGCCAGGTTCAGGAGTACAGTTGGGCGCAGGGTCTTGCCACACCAAACAAGTGAGGGCCAAGGATTCCACGCATTTAATCTCATGCTTTTAACTCTACAGATTGTGCAATGAGTTGCTGAGTACAGGTAAGAAGATGAAAGAGATTGAGGTGATGCAGGAAGTGATACTAATGGCTATAGCCCTCAGATGAAAGAAAGAAACACCTTTATGGGTGCGCACCGACGTGACCCCTGAGCTGCACGAGGAACAAAGAATTGTAATATCGAATCAGAGGTCTGGTGTGTTTTGTAGCCTGTTTTGAAGAACTGAGCAATAGGAGCTTATTGAAAAAAGCTGAATGAAGTGCTGTGAAGAATGGCTGGGAAATGGTTTGTCAATAGGACATGTTTATTTTCCACACAAGAAATGCTCCGTTTGAACTGTGTGGCGGAGAGTATTTGCATTCTTTCCTTCTCTCTCCAGTCCTGGGCATTGTCCTATATCCCTGTGCAGTGTTTTCTTTTGATCGTTCGTTTCCTACCAAAATTTTGGTGTCAGTGACATCCTGTGGTGTAGTTAGATGTTAACTCCGTCTGCGTTTGGTCTTTTGTTTTTTCCCTTCTTCACAGTTTATCATCCCAGTCCCCTGATTTTTGGTACTGTGAAAATAGAATTAGTCCTGCTGCTGGGTACCACTCACTTAGTCCCCCAGGACACAGTATTTGACAATACTAGTTCTTCTAACCCCAATCTGTTGTATTTTTGTTCTATTGGGTTAAATCATGGAGTTTTCACCCAGCTGCCATTCGGGAAAGCTTCCTGTTCACTTTAGCTTAGCTGCATTTACCCCAGGATGGATTATTGATGTGGGGGTTTGGTTTGCTGTTGAGCACTGATGGCCCAGATACGGGTGAATTGTATGGATAACCACAAAAATGAACATTTCAGTAGTAAATGTCACACAGAAAAAAATCAGAATGGAGGAGAGTCCAGGCAGGATGGAGATGGTGGCCCGTGGTGGTTTCTTAAAGGAGGTGGTGACTTATGCAGTACAGAAGGGGAAAAGTGGGAATTTCTTTTCGCCAGCCTCGGGGAGATCAGAGATGCAGGTTTTGTTCAGACAGGCAGAGAGAGGTCAGGAGGCCTCAGAGAGTGGTTGAATCAGAATATAATTCATGTAGCTAAACCATGTCCTGGCCATTAACTGATGCAGGAGAAAACAGGTCTGCTCGGGCATCAACTGGACATTGTTGATTGATTGGATCCTCTGACTATTCAGGAACTGTCTCAAAATTCTTAGTGACGGGTGCCTCAGACAGAGAACAGAAGGGTGATTTCTAATAGATCAAAGCAGCTGATGTCCAAACAGATTAAAATCTCAAATAAATGTCCTAAATGTCCAGATGGCCTGGCCTAATATGGATGCAGGCTGTATTGATACTGCAATACAGAGTGGTGTTGCAGCATATGCCAACAGCCTTGTGCTGGCTTTATTCATTTGGCTGTTGAATCACTGTCAAGCCCCAGCTGAAAAGATGAATGAGACCTAATCTTTTAAGAAATATGGGGCGCTGGCACCAGGATTTTACCACCTGTGTTGTGGCCAACGTCACTCCAGCATCACGCCTACAAGGAACAGTTCAGCCGTGCCCCCTCAGACTCCTGTCCCACCTCCCAGTTACACTACAGGTATCCCAGTGGGGTGCATTTTTAGGAGGTTGGTAGTTTTCTATAGTTTATAGGTGCTATTTATACTAAGTATGCCTGCCAAGGCATTGGACACAGAAATCCTGTATTGGGAAAGCTATTTATTAACTTCGAATTTCAAATTCTTTCAAGGGCACACGAACGCAGATGTGGTTATTTCGGGCATAAGTTTGTTCTCCAAAATACTGTAGGCTCGACTTTTTCCAGGCAAAAAATTGTGTCTTGAAGCTACGGTCCAGCAAGTTGGAGAGGAAAAGGAAAAAGGCGGCTTGCTCAGAAGCAGAGCTGAGAGTCTAATCGAACTGCAGGCTGTGTGATACCCTTACAGGAGAAATCAGTCTTTCGCAACTAAAGGTTTCCAAGGTTTCTCTTGAGTTAGTTCTGGGGACAAGTTGTGTCTTAGGGGAATTCTTCTGCCAGTTGGGCTAATTAACATGATAATTTGTTGTTTCATTAGCTACATCTTTCATGGGAAATATGAGTGTGTTCCCTTCATAACAAGCAGAAAACATTTTACTTGTTTTTCTTTTTTCATGACACTGATGAGGATTTTCTGAAAGCTTCCTGAAATGGGATAAAACCAATATCTAGAAAGCCACACTTTTAATTTTGTTTTCTTTTATTTTAAATGCTCTGTTACTAAACCTGCTTAGAACTGACCATCAGCTCTGTCGGAACTTCTTTTCCACATCCTTCAATACTTTCAAAACCAGGGGATGTCATTGAAGAGATTCCACTTGACAACATCCAAGAAGCATTTTGTACAGGGAAAGAGAATTATGGCTCATGAGAGATAGCACATGATGTAGCCAAACTAGACACTTTTGGCTTTTTTTGGCCTTCTCATATGTCCACATCAGAAATGAAATTTCTACCTCGCTAATTGAGGAGTAAACACTCCAAAGATATGGGCTGAAGCGTCCTGTAATCACTGTGATCTCAGTCCTGGTGCCTATGATTGGACACAGGAATCCAGTTGTGGGTCTCTTCTCTTATCAGCTGTATATTGGGAGACCTGAGTTCTGGTTGAGTTTTTTTTAATAGTTTCTGAAATTATTTTGTATGTCAAGACCAGATGGTGATGAGATTCAAGCATCTGCTAAGTTTTTGGAAAAAATCAGCTCTTGTGAATTTACCAGCAAAATTTTACACATGTCCTTCAGCAAGTTCTTGCCCCTGTCTGTGCCTTAGGTTGTCTCTGTATGTTGCATCTCTTCTTTGGAAAAAACATCATCAACCCGTCAATGTCTCTGCTATTCTGTGGCAGGTTAGATGAGCTGGGAGAATTCCCGTTAAATAATCTAATATCCGATTTGAGGGGAGCCATATTCTGGTTGGCCGAACAATTAGTTGGCTCTTAAAATATCAGCTCAGCAATAGGTAGTGATGGCAGCGGGCAGCTGGCAATTGGTTTGCGATAGGGAACAGGAAGGACATGGACCTGTTGGAACGGGTCCGCAAAGACGCTGTGAGGGCTGGAGCCCCTCTCCTCTGAGGACAGGCTGAGAGAATTGAGGGGGTTCCGCCTGGAGAAGAGAAGGCTCCAGCAAGACCTTAAAGCCCCTTGCAGTCCCTAAAGGGGGTCTACAGAAGAGATGGGGAGGGACTCTTGATCAGTGAGTGGAATGATACGATGAGGGGTAATGGTTTTAAACTGAAAGAGGGGAGACTTAGATTAGATATTAGGAAGAAATTCTTTGCTGTGAGGGTGGTGAGATCCCAGCCCAGGTTGCCCGGAGAAGCTGTGGCTGCCCCATCCCTGGAGGGGTTCAAGGCCAGGTTGGAGGGGGCTTTGAGCAACCTGGTCTGGTGG
>JAOXJK010000008.1:6049908-6077210 GCA_025774025.1 Xenus cinereus
TGGTCTGGTGGGAGGTGTCCCTGCCCAGGGCAGGGGGTGGCACTGGATGGTCTTTAAGGTCCCTTCCAACCAAAACCGTTCTATGATTCTATGATACAAGAGTGTCTGGAGGTTGATGTTAAAGTGGGAGAAGACAGGCCCTTCACCTTGAACTCTTGGTTGCCTGTAGACCCCTGCTCTTGAGCAAATCTTAAGGGTGTATAGCGGGAAGGTGAGAGAGGCTGTGGAGCAGCAGTATCAAACCCGAACCTGCGCTCGGTGAATAATTCACTCTTTGTTAAAGCTGTGGTGGAGGTGGTGAGCCCCTCGAGAGAGGCCGGTTTGGCCCCGGCCGCTCCCAGAAGCCAGGACACACCTGTTAGTAGCCAGGGGCACGGAGATTGGTCGGGTGGAAGGAATGCACCTGCGCAGGGAGGGGAGGAGGACTACATGTAAGACGAGCCTTAGACACCCGCCGTCTCTTCTCAATTCCAGTTTAACAAGCAACAGCGCTCTGGGCTGCGAAGAAACCCATGCACCTTCTAATCCTTTGCTTTCTTTTTTGTTTTTTGTTTTTTGTTTTTTTTTTTTTAATATAAATTTGGTTTTATTTTGTTAGTCTGTTACGATTTAGAAGTGTGTTGTGTTTTCAGGTACAGTTCTATTTTTGTCTTCCATTTGTTTCCTGTGAATTTCACTGCGAAAGCCTCTGGCTCCGAGTTCGTCTTTTCCAGGACACGGAAAGATGGGAAGATGAAAACTCTTGTGCGCGCTCTCCTGACCGTCATTTCGTCCTTTTTCTTACCCGCTTGAAGGCTGATGAGCTTGGTTTGGGAGAAGGTGGTTGTGCTTCCAGCACTGAAGTTCCTTGCATGTGTGTGTGTGTTCATGGTCCTGGTAAGCCCAAGTGTCCAGGTACTGCTGTAAAAAGGGATCTAAGGAGCATGAAGAATGACTTCTTTAATGCTTTTCGTAACTTGTTCATCAATATTCTCCTCTCAACTTAACTTTCTATAGGACTCTGTCCTCTTTTCTCTCTTCCTCCTCCTTTCCCCAGGTAGATTAAAGAGGGTTTTGTTATAGGGATCGGGTTTTGTCTGCTCGGAGTTATGGGGGATGGGGGAACAGCGCATGAATTCAAACGTTCATTTTACAACCAGCCAAACCAGTCAGGGCAGGTACGAGCAGAACCAAGGAGCTGAATAGGAGGGAGCCGGTGGGGGAAAGCTGGTTTCACCGAGATGTCATGGTGAGCTTGGAAAAAAAGAGGCGTCTGTGGAAAAGGTTTATTGTGATTAAAGTAAAATGAGTGTAAAATTCAAGAGGGCTCTCTCAAAAGAGAATCCTTGCATTTCAAAGAGGATCCAGCTTCGGGACTAACAACAGTGACGTTTCTAAATGCAAATATGCCATCGGCTCTTCTTCAATTTCTGTGTAATGAATGCCATATTTCAGTTAGTTTTTTAATTAACTGGCATTTTAATGCATTGTATTGCCATTGCAAAATTCCCACTCCTCTAGTTGTAGTTTCTCTGCTACTTTGGAGCCAAAATTGATTCCTCAGGTAGGCTGCTGGCAGTGAAGGAAACAGATTTGGAATTTTTCAGACACCACTTTTGTTTAAACAAAGTGGAAGTGAAGGAAAGATCTCGTTCTGCTTTAGTCATCGGTTTCCGCTCATGGCATGGAGGAGCCATTTTGGGTTCGTTTTGTTTATTCTTTTCTTACCTCAGGCTTTTTTTTTTTTTTTTGTGCATGACAAAATGAGCATAATTAAGTCTTCTCTTCGCTCTCGTGCTAGTTCCCTCTCGTTAGGGAGCTCCCTGGTGCCAGCTGTGACTAGCCTTTACTTGCACTGGCGAGTCGAGTTGGACACCAAAGAGAGAGAAGACAAAACAAAGTGGTTTAAGTTCATTTTTGAAGTGTGAAGTCTCGTTGCGGGTTGGAGGCGATAAATCGGCTGCTTTCTCAGGCTGGAAGATGGAGGTGCCTAAAAAGCCCCTTCTCCTCCTTTCTAATTTGGTTGGCAGCTGGTAGGTGCTCCCGGTGATGTTAGAATTTTGGATGAGGAGTGAGAAGTGTTTTGTAAGCAAGCAGCACTCTTGTATAATTCATCTGCCCGGATTCAGGAGGAGGCATTAGGCTGCCTTTGTAGACGCTGAGGGAGTCAGCAGAAAAATGTTTGCTCACTCCTGCCCTCCACCCCTTTAGTAAAACAGCCTTCTAGAAAGTTCTGCGAGGCACAAAGCTCGAAATAATTTCAGCTTTTGGCCGGAAAAAAAATTTCAGAATATCTAACTCTACAGAAATAAGGAGGCAAAGCTAAATGCTGTTTGATTTATTTAGTTTCAAGAAGGTCTTTAATAGCTTTTTTTCCTGAAAAATTTTGTCAGGAATGCATGAAATTTATTTACCCCCTCGTTTTCAGTGAGGTTCATTCTTGATTTCTTTTTTTTCCTGCGGAATATTTTCTTCTTGTAATTGCAAGTATTTAAATTCAGCCAACATAACTTTTTAGTTGAAAAAGCGATGATTTAAAGATTACTTTGCTTTATTCTAGGCTCCTCTGTAACAGAAGCTTAGTTTCTGCTTGCTTGAATCTCAGAGAACGGCGTTAATACCGAAAAATTGTGTGCTGTTCTATCCGTACGCAAATCCCCAAACACTCGAGCCAGCTAAAAGGTTTTATCGGCGGGACTAAACATTTCATTTTTGACTTGGCAAATTCAGGAATGGTCTCAGTCTTTCTAATTGGTTTTGATAGGTTTTTTTTTTTTTTTTTAGTTTGAACTTGCCTTGCAGCTTGCAATTGTGGCTGTCTGAAGTTAAGTGCCTCCACGGAGCTGGAGGTGTTGCATGGCAAGACTTTCCAAAGCTCCTTTCCTTTGTGGGTGTCTAAATCGCTCTCAACATTCATTAATTTAACTATTGAACTATTATTATTATAGATTATTACCAAATGAGAATTTGGGCTGTTAAAAGACACTGCTTGGTATGGGGACGACTCATTTCAGGCAACCCAAATCGTACAGAATTGTAGAAAATCATCTGAATGCTAGGATTTTGGAAACTCTTAGATTATCGTGGATTTCTGTCCCTTGTTCCCATTCCGTGCATGTTCCCAGTGAGGGCACAGCTATTTCTCACCTGAATTAACTTACTTGTGGTGGGAATCATGAGCACAGCCTTGGCTGTTTTACTGCATTTCAGGAAAGCTAAAAATCGGAACTTAAAAATCCGGCATCTTACAGAAGTCCCTGAGATCTTGGGGTCACCAGCGTGAAACCCTGAATGCCAGATAACAGCGATGCTGTTTGGTTTTCCAAACGGAACAGGGGCTAAATTCCTCTGCTGGTTTATACTGGGCAGTCCTGGTCTGGAGCTGCCCCTCTGTAACACTCACTGGAACGTTGGTCCACGCAGCGAATGAGTTCACAGGGGTATGAGTCCTGAACCTGACCTGGTGACACAGTTTTACTGGGACATATCGCCGTATAAAAACTGAGTAGTAGTTCTTTATTTCAGAAAAAGAAGAAAAATCCTCCCTGAAACAAGGTTTTTAATTTAACCAGACTCTAAACCGGTGAAAGGACACGTTAAAATCTACACCTGTTAATGGCAGTGTTTGAAAATTGTTCCAATATGATATTCATAAAACTTTAGCAATTCTCCTGGGCTTCTCCTTTGCTGTGATGGTTTGCTTCTGCAGGAAATAGGGTTTTTCTTAGTGTGCTTAGTCTAAAAACCCTGGGGGAAGGCTGTAGTGATAATTTTCTACATTTCTACTAAAAAGGCACATAATGAGATTTAGAATTACAAAAATGCAAACTGGACATAAAATATACACGCCATCAGACGTTCATTTGTCAGACATTTTGTTTGCAAAACAAGTTAATTAGAATGTTCTTACCCTTTTTTGGGCAGGGGAAAGTGGCCCGAGGAAATTACATTTTACAACTGGGATGCACATTCCCCTTTAATTAGGGTTTTTTTGGTTTGTTTTTCTTAAATGGCTCTGTCCTTAGAGTCAGATAAGTCAGTTTTAAGGGTCCTACTTTTCTTTAATCTTGGGCTGCGGCAGAGGTAATCACGAATCAATGAGCAGCCTGAACTCTAAAAGAGAACTCAGTTTGCGTTCTGCTTTTAAGCTTTCAAATAAGCCTCTCTGTCCTTTCAAACTCCAGGTAGAGCTTTTATCTGATGGAGCTCCAAGATATAAAGGCTTAAGTTTCGCATGCTTTGTTCTTTTCTACGGGGTTGACTGTTGATTAAGGCTCAGCCCTACAGGTTAACTAACGAGTTATTTATTTTTTTTTTCCCCCCACCGGAGCTGCATTCTTTGCCAGACCCGCAGCTACCTGGGTAAAAACGGGCATCGGGATATTCCCGCTCCCGGGATAATTGATACCCAATTGTTTTAAGGCCTCTGGAACTTTGTCCTTGTACTTGAGAAGTGAGTGGGGGAGGCAGGTAAGGAAGTAGAAGAGGGGAGGGGAAAGAAAGGTAATATAGGTACAAAGCTAATTACTAGTGCTGTTAAAAAAAAAAAAAAAAAAAACAGAAAAAAAGTGGGGGTGGGGTTCATTTAAGTTCCTTGTTTTCCACTCCTCTTCAGTCACTCTTTCCTTTTTTCTCAAGGCCTGAACATTGGTAATAATGGTGATGATTAACTAAATGAAGTCGGTAACCTGGGCGACCATTAGGGTGGTTTTATATTTCATGGGTACCCAATCGCCAGAGAAAGCAGACTATTGAGGACTCAGAAAAATGAGATGGGGCTTTTAGGGTTTTTTGGTGGTGGGTTGTGGGGTGGTTTTTTTTTTTTTTTTGCGTTGTGGTTTTTTACTTTGCGTTTTGGGCCTTGATGTTTCACACCGGTAAGGTTATAACCACCTTCTTCCATGTTTCCCTTCCTCCTCCTGTCTTTTTCATTCCTTCTCTTCTCAACTTGCCACTTTGCAAAGATTCTGCGTAGGGTTGCGGTGTAGTTTCCCCCTGTTTGCAGAGCCTACCTGTAAAATCTTCTCTCGGGGAGAAGAAAGGAGGTGAAAGAGAGGATTTCTTTCTCAATATATTAGGTATATGCTAGATTAATTGGCTCGCAGATTTTATTTTGGTTTTTTGTGCTGTATTGTAGACTTGTCCTGCTTCTGCCGTAATAACTTAGTGTTATTCTCTCCAGACAAAGCATTTAATTACTTTTAATTGTGTGTTATTGCCACACTTGTATTGAGTGTACTAAAAGCAAGTGCCATCTTCTACGGAACCAGAAATTCTCCTAGTTCTCAGGCCTCTGAATTGCATATTTCACTGGAAATACTAATGTAAGCAGCAAGCTGGTTGGGTAGTTAGCAATTTTTCTCCTTTTTTGAAGGTAAATACTAATAATTCATGTGCTTGCCAGGTATTAAATAAGTCTTGAAACAGACTTAATAAATCAGCTGAAATTGTTTATGAGTCCAGTGGGAAATAAGCAGGCCAGCAGTTTCTAACAAACTGTTTTTATTTGCTGAACGACATAGAAACAGACTTGTGGGATTTAGTATTAAAATGGCAAAAGGTTTAGAATTACTGTTGGGTGTGAAACGAGGATTCAGCTGAGAAATGTCTGCATTTGAAGGGAATGCTTCCATTCCACTTGTCTTCATGCGGGTTGAGCCGATTGATAGAATCCATAATTTGTGGGTACGGTGTGCCGTGCCTTTTGGGGGGTCTGTGCCCTGTAGTTTGTCATCGCAAGCGCAGCCCTGGCTCGCAGGTGGACTCAGTGTGTTGATGATACAGCAGTGGCTGCGCCTCCGAGTAACCTTCCTGGGGAACACTAAGCAGAGCATTCCTTAGTTCTTTCCATCCCGTGTGCAGAGTTGCATGTGCTGAAGCCAAGATGAAAATGCATTTCTTCAATAGAATATCGCAAAAAATTACACTTAACCACTTAAGCTTATATTTACAAAATCATTTTCCTAACTCGTACTAGTTGCTGTTAAACTTTTAAAGTAGCAGCTACTCCATGTACTAAACCATTGCTAAAAAACCAGTTAATTTTCTGATCTCAGTTTTATGATAACAAGAGCTATATAAACTCTAGTTGCTATTGTACTGTATAACATCTTAGCAGAGATCAATGTCTGGTGTTGGTCTTTTGCTGCTAATAGCAGCACAAAATTGCCACGTTTTTGTATGTAGCATAAGTTTTTCTTGAATTTGTTGTCTGTAATTCACTTGTTTTATATATAAAGTATTTCCTATGGTACTAAAGGGGAAAGAAGTGAGACAGACGCGGTACTGTGCAGAAGATGACACAAAGGCTCTTTCTCTTGTGCTGGGATCTATTATTGACAGCAGTGAGGCAAACCAAGCATATTGTTACTATTATTTTAATGGATTAGCTCTAAGAGAGTTCCAGAAAGGGCCCTGTGAAGGACTTGGGTCTTCTTAGAAACTATTTCACAGGTTTTTTTGGCTGTTACAATGTTAGATTTTAATTTTTGGCATAGTTTTCATTGCCTGGGGGTGATGGACAGGCCATAAGTGATACCGAGTTTTGAAAAGAAAATTTGCCAGCCATTGTCAGGTTCTATAATGATTAACACAACAGCAAGGCGTAAGAATTGCTTATTAGAACTGCATTATGCAACTAAGAAATATGTGCCTTTGTAATTCCCGTGGCACGCTACCGGCTCCCAGCTCAGATCCCAAACGGACGCAGAGGTGGGGGTTGGGTTTGGTTTGGTTTTGTGGAAGGGTTTTCTTGTTTGTTTTGGGGTTTGGGGGGCTTTTTTGCTTTGTGTTTTGGTTGTTTTTTGTTTTTTTTTAAACTCCAGATGCAGGTCCTACTGGCT
This sequence comes from Xenus cinereus, assembly GCA_025774025.1. Classification (NCBI taxonomy): domain Eukaryota; kingdom Metazoa; phylum Chordata; class Aves; order Charadriiformes; family Scolopacidae; genus Xenus; species Xenus cinereus. The sequence goes on from JAOXJK010000008.1 coordinate 6,056,730, forward strand.
GATTTAATCTTTAGTATTTAGCTCTCATGGAAGTGAATACAGGATAAGGCCTTAAGAAGGGACTGCTGAAGGTCAGCATAGCATGGGGGACGTGGGTCTGGGACATTTGGGAAGGTGGTGTTTTTAACTCGTTTGGAAGCAGCAGCTTGACCCACGGTGTGCTAACCGTACTCTCTTGGGGCACTGCACACCAGTAAAGAGTCCGTATTTTTACTGGAAGCAGATTCGGAGGACACTGCAAAGACCATGGTTAATGCCAGGGCTTTTGGGAGCCCCGTTGAGGGCAGCCCTAACGCACAGGAACCTTTTGAGACCAGCTCTACCGAGACGTGGAGGAAGGACTGGGTGACTTAGCAGGTCTGCTCTGCCTTGGCATTGCGTAATATTCCAGTATTGTCTGTTCATAGCAATATACTGTGAGTCAAATCCTGCCCTTGGCAGATACGCCTGACGTGGCAATGACTTGCATTTTGTATTGTCACTAATTGGCCCAAACCTCCTCATCCGGTCGTACCACGTCGAGTCTTCTGAGTTCTGTAGGGAGAATATAGATGGCCATCGAGCATCCAGAATGAACGGTGAAAATTGTCAGGGGAGGAGATGGTATATTTTAATTAAAACCACTTTTTCTTCCATTCCTGCAAAGAGATGTAGGAAATCAAATAATGGGCTGAGGCCTTTCACCTTTCCGCAGTGAATTTAACCCAGACTGCTAGGGTCTTTTGTCTTTCTCTCAGCACGTGTGAAGGGAATTTGTTGATCCAGTTTCATTTCTTTGGGACCAGGTGTGTTTGTAGCAGCACAACCTCCCCAGATCACTTACCCTTTTGTTTGCAATTGCAAAAGGCAGGGTAAGAAATGCGGGAGCTTTAAATCAAGGTGAACGAGTGTGTTTCTCTCCAGGCTGTTGGAGAGAACACCTGAACCACTGGGCTGAGGGCGACTGACTGTTGTGTAGGACTGATGAAAAACGGCCATTTCCCCCTTCACGTACCTTGTGGGGTTTTTGCAATCAACCCATCTACTGTGCTCACCTTGCTTTATGGAAGGGACTTTGACCTTCCGAGCAGCTTTAGTAGAAGAAAGGGCGTTGCTAGTGAGAGCTGGAGTTAAGCTTCGAGCTAATTTGACCTGAAGGGTTTTTTCTCTATTACAAAATGTGTCAAAGTCAGGAGGGTGAAAGAGTTCTTAAAAGAAAAGCCCCAAAAAAATTCCTCATTTCGTATCCCTTTTTGACTTTACGTTTTGCCTACACCTATTGTAGAGAGAAGCAACACTTTCCTTTCCTATGGAAATACCTCTTTATTTTAGGTGTTCTCCCCCTCTGGTGAGTGGGAGGGATAGGAGAGATGGTAGGATACTGCTCGATTAGAGCACTGGCACTGTTTTGTTTCCTGACACAGGAAGAGGTGTCCTGTTGAATCTCCTGGCAAGATTTGGATTTTATACCTTTTAAGACTCAGTTTGTGGCATTTGTGTACGTGGTTTTTGGCTTGAACGTGCATCTGGGTCAATTTGAAGGTTTAAAGTAAGAGACTGGCCTAAGGAATGATGCACTGAGACCCAGGAGGGGCAGGGTTGCTGCTGGACACTTGGGATTTCCTGGCTTAGAGTCTTATTTCTAGGACAATGTTCTTTTCATGCTCATAAAAGCAGAAGATGTCACCTTCTAGCTGGGCCGCAGGGAAGATAGGCTGAAATATTCCTGCACCATTGGAAAGCAGCAGGATCGTGGCAGCACCTCGTACCCTTGGGTTTCATCAGAAATGAAATTATGATTGTCTTGTGTTGCCCTTGCGGCGTCTTCGAGATGTCATCAGAAATACTAGATCACAGAAAATTCAGTGTGGGTTGGGCTGGTAAAAGTCATTTAGTCTGATTTAAAGGTGGCTCTGGTAACTCTGGGCCTTTTCCGACCGAGTTCAGAAAATGAGCAGGGACACAGGATTCGCAGCCTCTCATCTCGCGCTGGCTCTGATGGTCTGAGAGCCACAGCATCGCTCCTTTCCCTGTCATGAGAAGGTGGGGCAATGATGGTGCACTCGAATGCTAATGTGAAATATTTACGCATTTTTCCTTTTGCAGTGACTATTTTTAAGTGAGAAAGTAGCTTCCTGGCAGCTTTTCAAGGTTATTGTTGTGTAAAACGTTAAGATTAAGGACCTTTTAGCAGCTGGAGAGGGTATCTTAAAAAAATCCCCTCTGTGTTCTCTGTAAGTGCTGATATCTCAGGTATTTTCTACTCCACGTTCAAGGGGAAACATTCCCTTGTCCCCCTCAGCGTTGGGAAACTGTGTCCGTGCAACAGCTTCCATTTGGAGCAAAGAGAATTACAGGCTGTGTTTGAGGGCAGAACTGGATCGGTAAATTCCAGTACATGAGCCCACGCTCACGCGGAAGTGTTGGGATGTATCCTTTTGTAGTGCGTGTTCAAGGAACTAAGTTTCATGACTTTAGACAAATCTATGAATTGATTTTTTTGAAGAAGTGGCTTTTGGGGAACAGCAGCCTTTGCTGTAAGTCTGTGGTGGAACAGCTCTTGTTTTGGCAGCTCTTGGACCAATGTCCAAGCCAAGGAGCTAAAAAAAAGCCTGTTACTTGACAGAGAAAGGGATGGCAAGGTTCAAGTGTGGCAACAGCAAACCCGATATCTATTCTGAAACCCCCTCAAAATACCTTCTTCACAGAACCATAAAACTCTCCCAACAGACAGGAGGCCAGAATCCACAGTTAGAACCTCTCCGTGTGTTTCTGGCCTGTGCTTCTGCACCACGGGATGGACCTTTCTTTCCGTCAACGGTCTGGGTTTGTCAGGAGTGTCCGCTCTGCCAATCCTGCCCCATTTACATCTGCTCATCCCCTTCACTCCCCAAGCAATTAATGAAGCTGTTTACCCTCCGGTATTGACACCAAATAGGAAGGAGCCACTTCTTAGGGAATGAAAGACATCGTGTTTGGGCTTTTAAAAACCTGACGTGTCACTACCACGAGCAGAGGATGGCTTTTGTATCAGTTACTTAATTGTGCTCATTAAGTGAGACTTGGCATACTCTGGCTCTACTACAGTCCTGCAAACAGCTACTTGTAATGCACCCACCTTACTTGAAAACCATCTGTAAGATTTTATTTTTCTTTTCATTTGAAAAAAGAAAATCCCCAGACTGCAAAGAGACATCGCAGGCAGGAAAGAAAGGGAAGAAAAAAAGCCATGAAGTCCTCTAAGACAGAAGCTGAAGCACCAGATCGAGAACTTCAAACTTCTGGCTACTTCCACCAGTATGGCAGGAAAGAGGCTCGCAAATCTCACCCCAGCAAGACACCAGAATTCAGGCAAAAAGGGTAAAATTAGCCAGAACCTTAGCTTTTTCTCTAAATTATTCTTGCCAGTTGGTTAACATTTCCCAAGTCGTGTGTAATTGAATATTTTTACTCTAATTATAAGGAAGCATCATGGGATTTTTTTTTGTAACCTCTGATCGTTCTAGCAAATTATTATCCTCCATATTAACTGGCTAACGGCTCTGGTTGCTATGTATCAAAACAGAGTTTAACACAGCCTGGGGGCTTATTGTCCCTCCTCCCTCCTTTTATTTCAGCTACAGCTCTCGCATCCCCCGCGCAGGGGACTTCAGACAAAGAGCTATTGTCTCATTCTTCTTGTTGACTTTCTGTATTCCATGTTATTGATGGAGAAAGGCCGGGTTCTGTTGCACCGGTGAAGTGGAGCGTGTCTGCTCATTCCCTGCGTTCGTGGGGCTGCTGAGGGTCAGTGTCTTGTTATTAAAAAAAAAAAAAAAAAATCAAACCACAAAATTACAAAATACAAACAGCTAAACACATACCGTGGTTCTTTTGCTTGGCTATTTGCAGAATGTCAACCTGAAACGGAGCAGGGGACCGAAACGTGTATTCAAATGCCACTGCAAGGGCATGGGGTGCAGTGCAGGACCTCCTGGGGTGGCCCCATGGAAGAGCACTTTTAATGTGATTTCATCAGAATTTGATTGGAATTTCTCTTAAGTGACTCTTGAGGTGTTATAGTGACCCATGTGAACCATCAGGTACTGTATGGAATGACAGGACAGATGTAGGCACCTTGAACTGGGATGGGATTGGAGTTGCACCAAGGATTTTATTTGTCATTTTTGCCACGTTTTGTTCCAGCTGGTTTTCACGTCACTGTCACCGTCTGTACCCCAAAGGCAGCCCTGCTCCTCACACCCTCGCTGCTGCCCCGCAGTCGGGAACGGTCCTCACCCTTAGGGCAGTTTTGACGCCGTCAGTGCCAGCAGGAAGGGTGCGTTTGGTCTTGTTGCTTTTGTAAATTAAAACCCCACCTCCCTTTATTCAGGAATTTTGCCTTTCTGATCTGGAGGTATCGGAATCCTTATAAAACTTTCTCTTCCCCTACTTTTAGCTGCACCTTTTGCATCCCTTAGCGTTTGTCGAGGTGGAGGTTGTTTTATTGCTGTACCCTGTAGATCACTACTCAAAATGGGGTGGGTTTGGTTCAGACACGTAGCAACCGGGCAGGTAAAGCAGGAAATGGGAGGAGGGCGAGAAGGACAAACACCGCACGGGAGCTGCTGGGCCGTGGAAGGTTTATCCATCAGCAGCAGAGATTGCCAACGGGTTTCAGAATGCGCTGGAAGGTGTCTTTGTCAGGTTACAGGTCTTTTCTTTTCAAGGGTATTAACTGTCAACGCTGAGCTGCTTTGCGGTGAGCAAATTGGAGTAATTTGTTTTGTTGCTCCAGAGTTGTTCAGAGGGCGAGGTGCATTTTTAACGTGTACGAGTTAATATCATAAAAAAACCCACACAGGCAGAAATCTTGTGAACGTTACTAGACGGTGTAAAGAGTTAGAGGTTCCAACCATTCTTAGAATTGAAATATTCACCATTTCTTTGTAATAACCGTGCTCTGCAAGATCTTTGGACTCCCCAAATATAAATGTGATTAAAAAAATGATTTGAAGGAATCAGCAAATATGAATTGTGTAATAAAAACCTAGATAAAGCTGAAGTGGTTGGAGGCACTGGAAGAAAGGTAAGAGTTCTGTACCGACGTCTGCAAAACTCTGTTGCTTCCTGAATTTTGCATTTCCCACCTTTTTAATTTGCAGTAGGACACGGGGCGTAAGGGTGGCTGTAATTGCCCGTAACCTCAAATATTATCTCGTTACCTTTTTCAGTTCGTAAGTGTGGTTCATTAGGTGTAAATATAAATAAAACCCCTTGTTGGTAAGGGACGATTCCGAAGGGGTGTGTGGGGATGGTGGGAAGAGCTAGGACCATGGGACCTGTATAAATATTGCTGGGATAATTATTCAGAATGTTGTTCCTTCCGCCTCTCCCAAATGAAATCCCAAAGAAGGGACAGCTACAGGGGGTATTCTCCCCCCTCCCCCCCTTTTTTTTGTCTACTCCAAATAATGAGGTTTTTGAGGTTTTTCAATCTGCTGTTTGTAGACCATGATCCTGAGATGCCATTACCATCTTACTGGGCAGCATTGGATGTTTTCAGTGTTTCTAATACTGCCTGGTAATGATGATGATGGTGTTTCGTGTACAACGTGGAAAATCTCAACAGCGAATTTGGGAGCAGAGGTTGGTGGCCAGTAGAGAAATCCACGCTTGACTCTCAAATCTCCCCAGGCATAAGTAAATTTAAAATTAAATGCTTTGGGTTCTAGCATAAAGGGTAAAAGAGAACAGAAAAGAATCTTATCCTTATTCTAGAATTATAAAATAATGTTAGAGTCTGTAACTAGAAAACAGTGCAGAGTGTGGAACAGAGCCCAGGTTTGATACGGCAACAACAGAACACATTCCAGTGAAAATGTTCAATTTTGTAGCAATGAGCTGAATGGAGGTGCCCTTCTTTTTATTTACTTTTAAATGTTGGCTTCCCGGAGTATGAAAGTAAACACTTTATTGAAATGTAACATTTGGGGGGTTTTGTTTATAATTTTTTCTCAAAATCAAAATCTTCTTTTCATCTAAAAATAATTTAAGAACTAGACTGTCAAAATCAAAAGTGGAGTTTATTTTCTCAGCTTTGCTATTGTAACTTTCCCTTTCTTTTTCACAGCAATTGCTCTAGGCTTCTCCAGTAGAATGTTCTAATAGCAAAGCCCCTTATTTTAAACCTTTGGATTTTTATGTAATGTATAAATTTTATTTTTACACAGATACACTTTTACATCGATTTGTCACTTCTTTGGGGGGAGGCAGGGGAAGAGAGAGAGAACAAGACTTCACTCCCCTTCCCCTTGATTGTTTTCATTACTTCAGTGGACTAATACTATAATCCATTTTAAAATATGATGAGCTTGATTCTTATTCTATGAGGTTTCTTTCCCTAAATCAATTATACTGGTTAAAGACACCTTGAAGGAACTGGCTCAATCTAAAGGGACTTAGTGGAAATGGGAATTTTGTCTTAAAAGCTTCGTGGAGGCTTTTTTGTTCTTTACTGAGAATTAAAGGAAGTTAGTGATACTTCCCAGGTGTCACATATTAAAGCTACAGTAAATAACGATTTATAAAGGCAGAATTGCTGTTTTTATCTGACACACGGCTTTATGGGCAGGTGTTTCAGGGTTCCTGGCAGGTGTTAAGCACCCAAAGGCAGCAACCGCAGCATCCTGCGGGGTCTCGTTACTTGCCTGGAGAAGGCTGGTTGTTTCCTTGAACCCTCTCTGAAGCATCGACTGAACGATTCACTGAAGTGTAGCTTGGATGAAAGGTTGCATATAAATATATATATATATATATACACACCATGTGAAATACTGTGCTGGATCCACAAAGACTTATGAGTATCTTATGGCTGTAATAAATATTATATGCAGCAAAGCATTACCTACACAGAACAGCTCAGCTCAGAGCTCTCCTAAGTTGTCGCACAGTGAGAGGCCACGAGTCCCCCGAGAGATACGAGTAACAATGAGGGGTGAAGAAAGGAAGAGGAAACAAATGATGCTGCCTTTCTCCTGGGCGATGCAGTGGGTCGGGGCAGAGTCAGAAATGTGGAGTCCTGGGAGGAACAGCCCCGCTCAGACGGCACTTCTGAAAACAAGAAAACCAAGCAGACAGGTACCTTATCACCTTTATCGTTAGTATTCACCAGGTTTAATTACATTACTGTTTAACAACTGTGTCCCTAAGTCTCTTGTCACCATCACTTCTATTTAAGATCAAATTTGTCTTAAACTAAAGCCAATGCAATAAAGTATTTGTTGTAAAAGCAACCGACTGCATTAAATGCCAGGCCATCTTTGTCACTGTTTTGTGCCCCTCGTAGTTTTTTTTTTCTTGATATCCCAGTTCTCAATAGGGCTTTTTAATTGATTGGAAAGACTTGAATCAGTTGTTACTTTTGTGAATCAAAAGGGAGGAGGGAGTGAGGGAGTCAAGACACAAAACACAAGAAATCTCACTGCTTTTATATCATGTTGAAATAGAACTTAACCTTATGTTTCTGTTTTAGATCTTAAATCAACTTTTTATACTGTCTTTGTCTCCTGAAATCCACCGTGATTTTCAAACTATCCTTTGATATCAAATGTCTTCATTCTGCCCATCACATATTTGGTAAATTATTTCCACCCCAGTGATGAGGGCAACCTTTCTCAAGCCATTTCTGTTAGTTTTTATGGAGCACTGACGTCCCGAAGAATGTGGAATCATTAAGAGAGGCTTCATTCCTCCAACCGCTGGACAGACCGTGGTCCTCTGTGGGCATCTTACTAGACAGTGCTGGATTTTTTGGATCTACTCTAACACTGTCTGGTAACGATGTTTAAAGGGTGAACCAAACAACAACATGCATCAGGAGGAGCTTTCACAGACAGACAGTGTACCACAATTTAGGCTACATTTGGACAAGAGGGTAAGGATGTTGGCTGTCGTATTAACAAGTATTTTTACGTAAACAGCTATAATCATAAATACTTCCAACAAAGACACTGCTGGAAACCACTCCATTAGATGCTCCTGAACCCGGGTGTTGCTGTGGAGGAGGTGAGACAGGACGTACCAGCTCTAAGTTACAAAAAGCAGCTTTTTGCTGGGGCAGTAACACTTTCTTCTCTCCAAACAGTGGTCCGAGCTGCGATATATTTATTTGCGTGGCACAGCCCTTGTCCAGGGGGGCTGAAAGATTTGCTCAGAGGTTGCCACGCTTGGCTGTGAAAGGTGGCCAGGGCAGGATACTGGCTGTAAAGGTCATTCTTCCCAATTACAGTTCAATTATAGCTCCATGGTTGAACGGCCCATGAACTTCCAGCCCTGCAACCTGCCCTGTCAGAGGCAGTGCTTTCAGCTTATAGAACAGGTGGGTTAATCACTCTCATCGTGCCATTAAGAAACAAAGGAATTTAAACCAGGCAAGGAACAATTCCTGATTGCTTCCCCTGCTCCACCTCACCAAGCAGAGGCACACGAAGAGCTACCGCCTCACAAAAATTCATTCTAGTTGTGTAGCAGCTCCCGTAGAAGAACATCTCTGCACTGAGTGGGAGGATGGATGAGGTTCTGATTAGAAGCTGGGACTCCTTAAGGAAGTAAGTTCTTCTCCCAAATGCATAGAGGTCAGATTTAAACAAGTTTCCTGGGGTGACAGAGGAGCTTGAGGAGACCAATTCTTACTGTAAGGGTATGATCTTTGTGAGCTATCACCTCATATTGGAGCCAAGTGTTCCAGCAAGTATTTGCAGGCCAAATTTGGGGACTAAATCAGGTGCAAGTCTTGCACTCCTCCAGTGCTGTTTAATGCATTAATGCCTCTTGTACCTGTAACATACGCACTCAGGGCCAGCCTTTGCTTACCCCGCAGGTCTTTCCTAGTCCTTGGATTAATCTAAATCAGGGTTTTGCAGACGACCTGGTCCAGCTGTAGAGGATAAGATTTCATATCGGACCTCCCTTAACAGTCTGCTATGAGAGCTGAGATTTCATCCTCACACAAGGACCTGCCTGCGCTTCTGAAAGACTGGAGAACTTTTAGCTCTTGGGGATCTAACGAGGTGGGACGGTGCCCAGACCTTGCACTGACTCCAGTCTTGTTCATTTTCAGCTCCTTTCTATGAGAAATATAACGTTCCACACACACTCTGACCACACACTCCTTGCCCTACATCTTCAAATGGATTCCAAGGATTGATTTCTGTTGGAACCCCAGCACCAAAACACATTCCTCATCCTCAATTCGGTGTTAACCCCCTCTCTCACTCCAGTATTGAACTAGTATCGCAGGACTGGGGTACAGAGGCACATTCTACACTCTCTGCCTTTGGCACCACAAATATCTACTGGTTTTTCAACACTTTACAGTAAGCTCTACGAGTCCTTCCAAAACCAGTAGGGAATACAGGAACAAGTAGGAAAAAAATAACCAATTCATATGGAACTTAAACTTGTTCCCATCGCAATGTGAACATTTGAAAGGCACTGGCTGGGCCTGGACAAGCTGAGTTTTGTGTTTGCCCTTGGAGGTTGTAACTCTCAGGAAAAGGAGAGGGAGAAGGAAGAAGCAGAGAAGCGTTCTTTGCTGATTAGCCTCTGCGTTAATAAGTAACCAGTTCACAAGGGATCGAGGAAATGGTGTGAAATTTGAGTGACTCTGCAAATTGGCTTTTAACAAGCATTTAAATAAGATGAATTGGAGCACACACCTACCACCCATCTATCTTCTTAAAACAAAGTGTGGGCCCCAGCCTCGGATGGAGTTGAGTAAATAAAAAAAAGAGGAAAAAAAAAAGAGGATAACTAATTGGGCATCCACGGGAATGTCGCCTTAAAAACTGAAATGGAAACCAGGGAAATTCCCCCTGGATGATGTGTGCTCGGGAAAATGTCCCTTCTGTCTTATCTTGGGGACAGACAGTCACCAGAGCCAGGGGCAACCCAGAAAAAGCCCCTTCTGCCTCAGAACCTTTCTCTCCCCTCCCGTCTCCTACTGCTTTTCCTCTCGCTTCGATCAGACACACAGGATTTCACTTCCACTCATTCTCAGGATGGTTTGAGAGCTGTCTGAGGCCTGGCCTGCATCAGACTTCATTCTAAAAAGTTTGTCTCACTGAGGGGAGTTTGAGTATTGCCCTTCGGAGCGCAGCAGAAAGGTGTGCTCGCCCTCCCGCACCCGTGCGATGCACAGCGAGAGGGATGCAATGGAGAGAGACGTTGGTAAGTTCTGTACCTTTTTTTTTTTTCAGCTCAGATACCAGTGAACTGGAAACAGTCATGTTTTCTTAATTGTACTGCCTCACAATCAGCAAGTATACCAAGTTAAATATTTACTGGTTATTGCTTTGTCTAAGGGAGAGGCCCTCAGCCTTCCCCTGCCCTGTCTTTTTAGTCTTGGAGCTGGAGAAAGTTCTTTAATGCTGGTGGTTTCCTTTAGCCCGAGAGCCTGCTGATTGCTGTCTTACCAGGCAAAGTTAGATCTAGCTATTTTTGTCTAATACTGTCTGGTAATGCCGTCAATCGCATTGGCAAACGCCTTCGTCTTGAGAGAAATATGGAGAGAAACAAACAAAAAAAAAAAAGCTTGCCTTTTTCAGAAGAATCGATGAAGTCCGATGTCTGAAATCTTATTCCAGTGCCCTGGTTCTGTGTCTGTCGTGTCAACACCCAAACGGGTCGTGGAACGCCTGCAGAAGTATGAAGAGAGAGGAGAAAAGAGGGTAAGTTACAGGCCAGTAACGCGGAGGTAGGTCAAGAGACGTTGTTTAAGATGAAAAGAATTCTCTGGGTGAACTGGGGCCGTTCAGCCCCCTGAGGCTGCTGCCAGTTTAAGCAGCTGCTTCTGTTTGGAAATTATTTGTTAAATGAGCACAATTCAGCAATCAATCAGGGCCCCCTCTTACTGCATCGCACCGAATAAGGTCTGCTTTATTTTTACGCCGAGAGAAAAAGTACTTTTAAAGGTATCTTATAAAATGGAAGGGTTTGCAACCCCCTCACTTCAGGAGATCCTCTGTTTGAGATGTAGTTGGTGAAATGACACAATGAGAAAGGTCTTCCCTGAGAAGCGCTCTGATTGCCTGCTGGTGGCTACCAGCCCTTGTCCTCCCCATACTGGGAAGCCACCAGAGCCTTGGCCAGTTGCTGGATTTCTAAATAGAGCCCCCCCACCCCGGGCTGTGCAATGTACCAGGGGTGGGAGGGAGCAGCAGGACAGAATGTGTTCCCGACCTCAGCATCCCGTGCCCCGCGGCAGGAGAGCGGAGATAGCACCCTCCTCCCCATCAATTCCCACTAAATTGTCAGGAATTTCCCAGTTAGGAAATCGCCTTGCTCACAACTGCTCCAGCTGCTGGAGATGGTATCTGTGTCCTGGTTGAAATGACTCACGCTGACAAGTCTCACTTTGCAGGGCACAAACGGTGTTCCTCTTCATACAACAGTTATTTTCTGGAAAGGTGCTGCTTGTTTCGGTGTCTTGCAGCCTCTCATCGAGATGTTAATCTCAATTTCATACTTTTCCCTGTGCTGTCCCTGAAGTCCAGCCCTTGGATCCCTTGTGTTCCTTTCCTCTCTGTGCCTCTCCCTGCCCAGTGCTCCCCATTGGGATTTCACAGAAGCCCCAGTCTCTTAGTAGAAGCTTCGCTGTTTCTACTTCTGTCTCCGTGAGATGCTCACCATGAGGTTCAAGGGTTTTTTTGGAGTTACGGTGTTTCCAGAAATGAAACAAATTTTGACCTTTCAGCAACACTTTACTAATTATCTTTAAAAGAAGGGAAAACAAGAACTACATGCCTTTTACAGGTAAATTGGTAATAAGAAGAATTCCCTGAGATCCCCCGTGCAGCCGGTTTTAGAGGGTGGGTGTGTATAAAGCATTCTCAGAGAAGGCAGAGAGATGAAGATCTGACTCTAGTCCCTCACGCTGTGCTCAGGAGCTTCCAGCTCACTCTGTTACCAGCACCTTACTCTAATTATTCTGCTGAATAATCTGCTCTCCCTGTTTTTATCACTGGAATCGTCACGTGTAGATAGACACAAACATAAAGATTGTTTTCTTTGTCGAAGAAGGAAGAACAGATTCACTAACTGCTATTCTATAGATATATTTTTATATCTTACGTGCTTTTTAATGCGTTATTTCACTGCCTTAGAGCTTGTTATTAATTTGAGGCATTTTAGTTGTATATTTAATAAAGGAGTTGAATCTCACCCCAGCTCCGAGTTGAATTTATTTTGAAGCAACACAGATTTCCGTGTGTTTAAGCCAAGTAAACACAATTCCTGATGCTGGAATGGCTCCTGTCCGAGACCAGTAACTGCTCCTCGGCCGAGCTCCGGATGGAGCAGGAGCTGCTCCCGGGAGGATGCTCTGCCCGTCGGGGTCTGGCGTGGGGGGACACAGCCTGGGTCTGGGGGCGTTTGCTTCCCACGGAGCAGACACAACCTACAACCAACTATTCCAAGGGGTTGCTCCGCTGAGAAGCTGAACAGGGGGTTCCAGACAACGCTGGTGGAACACTCCCTTAGCCTTGCCCCACTCGTGAACTTCTGCCCGGCCACACGGGACTGAAACCAACATTTCATTATCCTTAACATTGAACATCCTTCATTTCTAACCAAAGAACCTGCCATTGGGTGTGTGGAGGTGGGCTGGGGAGGGGAGAAGGAATTTCTCTATAAGCTTCCACCAAAAAAAGCCCTTTATCCATAAAAAAAGTCATCCTTACACAAGCCAGGAGCCAGTGTCTCTCCCAGAATACAAGCATTTACTCTTCCTCAACATATAAATATATACTTAATGTGACTCGTCCTGCTGATCTGGAGTCTGAAACAAGCCACGGAGGCTTTTGAGTTGAATCCCCTCTTACAATCCTGGAAGAGACACAGATTCCACCTTCACAAAGGGGGAGAGATCCTGAACCAACCCCTCGAGAAAAGCAGCAGGAGGGAAATAAAGCAACATCTATTTCAGCAAAACCAGTATTTCCCTGCCTTTGATCGACCCTGGGCAGGTTACCCCAACTCGGGGGCTGCATCGCAACCAGAGCAGCCCGGGCTCAGCTGGGGGAAACCGAGGCAACCCCTTTCCGCCTGGTGTAATTAATTACACCTCGCTTTGTTAATTGAGGACTTATTGTAAGAGCAAGATAAGCGGGAACCTTCCAGCTACTCAGAAGGCTCCAAATACAGCACCAAGTACTGTCTCTGGTTTCTAGGTACAGACACAACTTCTTAATCCCTGATTTCAGTCTTGGTACCTCGTAGATTATTTTTTTTGTAACAAAACTTTGTAAGCAAATAATTATATTGGGGGCAAAAGAAATTGGGCAAAGTTTCTTTTGGGTGCTTATGTTAATCTTAGACTTAAAATGCTTTGCTACTGAAAATTTTGAAAAGCAGTGACAAATACTGGCTTTAAAGTTGTGAAAAGGAAATTTTTTCAGCCTTATTTTTTCCTGTGAAACCCTGAAGTTCTTATTTCAACTTGCCGAGTGTTCTAAGGCAATTGCAAGTTAAATACCCTTCCAGCAGCCTACAGCTTGTGCTATGGTGTATTAAAAAAAGTTCGGAGAACTTTTAAAGTTGTGTTACACTTTGCATCCCAGTAGGTAAAATAAGGGAGTGCGTTCTACCCCAGAGACTTTGTTGTAGACTCCAAGTATTCTGACTTACTTGGCTTTAAGTCACTAACATTAAAGTTTAACACACTGGCATAGCAACATATGGGTTTAAAAAAAAAGTTGAGCCCATCCTTTCCTCTCCTACAATTAACCATTTTAAAAACAAGTGAAAATAAACCAGGATTTCCAACAAGAAGCTGAGCAAAGACAAAGAAAAGACATTTAGTTTTCCTAATATTTTGTAAAAATCAAAACCTTTAGGGTGAAAAACAGCTTAACCCCTTCTAAATACTTTATTAGTCATCACGAAGCACTAAACTCCAGTGCCTTAAAACCACTTTGTGTCAACTTGCAGTGACGAAAGCAGAGTCAGCAGAAAGGAGTGTTCTCAGCACGGGATGGATGTTCCTCACATCGGCAGAGCATCAGCCCGAGATGTAACAGGCTGTTGAGATACTTGGGTGGCAGGGAAGGAAAAGATAATACCTCCCCCTTAAAAAACTGCCTGGCAGAAGCTCTTTCCGTGTTCGGTTTATTCTAGGCAAGGGAAGGTGGAGTCAGCTCCCAGGGCAGGAAATCCAACAGGCACCTCCTGGCACGACTGTTACAACCCAAACCCATTCCAGAACGAAGTTCAGGACATTTAGACTTGAAACAATGAACACATAATTTGACCGTTTTACTCAACAAAAGGGGATTTAAGCATTAAAGAAGCTGCTTAATGAATAACATACAGTTCTATCAAACGATGTCCCTTTTTCAAGGCAACAGCATATTTTTTTTTCCCCCCAAATATTGTGAATTTGCTTTAAAAGTACCTGGGATCCAAACTACCACATTCAGGCTGGAGCATCGGTGCAGGGGCAGGTACAGCACAACCTCCCCAGCCCCTCCTGAGACCACCCTCACTTTAAAACACTCTTATAAACACAGCTCTTAAGGGGGAGATTGGAAGGACAAAGAAGGTCTGATATTTGACAAAGATCCTGGTTTAATTTTGGTGTCCAAACGCTTGACAGACTGTATTAAACCCTCCGTCCCTCCAAGCAGGAGGCAAAGCCAGGGAGAGGCTCAGCAAACACTGGAAGAGAAACAAGCTCATTTGGGTTGCTAATTTTATTTGCATACCAAACACCACTTTAAACAAACCCATTTCTGTGTGTGAGCTTAACTCCTTAGTCACTATCTGCTATTTGATGACTGTTTGTGAGCCTGCCCACTCAACAAAGGGAATAAATAAAAAAAAACCTGAATAAAGGGAAACCTGAAATAAGCTGGGATGAGTTAAAAACACAAGACTCTCTCAGCTTCCCCACTTGTCTTTGGCCCTTATCGCCCTTAGAACAGGTCCAAAAATCAGGGCCATTTGGGAATAAAGGAGCTGCCTATAAATATACTTTAAAAACCAGCAAGACTAGGAGAAGTCTGAGCTAAGTGTGGTTGCACAGTCAACAAAGTTGACTACATGTAGCCTACAAACACAGCCTACATTTAATTCTTTTTTTCACTTGGCTTTCTCCCACAGCTGCCACTTAGAAGTTTCAGGCATGACCATGGTGGGACTGAGGCCTCCTATTCCCTGCTGTATCCCATTTTCCTGCCCTTTGTCTGGATAGGGGGTATGGCAGAGGTGGGGTGGTTTTTGTTTGGGTTTTTTTTTTGTTTGTTTCAATATTACTTGTTTGTTTCAATTATTATCTTGGCAGCTAAATAAATGGTAAGAGATTTACTCCTCCTTCTTCTTCCCAGCCTCACGTTTCCTCAGCCACCGCACTTCACTGCCTCCTTACTCCTGTGAAAGCCATCACCCCTCATCCCATGGCTCCCCTCCCTGATCCAGAGTCCCTCCCCAGCTTTCCTGGAGCCCCTTTAGGGACTGGAAGGGGCTCAAAGGTCTCCCTGGAGCCTTCTCTTCTCCAGGCTGAACCACCCCAACTCTCTCAGCCCCCCCTCCCAGCAGAGGGGCTCCAGCCCTCCCAGCATCTTCGTGGCCTCCTCTGGACCCACTGGCAGATAAGAGTGGTTAAAGACAGACATGTTTCTTACCGGGAAGCTCCTCAGGACCCTGCTGGAGTAGCTGCTGGTCAGGTTCTGAGCCAGGTGACTCCCACTACAAATCACCGGGGGAGCAAGTCCCTTCAGCTGTGCTCCACAGGGCTCCCACCACCTGGAACCTGTTCTCTGATACACTGTTACTCAGCTACTTCTACTCACAGGTACCATGGTCAAACCACTGCTGATTCCAGAAAAATTTACTTTTTTTTGGCCAATAAATGCTATAGGTTCAACTTGAGAGGTCAACTGTGATTCTAACCATACATATGGGAAGAGTTTTACCCATTTCTCTGTACTGGGAGGTGCGCCTCCCTGCAGAAACACTGCACAAGCAGCAGTGGAAACACAAGGCAGAGTTAATCATTCTTTTAGTGCTGGAAGAGCTGATCCTGGTGAGGCCATTCAAGGCCAGAGCCGCAACCGTCAGACACTCGGTGACACCCAACCAGCCCTTCAGGGCGTTTCCATAAACTTGATAAATCATAGACAAGTTCATCTGTCATCGAGCTACGCGGTTACTCACAGCAGGCTGCACCTTTCCAGTAAGGGAGTATTTTGTGCTGATGGAGCCAGAAGCCACCTCTGCCTGTAAAAAGCCACCAGAACAGTGAATATTCTTTAAAAAGAGAATTTACAGGCTGCATCTCCACGTGCCTCAGGAATGTACAGCCATTTCCTAAGTGAGCAGTCCACATCTATTCCAGGTTGATGTTGCCAAAATAGCCTTTTGTTGGTATTTAGTGACCAGGGTGAAGTGAGGGTCTCTCCATTTCTGTTACAAGGAGTGGAACTGGTAGATGATAATTAAATATCTCAAAAGAAAAGCCACGCTCTGAGCACTACGAGGCAATCCTTCCTCATCTGAAGCTATAGGGTGATAATACAAACACTTGGCTATACCGAATAAATGGTTAATTTCACCAGGTTGCTCTCCATAGTGATAAAATAAAATAAAAATAGTGAGCAGCACGGTTCCGTGGGATGGGATGGTCTCTGCAGTTTATGCAAAACATGATTGACAACACGCAGGAAAATTTGGCCCCATCGGGAACTGTGAAGCAACCGCGTGTCTGAACTGCGGCAGATTTTGCCGGTAACTCGCAGGAGCAGCTGGGGCCCTGTCGGGGTTTGAGCAGAGAGAAATAACTGGAGCGACAGGTACCCCACAGCAGCCTGACGGCCATCATACTGGAACAGTGGCCATGGTTTGCCCTTAGGCTACCGGAATTTCATCAGAAATCAATTTCTGAGGGCATCTGGGCATCCCTCTCACCTTCCCCAGGAGGGAGACGCCGGGCCATGGGTGGAGCGTGACTTTATGCTTCGCTGGCATCACTTCAGAGTCCTGGAGGCATCCCAGAGACAGGTCCAGGCTTGAGCAGCTGCGGGTTCTGAAACGAACCAAAGGCATTTTTGAGAGAGGACAGACACACGCCGAGTGAGCCCGACTGGTACAGCCACGAGAAAGCTGTTTAGTCTCAGGAAAAGTCCTGCCAAGCAATGGTTTGTACTTAGAAAGCTCTTGAGAGTCTCCCAAAGTTGTATATGAAATAAAAAGCCTGAAGAAAATACCACAGTAAATAAAAGAAGAGTGAAACTCACCACGGGAGGCAAAGGTTTGGAGCTCGGCATTAACAGGGATGGCTTTGGGTCTGTAAGAGCCTCGTCCCCACAGCCTGGCTCTCCGCTGGCAGTGCCAGGGAAGGTCACTGCGGTTATTCCAGCTCCACGGGGAGGCAGAGGGTGCAGGCAGGACCCGGGAATTCACAGCTGGCGTTTTTTTAAAGAGCCGAGGCAGCAAAGTGCCCAAATCAAACTGGAATTCTGTGGGATTTGGGTGCTCAACACCCCACGACCTTTGAAAATGCCACAAATGATTTGAGAAGCTGCATCCCTCTGGTAATGAATCAGCCCAGGTGGCTGTTTCATCATGGCTTCATTCCTTAATGAAATGGAACCTCACCCTCGCCCTTCCTTGGAGTTTGACCATCCACATGGAGTGACCAGAGCATTCAAAGGCAAAAGGGGGGCACTTTGAATAGTACAGTCACCCTTTGGGCAGCAACAGGCAAGAGTGGCAGTGGTTCATCTTTAAAAAAACCAAACAAAACAAAACTTTTTTCACTCACAACTCCTGCTCATGTCCCTCTCCAATTTCCTACAAGTTCTGGAAGTCAGCTCTGCAGGGATGAAACGGGACCAGTGAAGCCACATGTGACTGGTTCTCCTGTGAGTAAAATCAGAATTTGGCACTTACGCCTTACACTGCTTCTGTTTTAATATATTAAATATATATTTTTTTAACATATATGTATTATTTTATGTACTAAAGGCAGCGGCTAGGAGGACATACGCACAGGGACACGAGTGGGGTAGGTGAGTCCCACAGAATGAGAGCTGCTGGGTCTGGAACTGGGTGGTGGGAAACCCGAGGAGTGGGAAGGAGCTCGTACAACGGCTGTTTGCTTTACTTCTTTCTCACCTTTCTTTTTCCCACCGCCACACCTCGGACGGTGGGTGGGATTTGGCTTAAGCTGGGATGGCCGGCTGCACGTAACGTTACTCCGGGGACTCGCTGTTCCTTAAGCTGCGGCTCCGAATCTGAACAAGGCAGAGGAGCAAAACATCAGAAAGGGTTCAAAAACAAAGCAGCAAAAACAAATGTCGCGGTTTGGGCACCAAAGCAACAGAGGCAGGTGAAAAGGGAGAGAAAGGGAGTGCATTCTCTAGGAAATATTTCCAGTTCCCTCAAAATACTGACACAAAGCCAGATGAAACCCTTGGAAGTTTTCCACAGACTTCACGGGACTTCAGGCCAAATTCCTTTTTCCATGATTGACAGAGTCTCTTCCCTCTCACAACCAGCTCTCACGGAGGGATGTGCTCCCGTTTTTCTGCTGACTTCAAGCAGGACTGTAGGTGCCCAGCAACACTGAAAAAAGGTCCTGTTATGAGAAATTGGTTTGGTGGAACCACTGTGCAGAGAATTCACCTGTTGATGTAGGTGCAAATTGGGTTTGTCGTCTCCTCACTCCACGGCTTTCTTTCAGAATTTGGGCTTAATTTGCAGGTGTCTGTGGCCCAAATGCCTGCTGTGCGGTGAGAGCCAGGGCTGATCAGTGTCTCTGGGGAAGCCGATGCCTGTCCCACTGCTTCCCATCACTTACTTTCCCTCCAGTACTGAAATAAAACCTACACATGACCCAGATTCTGGGTGGGGACACAACCGAAAGCCCAGTTACACATTGTTTAATAAACATACCAAAGCGATTTATCACTACCCCTTATTGTTAAAGTCCACAACATGTAAATATTGGGGTTTTCCATCCTGCAGGTGAGATTCCCCGTCTCTCACAGCGGCTTTCTTGCAGAGCCAAGGGGAGACGGTGTTTTCTGGTCCCTCATCCCCGCTAAACGTGCAGGAAAAATACCTGTACATGAGGGTGCATGGTCCTTCCAGCTGCCTCCACAGGGTGGGTTTCTCCCTCCCTCCCCGTAGAAGCACTTTCCTTAAAAATTCCAGCTGCTGCTGGAAAAAGGCAATGCCAAGTTAGGAAAACAAAACCCTGCACTGAATTGACCTCGTCCCAGTTCCAGAGGTACTTTGGGAATTATTCCAGGAGGGGCAGGCAGCCTCCAAACATGATTAAAACATTGTTCTCTGAGAGACCGCGCTGTTCTCACCCTCGGGTTCGCTACGGAAAAGGGCACTCGGGGCAGACGGGCCACCGGCACGTGAGTCACTCCTGAAAAATCTTTGAATCGCAGCGATTGTGCAGATAGGGCCGCTCTCCCACCCTCGCTGCGGTCACCTCGTGGTCACACCGATCCCAGCCCCGAGCGCTGGGTTGGGCTGGAATAGTGCTGCTGGCCTCAGCACCGGGATGAGCAGCACCAAGACCCACTAAGGCGCCCCTCATAAATCACTGAAAAGTAGTTTTCTGTCCTCAAATTGCATCTGTTTATAGAGACAAGCACCAAAAAGCACAGTATTCCTGCAGCAAAGCTAAGATTGTTTTCCTCAGCAAGCCAATATTAGCAGGTGTTTCTGTAGCTCGCTTCCTCCCACAGCACCCTTCGTGACATCAAGCCATTAGGTGGTTACAAAACCTGAGAAAAATTCAGACCCTCCGAGACCTGCTGCCTTTGCCACCTGCAGCATCGTCGGTGTGTGACGGGAGCCGGCGATTCCCTTGTTTTCCAGGCTGTGGAACGGCAGGGCTCAGTTGCTTGCTTTGAGGTTCTGCATAAGTAACGATGTAGAACACTTATTTTTTTCAAAAGAAATCTTCTGTGATTTCATATTTGAATTTTCACTAGTTTTTGTTTCATACAGTGCTCCTTGCTTTTGTAGCTTGGATTGCTTGAGAACCTTGAAAAAGAATTATAACCTTATTATTGCATCTTCTCTACTGGAAATACATTTCTTACATAAATCTTGACATATATTTTACAGCTTGTTATACTTGCATTTCGTATGGATCCCATGAGACTTTCAGCAATATGGACCGCAAATGGGCCTTTCGCATCAAAACATTCCAACTTTATACACTTAAACAACAGCCCAAAGGCAGTGCTGTCTGATTCCCAGAAGGGATGACTCGAGTGTTGCTTGTAGAGATAATCAAACCACAGAAACTCTCTGACAGAAGAACTATCTTGAATGATACACTGTGTTGGCAGTGCACGTTCTTTTTTATTGCATGTTGTTTTCTGAGCCTGGTTTTCCAAGATCATAGAATCACAGAATGGTTAGAGTTGGAAGGGACCTTAAAGACCATCCAGTTCCAACCCCCTGCCCTGGGCAGGGACACCTCCCACCAGACCAGGTTGC
>JAOXJK010000008.1:6077539-6150807 GCA_025774025.1 Xenus cinereus
GTCTCCCCAGAGCCTTCTCTTCTCCAGGCTGAACAACCCCAGCTCTCTCAGCCTGTCTTCAGAGGAGAGGTGCTCCATCCCTCTGATCATCTTTGTGGCCCTCCGCTGGACCCCTTCCAACAGGTCCATGTCCTCGATAGACAATAAGATAATAAGGATCACACACAAATGTCTTTGTCGTTTCTTACTCTTAATGACTTTTAAACCTATTGGTCAAGCTCTACAAAACGCAGTTTTCAGAAGCCTCCTACGTTCATGCAGGTCTCATGGGTAGAAGAGGGAGATGGTGAATTTTCCTTCCCCCTCCCTGCCAAAGGAAAACCTCCAGAGTTCTTCGAAGGACGTGCTTAGCTCTGGGGATTCAAACAGAACAGGGAGGGAAAATAGGCGTTCAAATGAAATAGAGCTCAAAACACAGGGTGGATACATAGTTCAGTCTTCTCTGGGAATTCTCTGAGGAGAATTCTCTGAGGGAATTCTCACTTCCATGCACGCAGAGGAAAACCGAAGCAGCACAAATCGACGTCTCTGGTGAAGGAAATGCCTCCTTTAGCTCTGGAACTGTCAGCCTCTCCCCTTCTCCAACAATTAGGCAATATTTCCTAGAGGGTGTAACGTTTGCTGAAGGTATTTGCGGTGCCAGGAGGTTGCAACAGGGCCGTGTCCTCCCACTCCAGGCTGTTCCCTGTGTGACCAGAGGGACTGGGTTGGCCGGGAGAGGTAATCTAGGAAGGCTGAAGGTAAAGCAAGGACAGGATCCCGCCTGGCGCTGCCGGAGCACTGGAGCTGATCCCAGGCATTGTGCACCCACAGGGAAATACAGAGAATGTTCCTGAAGGTCACCGTGACCGCCGGGGAGCAGCGCCAGGGTATTCACACCGCCTTGGCACCTCCACCTTGGAGGATGCGGGGCCAACCCAGGGAGAGATTGAATGGAAGCCAAATTCCACCTTCCATCAACTTTTCTCACCCCTTTTGGTTGGGGCGGGGGAGGAATTACCACGCAAGAAAACACGGGTTTGCTGCTGGGTTTTCCTTCTTCCTCCCTTGTTGTTTTACTTGTGACCCCCCCTGGAAGGGGATCTCTCTCCTCATGGAGCAGATTTTGGCATCTCTGAAAGTTTTTTGGGTAGGTCAATAATTCAGCTGTTGTGTTTCCAGTTGAAAGCATCAAAGCCCGGCAGTAAATGCAGACCTTTCCAAGCTTTATCTTATGTCAGCCCTGGAGATGACCTACTCTTTGCAAGTATCCAGCAGACGTCACAAAAAAACCCTACTTTATTTTTTGCTCCTGCATCTGAAGGACAGAAAAATAGAGAGAGAGAGGAATTTAAGTCTGCATAAATAGGCCTTTCTATCTTTAGATTTTTGACCGAGGCTTCATAAGTGTCAAAATCCTCTATTCTAGCTAGTTTCCCTTCCCACAATTAATCCCTGGGTTATTGTAGGCTCAGCTCACCAGTAGCTGCAGCTTAGAGACACAATAAAACTATTCAACGGATTTGATAACCAATTATAGGCAGTTTTCTAAGAGAAATCTCTGGATTTGGCAGTTATCTCACACTATCATTAGCTTACTCCCCCTTTTAAAAATATGTTTGACTTTACGTCTTTTATTTAAATCAGTGCCTTTTTGTATCAGTGTGAGCTGTGTTTTGACAGTGTCACCACTGCATTATTTAATGCCATAGGTGAGTCTGCAGGTGTGCTTTTGCTCACACCTGGCAATTTTCACAGAAACACCCTGATCATTGCTCCTCAGGGTGCTTTGGGCCATCTCTGAGCTCACAGACCAGATTCTGTTCAGATAGAGCTGAACCAGGGAAGGCACTGGCCCTGTCCCACCAGAAACAGAGGGCACCGACGATCTGGTGTCCACAGTGCACACGTCATGGAAAAGGTGTCCTCCCTCTCTCTACAGATCCAGTCCTACTGCAGGGATGTATTTGCTGGTGCAGACCTCACCATGGCACAGAGTAGCTTTCATGGGCTCCTGGGGGCTGCTGCAGCAGCTGCCTTCGACCTCCAAGCTGATCTTCAGAACCTTGCAGAAGGATTTGCCCCTGTTGAGTAAAGAAACAGGACTTATGAGGATTAAGGATGCTAATTTTGCCCTGTTACTAGTTTTCACAATTTAATTATAGATGCCCCATCCCTGAAGGTGTTCAAAGCCAGGTTGGACGGGGCTTTGAGCAACCTGGTCTAGTGGGAGGTGTCTAATGTGGGTGGAACTGGATGGTCTTTAAGGTCCCTTCCCACCCAGACCATTTTATGATTGATCTGAGAAATTTAACAGTGCATGCTGCACCAGACCAACTCCAGTTCTCAGCATTAACAAAGCCCAACAAAGTACTGCGCTATGCAAACTCTGCTCAGAAAGGAAAACTACATTTTAGATAAAATATATATTTTTTTCATGTCTTTAACCTGTTGGTGATTGTGCACCAGAGAGAATGAAATCGGACTTTCTGGTTTGCTATTCGAAGCAAGTGGGAAGGGTGTCTCCAGCAGAGGTGAAGCTTGACCTTGAGAAGACTTGAGGAAAGCCCCAGGAGGGTGAGCAAAAAACGTGCCGGTGAGCAGACGCTCGGAGAAACGAACTGGTTTCCCTGTTTTTCTCTTATGCAATTCCACTCTGACCCACACAGGCTTGTTTGCTCAGCGGCCCTCCTGTAACGCTGCCGTCAGACAGCTTTATCTGGAAGAGCACGTGTTTGTGGAAATCCCATTGTATTTTCAACATCAGAACCCCCTGCGTGATCGCCCACAGTAGCCAGGCAGCAGTTGCCAGGGGATGAGCCTGTGTTTAGAGCCTTCCTGAGCCTCCCAGACAGCCACAAGGCGATCTCCATAGATATACGGCAGAAGCAGGCTGGGTTTCTGAGCCTCCGCTCGCTGTTGGGAATCCATCGTGCCTCGGTCAATGAAATAAGGCAGCCTGTGCTCTCCCAGAGCCCAAACCTGCTCCGTCGTGGGATGCTCTGTTCCTTTAGGAGCTGTTTATGGCCTGACTAGAAGCCAAGTGCAAGGTCTCAGAGCTGAAGGCAGGGCAGGGAGCAGTTAAATCTCTGCCAAAGAAGGTTAGAATTTCCATTTCTTTTTCTTTTTGTTTTAGTCCCTGGAAGTATGGGCTAAAAGGCAAGAAGTTGTGGTTGTACAGAATGTCTCTAATCTCTGAGAAGATACAATACAGAGTGATTTATCAGTAAGATGCTGAAGTCATTTTGTGTCGTCTAATGACAGCAGTGCCGACAAAAGCTAAACAGCTATTTGCACCTACATTATGGTATTTGGAGTGAATGTCACAAGCTCCAAACATGGCTCAGCAAATCCTCAACACCTCCTCTCTGAGGTCTCATCAGATCATCAAAACTGGCCAACTGCTGTCATCAGAGACACTTTGGTAAAAACACTGCACCTTTTTGTTGAGTTGTTGCAGAACAACTCCCTCTCCAGACAAACAAGAGGATGCCTAAAATGCTGTTCTTTGATATAAAAGGCTTTACATAAATTCTGGATACAGCAGCACCATCACTTTACTATCACCAGTGATCGCTGTTTGTATGAGTACCTGTTGTTAAGAAGGTGCTACAGAGACGTACATTGACAGGCAGACATAAGGAGGAGGCTTCTCACTGCAGACTTTCTGGTGTTTTAAAATCCTTGTACTTTGCCAGGAGAGTGCGTAAAATAACTTCCACACAACGTGGTATCTGGATGCAAAGGCACACACAAGCTGCGAGGCCACTGGGTGCATTAATTCCTCACGAGCAGTGGTTTGCCCGGCTCAAGTCCCTCGGCCTCACAGGGCAGTGACGTGTAAGTGCTCAACAACATGAGAAGAGAAACCTCTGAGAAGAATTTATCCCAAAATGAAGGTACGGGAGAGGCCGGGATGAGAAACAAGCAAACAGTAGAAGGCCTGCAGAATGCAAGGGCTGCTTTTGCCCGAGAGGAAGATTCCTGCTTTTGATGTTTGGCATCACAGCAGGGTGAAAGAGGAACACAAACCTAAGCAATCTCCCTAGCATGATGAGGATTTCCTCACATGTGTGTTCCAATTGCATTCTTGAGCCTTACTCCTTTCCTGACCTGTGCATTTGGAGTGCAGGAGAAAGCACTGCAAGATTCCTTCCTGCAACCGGACTAGCAAATGCAAACCCACCTGGACATAAACCACCACGTAGGATTCCTGTTCCCCATCCCCATGTTTCCTCCACCCAGAGCAGCCTTCGCTCTGGGCGCTGCATGTATCCCTGACCTCAGTCCAACAAATCCCCACTAAAAGCTCTTGTGAGTTCTTTCCCTCACAGGACGCCTCCCGGTGCTGGGGCGAGGGTGCTGTTAGAGGAACAGCTTCTTATTCCCTGTCACTCTTCAGGGATCATCTTCATCTTACGGTCTGGCAAAGGCCCCCTGCCAGGCTCTTTTGGGTGGCAGCTGCTGTACGTTATGCCAAGCCCCACTCCTTACCTCCTATTGGAGTCTCAAAGAACCTTTTTCCCTCTAATTCCCCTTGTGGCTTTGCCAGACTGAGGTTCAAAGGCAGGTGGGTTCCACAACACCTCTCTAAACCTCAGGGTTTTTTGAGACAGCTTAAGATGTCACATCATGGGAAACTGCAGGGGTCTCTGGCCTCCAACTGAAAATAAAACTCCATGTGAACAAACAGAGTTGAACCGTCAGGCTTTGACTGGACAACAAAACCAGAATTCCAGTCCCACCCAGTGCAATTACACAATTATTACTCAGATTTGCAGATCAGGGAGCTGGCACTGTGATGTCTGGGACACGGCCACAGACACAGGAGATCAGTGACACAGTCAATCAGTGACACTGACACCCTTGTGCTGCCCACCAATGCCAACAAATCACTTGGGGGAGGACAGTGAAATGGGAAATATGCTTTAAATATATCTAACTGTGGAGTCAGTAGCTCAGTATTACAATTTAGCTTATTGCATTACATCTTCCTACATAAGAATACTTACAGGAACCAGGACTTTTGCATTTGTCTTTCTTACACACTCCATTTATTTGCTGTTCTTAGACTATTTGTTACTTTTGCTTGTAAATAAAAGTAGCAAATATATATTTCCCTCTCTAATTCTAGCTGACGTTTCAGTGGCCCTGTGCTTCCTAAGGTGAGCATCCCTACTACAAAACAGTTGCAGCCTTGACTCTGAACAAGTCCTTTTCTACAACTGACTATTCCAAGCATGAACCTTGCTAAAAATATTCTGCCTGCCTCATGTCCAACAACTATCTGGGGTTATGGTTTCTGTCTCCAGACAGAATATCTCATTTGTTGTTCCCACATCCATTGTGAAGACAAAAAATGAGTCTGAGCTTCCAAAATGAGTCTGCTGAAAAGCAGCCTGTCTTTTATCCCGAGGATGAACAATTGGAGCCTGAAGATGCCGTAGACAAAGAATACCAGATAAATCTGAAAGCAGCTCTTGGGTCCGAAAACAACTGCACCAAGACTTAGGAAAAACACCCAGCTCCTTAGAGCACATTTACAAGGCAACCCAAGACCTACATCGAGGTGTTATCGATGGGAAGGAAGTGGAAAGAGCACAAAGATTAGACCCAAAAGCACTCAGATCCCCAGCACAGTCACCAACCAGCTTATCACGAGAGACCACCCAGAAGCAGCTGTAGATGGAAAGCAGAGCCTGTGTGTTCCCAGCTAAACACTGAACTCAAAATAAAGATTCCAAAGAAATGAAAAAACTGCAGAAAACGGTGAAAAATGGCATCTACAATCAACAGAGGAAATGATGACAAAGAGAAAAATACATCTTACACTTTCCTAGATCATTCCTGGCTCTGGCAAAGCGGCTGACAATGGTCTCCCCTTTTGCAGGCTCAGCTGCGATGGCCTTTGTGCCAACCAAGAGAAAAAAGAACACCAAATCCATGATGCAAGGAAGCAACCAACAACCGGCTGGATCCTTATCAGCTGACAGAGGTGAATCTTGTATCCTTGGTTTTTAGCTATTAATTGTGCCGAGTCCCAGGATCAGGTTCTCAGTTGATGCCAGTATCAAGGGAATTTTATCTTCTTATTCTATCCAAAGTGCTGACATAAATTACAGACATATCGCATGTAATTTACACCATTTTCATTTAAACCCTGTGAAAATACCAGCCCACCCCTTTGCTTCTAAAATAATCCAAGACAGAAATTATTGATATTGGCTGACAAATAGCTAGTGGAATTAAAATATTTTACACTAACATTTTAAGTGTTTTGTTGAAGACACGAAGAAAAACACAAGCAGTTTCTCTGAAAAGAAACCATTACATTTTTATGGAAGAGATAATTTGGCTGAAATGCCACTAGTCTTTCGATGACAAAGCCAACAGTATTATTTTTCTGATGTAGTCGTCGTTGAACTCAGCTGTGTGAATTGGCAGTAAAAAATACATTCATTTGTTGCAAATGAAAACCTTTTTAATACGGAGGTAACCTTTAGGGCAACGCTCGTCTTTAGAAAGATGATTAGATCATTTTGCTTTCCTAAATGAAAATTTAAACTCTGGATTCTAGAGAAATCAGTCAGCTACTATTCCGTTAAACCTTCCTTTACATGGAAAAGGGGAAAAAACAAGTTTTGTGTTCTAAGCTCTGGGGTTTTTTTCCCTTTTGGTAGCAAATGACACAAAGCAGACTGCATCCTCCCTGCCGGTGTGTTTATCGCCGGGCGCGCTGAAAGCAGAGCTGAGATTCGATAGGAGCTTCTGACACAGACACCGCCAACACACGAGTCACGAAGAAATTAATGAGCCGAATTCCAAATTGTCTCCAGCAATATCATTTGCTGGATGCCCCCGGTGTGAAGCCCATCTCTGTGCGGGCTCTCTGGAAGGGAATCATCCTGTTTAATGTCGTGCTGCTAGTTTAACGTGAGGAGTTAGAAGCCTGTTTCCCCAAGGGCTTTCCTCCCCAGCCCTCTGCAAGAGAAAGATCACAGGACAAGGTAGAGCTGAGTTTTCAGACGCACAAACAGCCTCTGAAATATCCCCTCCTCGCTGCCGATCAGCTCTGCAAGCCAAGCCGCTCTCCCTGCTCTTTCCCAAGAGCTCAAGTCCCAACAAGCATCTAATCCCACCGCTGATAAACAAGTGAAAAGGCCCTCGCCCGAAATTAATGCAATCAGGCAACGGGAATAACCCCCCCCGCATCCCTCTTTCTCCTTGCCTCTTTAATAATTAGCCACCTAAGGATGCAAAACACACAAAATGAAGACTGAGGGGACTCGTGCTTAAATAATACATGTCGAAAGATTCAGTGAAATGAAGGTTCATCTTTAATACTGGGAGATTCCATAATTAGACAGAAAAGAAGATAAAAGGCTCCCACCCCCTGGGTCTCTGTATAAAGATTAGAGAGGGAGAGACAAGTCTGTGTTCAGACTAATGGAAGAATAACCTTACCAGCACTTCAATCATTGCAGGGTATTTCACGTGTCCATGTCTCGGGATAAATGGGACTGTTTAAAATGAGTTAATTTCTTAGCAATCCAGGCTCGGAGGGAGGCGATAAAAGAGCCAAAAGCTCTGGCAGGAGGTACGAACGAGCAATTAAATGTTAAAAATAGGTAAATAAATATTTACATTCCCGTATCAAAGAGTAACAAGAGCAGCAGTGTAACACTCTGTGCTAAGAGATCAGCCCCCCTCGAGGGAGATACCGGCAGCCGGAGGGGTGGCACCGCTTTGCGGTACAACCTTTCCATAAAACGCACTGGATCTAGGAAACAGATGAGCCACGTCAGGCTTTTCTGAGGGTCTTTCAATTTGCCTGACGCTTATGCATAACGCATTAACCCTGTCTTGGAGCTGCTTTCAGTTTGTTCCAAAAATTCGGCCGAGTCGCCAACGACAGTCTCTTCTGGAGGAAGACAGAGTATGTTACGTTTTTGCCCGGTTTGGCGCCGTGAGGGCAAAATGAGGTGGTGCCCGAGGAGCCAGGCACCGCTCTCCGCTGGAGCCTCCTCCCCATTGCAACCGTCCCATCACCCAGCCAGGAGCGAGCGCAGCCTCGGCCCCACAGAACCAGTAACGGGCAGCTGGAAAATTCACTGCGGAAAAAAGCTCATTTCGGTCGGTTACACGACGTTGCCGAGGCAGTGCTCTCCTTCATGGATGTTGTGCCCCGGCTTGTTCAAACTGGTTGTTTAGTATGAGGTTTTTTGGGTTTGTTTTGGTTTTGATTTAAGGAGGAAATTCAAGGCAGGAGTCCAGGGATTAGCACTGATAATGCTGCAGTTTCTAACAACGCTCATTGCTGTTAGAACCCTTCGGTGCCAAGTAGCAGATGGAGCAGAAATGTAAAGCAAGTCCCGCCTCAAAGAGTTTGCAATGTGTTTCCTTTATTCCAAAGCAAATGGAGCCAGGTGTGGGAGCCTGCTGGGAACTCCAATAACCACAGGCACCCAGTTCACCGTGGCCTGCAGCTGCGTCCATAGGTGGAGCGCAGCGAAGACATAAAACAAGAGCTCATAAAATGAGAGATAACAATGTCCAATAGCTTTGCTCCACTTCAGTCAAAAGAGATTTGTCATTGAGATGGAAGTTTTTACTCACGCGATCGCTATAACAAAAGAACAGTCCAAAGAGTAGGTAAACTCCAGTCTTGTCATCTGCTCGCTTCCTGCTCCCTCCTTCCCTGATATCGCCTCATCCCAGTGGGAACAGAACTAGGATAGAGAGGACTTTTTTGTCTATTCACAGGCTTTACTGTTCCCAAAAGTTCTGTGCGTAGCCAAGTTGAAGAGAAACCAGAGGAGTAGTTTCTCAGCCCCTGGAAATATTAAGCTTTGTATGTTTTCCATAGGTTTGGAGCCAGTGATTTGGGTATCACTATCCCAAATGCTAGTTAAATAAGTTAGTCTTGAGCACTTAATACCTGCTACCAGGTTAGATTAGCAATAATTTCTGAATTGTTTTATGACAATGCCCCTAGTGATGGCTATAAAATCAACTGAAGTCCCTTACCTTGCAGTATTTTCTTCTGTAACAGCTTGCTTTATAGATGTCGGTTTTATGGAGAAGATCTCAGACCATCTGAAGTTTCTCGATTTCCAATTTTGCAGATACTTCTACCAATTCTGAAGCGGAGATTGACAAAGCCAAGCCTAATGAAAACAGAACAGAGGGTAAGGCATGCCCTCAAGAAAAACAGCCAGAAGAAGAGATACCAAAAGCACCAATGGGATCAGGACCATATTTTTATATCAGTGGATCTAATGGAGCAGGGCTGTAAGTAGGTCCTTTTCCCAGACTCGCATGACCATATATTAACTCATGCAGTGTTATCCACTGGCCTTAAATAATTTTCCTCTGATTTGCTGTCTTTTTGGAGTGGTGCACCTGGGGAACCATTTAAAGGTAATTCAAATAGAAAGTATCCACTGGAAGGCCACCTGTGGTAAAGTAGCTAAATACTGTACCTTTGCAAAGAAATGAAATACTTCTATTTGTTTAATGAAAGTTTCTCTGTTGGGGCTGTTCAGAAATTGCTTAGCGACGCCATGGAGCAAATCTGGCAGCACCATCACTAGAGCTGGGAGCCACTGTTGTTGATCAACATTCTGTTGTGCTAAGTGTTGTAAAACAAGTGAAAAATAGGAAGACACTTGTGCCCAGGAAAAGCTGTCAGATCAGAAGTTCCATTCGTTCCTTTCTGAGTTCTTTCCAGCGTGTCGGCATTCTTCTCTAGCTGTTGTCACCACAATCTCTGCTGCAAACAGCACTTCCCTTGCTATGTTTCCATAGTTTTGTCTGCAAACAGCTTTTTCTATTGCTACTTGCCATCTCTCCCTAAACTCCTCAGCGAAGAGGCTCCTCATTAAGACTGGGCCCTCAACATTTCTATTCCATGGGTACCAGTTGCATCCTAATTGGAAAAACCCTGCTTTCAGCAGGTACCAGCTCTCAGCAGAGCTGCTGAATCACAAGGTTCTTACCATCCTCAGTTACTCCCCCGACCTTCTCAAGTTCAGACCAGCAGGTCCACTGGTAGCCATTCTAATTAATGCTTCCCAATTTATCCCCCACCCAGGGGATTCCGGGTGTGTTAGGTCAGGCTCCCAGAGAAAATTATTAGGAGTTCAAGGGATTTGAGCTAACGAAGTATTTGTTAATAGACGGGAGGCTACTTTGCTATTTTGTTTTCCATGTGCAGTGTGAGCATCTATTGCCAGAGCAGAGGCTGGCAGCGTATCTATGACAACAGAAGAGAGGATTATGCACTGAAATGGTGTGAAATCAAGTGCCGAGAGACCTATTACCATTTCAAAGAAGGTAGAGTTGCCTGTGGGCCTTGAGTGGGAGAGGGTAGTGGGAAAAAAACTTGAGAACACTGGACTTGTGACTCCCAGGACAGAGGAGGTCACCTGGGGGTAGGAGAAACAGGTAACCTCAACTTCTCAGGAGGCCTCAGAGGGGGCATCGGAGCTGGATTGCCATGGTGATTAAAGAAAGGGGCTTAGGCAAGAAAACAGCTTTGGGAGAAAAGATACTGTTGAAATGAACGAAGTACGGTGAAATGAGGAGTACAGAGATTTAAACACAAGCCATCACAATCCCTTTTGAAAGGTGATCTTCCCTCTTTGAGCAAAGACTGCAGTAGGATGGACACAGATCGTAATGTGGTCTCAGACCAATATGCAGCCTGCTCTGGAACCTCTCAAGTCTAAGCCCTGCATAAGGAGGGTGCCTCACGTTTAGCAACGCTCCTGCAGTGGAGGTGGGGAGAGGAGAAAAGGAAGGAAGGGTGCACCTGAAGACAGAATTAGAGCAAGATGGGTCACCCCGCACACCCCAGAGGGAGTGTGTTATCTCTTCCCTACCAGCCCATGTACAGCAGCCACCGTCCCCTCCTGCCAGCTCTGATGGGAACCCGGTGGCTAATTGCCAGGCTGCATCGTTACAGCAATTGGCCTAATTTACAGCGGTGCGGATGTGTTTCAATGCAATCCTGCAGCTGGAATGGTGTGAGGGCAGTGGCACTGCTGGAGTGTGCAAGGGACGCGCTATTTCATGAAGCCCCATCAGGTCGGTCTGTTCTGCTACAAGGTTGGACAGAAAGACATTTACAGCAACTGATTTCACTGCTCTTTGAGTTGTCTTAAAGCAAATTGGTGCCAGTCAGCAGTGACAAAGTCAGCTTCATCCTTCATATTCTGCTGCATGGGAGAACGGGGGAAAGCTTCTCTTTTTTTTAATTTCTCGTGCAGGTGAACAGCTTCTCTACCAGATTCCCAACAACAGAGTCCTCACCAGTAAGATAGGGCTTTTATGCTGCCTGAGAGAGCAAGAGCGAGTGATGAAAAAGATCAGTAGGAACTCCAACTCCAAGTAAGAACTCTCACCTTTGAGCCTTGACCAGAAACACGCCAACAGAAAGCGAGAGACATAAACAAAGGACCAGTTTCTTTTGGATACCTAACAGTACAGGATATAAAATATTTGGGTTTTATTTCTTTCTTATGAAAGTGTCGGATAGGTTTTTCAACTTGTATTTGATTCTCCTGTAGGTTACTGAAGATGGAAGAATTCTTCCCAGAATCTTTTCGCTTGGACTTGAAAGATGAGAGAAATGCCTTTTTTGAGCTTTGCAAAGGTAAATTGTCTTAATGACAGTGGCAACCAATTTAAATATCTATGTGATCCTCCAAAATGTTCATAAAAGTAATACGCAGTAAAAATAATTGGTATCTATATGCATGTGTATCCAGCAAGCAGTTTTCAGAGCCCACTAATGGACACGTAGGTGTTTCACGTGACACACGTTACTGTAACAGACTCGTTCTCTCTGCAGAAGAAGAGATTTGGATCTGCAAACCCAATTGTTCTAACCAAGGTCGAGGAATTTTCCTGCTTAAGAATCCAGCTTCTGTCAACACCCTTCAAGCCAAGCTCCACAGCACCGAGGAACATCTACTCAATAAGGGGGTGCCATACAAGGCTCCCAAGGCCAGGATAGTGCAAAGGTAGAGACCAAAGGCCGGGAACTCCTGTGTGAATAGTGTGCTTGATGAAGCACACTGGTCTCCGTGAGCTGAACTGTTCCATAGGTATTTAATGTGCTTACACCACATCTCATCAACCTTTGAGATTTCATTTTGTGGGAGAGAGGCTATTTCTCTGGTTAGTCCATCTTGCAGACACACTTTGGTCATTTCAAGGTAGATCTTTGTCATCAGAAAGATTCAAGTTTACCTTTATCTGGAAATTTAAGAATGACTTCAAAAGGCCAGGTGCTGCAGTTCTGTACATGAATGCTACACATAAAGCATTGCACAAAGCAATTTAAATTAGATATTATCCCAGCTTCTGATACAAAGACAGGATTTTACAAATTGTACCGCTACAATATCTGTTCCATGCAATCTAGTAAAGCCTCCCAAATACCTTCTGAACTCCGCCTCAATGCTGCAAAAGTCTACCTCAACCAACACGCCGTGGCGACCAGTCACTAAAATTTTGGGTTAGGTTGCTTTATTTTTTATTCCTTGCATGAATAAAAGAACCACAAACGTTCTTCTTTGTAGAATACACCCCCTCTCAGCCACTGCTAGAACGTTTTGTAGAGTAGCAGAACAGCAGAAAGAGGAAGGGAAAGATAAGGCAGCAGAAGAACAGTTTCAGCCACTGGACGTTACTTGCTCACTCTTACACAGCTCACTTGACTGTGCTTCCTCAGCAGCCAGTATAAGGAGCATTTATATATATCTATATATTAGACCAAGGGCCTTCATTAGACCAATATGTGTCTTTGACACTGACAATCAGCTGTGCCAGGGTAAGAAGTGGTTGGACCCTATCTTATATCTCATCTTGATTTCTATTCATGAGGAATGGCTTGTGCTCTGCTGAATGAGGCTCCATATTCCTTTGAAAACTGCTATTAGCGTTGATCGTTTTAACAGCATATCCTTGTCATTTACGTAGACATCCAGCAACCTTTGATGATAAAGGGAAATGATTCCCAGATTACATCAGGCTGGCAATAAAAGCAATGGTGCTGTATGAAGGGCTCTTTGTGTTCAGACATAAACTTTGTATATTCTCCAGTAAATATTAGTAAATCTTTAATTACCTCCCGCTCCTGAGACAGCACAGGTTCTCTTCCTCTTGAAAGGAGCAGGTCTTGGCATTTCTAACCTCTCCTAGGAGCGCCCTCTGCTGCCATTCACTTTAAAACCAGCGTTGAAAAAGAGACCGATCGTTCTGTGGGGAGAAATGAACAGGTTTTGGTGTGAGCTTGGAATTGCCACGTTTTATGGCTACTTGTTGGTGACGCTCGTTTGAAATACTTCTCTGACAGGTACATTCAGCAGCCTCTGCTCCTGGAAGGGAAGAAGTTTGATGTCCGGTCTTACCTCCTCATCGCCTGCACGGCGCCATACGTGTTATTTTTTGCCCAGGGTTACGTCCGATTGACCTGCGTCAATTATGATGCCGCTTCTGATGATCTGACGGTTCACCTGACCAACCAGGTAAATTAGTTCAGAAGAAGTGGAGGGTGCCGTTGGCAAAGATGGGAAGCAAAAAAGACTTTTGAAAGGCTAAAAACAAATACTTCGTGCGTGCAGAATCCATGCACTCAGGGAAGGGATAGGGGCATGGTCAGGCATGGCAACAGGACTGAGCATTAGCAGTACTGGATCAGGTTCTATTCTCTGCCATGGACCAATTCTCTGCTTAACCTGACAATTTTTACTCTGGACCTCCTTTTTCCTGCCATTATTCTCTCATGTATCAGTAGATGATAAGCTTCTTAGGGCAAGACGCCTTTGATTGCAGCTACCTAGCACAATGGAGCCTTAATCGTGGCTAAGGATTTTGTGCTTAAACATAATAATCATAAAGATGTAAGATGCAGAAGTGTTCTTCAAGAGCCATCATTCTTAAATCTTCATCTTTGCTTGTCTTGCTTCTCAAATGAGAGCTATAGCAGAACAAGACTGTTCTGGCTTGTATCCTGTACATCATACAAAACAGAAGCCTGCCGTGCTCAGATCTCCCTGAGGTTTTGCTTCAAATGAGGCCCTTCTGTAGTCAGAACCGGCCCTAATGAAAGAGAATTAAAAGAACCAGAAGGAAGAAACCAGTTTGCTTTTAAAGCCCTCCTCTCCTCCCAGTGTCACGCTGTGCTCTGAGAACCCACAAAATACACACCCGGGAGGCATCAGACGAGCCCACTTCAGTTGGAGTTTTATGGTTCCCGTGGAAGTGCAGCTCAGGACAGCAGATTACAGCTGCTTCCTGCAATATCTGCCATTATCACTACGCCCCTTGTTTTTCTGGAATAGTTTGTTTGCTCAGCTAGAGAGCCATCCCCACGGGAATTCAGGTGCTCGGATAGGATCCCATGGCACAAGTGATATTAAACAAAGGACAGGTGTTTATTAGCAGAACATAAATTATCTCGGTTCCTGCTGGGAGGAGGGAAACAAAATTTACAGGAGCGGCTGGTTATTACCAGACCCCTTCAAATTACAGTTGATTCTGTTCTCGTTTTCCCTTCTTACCCTTTCATCCCACCTGGAATCAGTCATTTTCCTACTGTATGTCCAAAAGCCAAGAGGCAGCAGAGACAGCATCACTAACCTTGCTGTGACCATCCCCAAGATGGACCTGCAGCCAAGCCCGGCTGTTTCACAGGGAAAGGGGACTTGCCTTTGCCTGAACAATGTAAATACCCCATGACATGACACAGCCGACACGGGGATTAATGAGACAGTGGAAGGGAGAAGCCCTCACCTTGGTTTCCTCTGGGGATACAACCCCACACCTCTCCCAGATGTGGTCTCCTCTAGGAGAGGACCAGGCACTGGAACTGCATTCACTTCGAAGACTATCATGACTATGATTTGAAAGCACCTCTCCCTGTCTGACGGCCACTGGTCCAGACGTATCGTACATACACACACACAGAGCAAACACCACTCTGACAGCAACCTTGGGAAATTGTCTCTCCAAGGGCCACGTGGGTGAGGCACATTTCTGCCCGTGGCAGTGCTGTACGATGGGAGTCAGCACGTTTCCTCGGGTTTAGCTCTGCTGGTGAGGGGCTCTGTTTTCTCCACCTCTATAACTTGATCCTGGGGTTCTTCCTGACTCCAGATGCCTGGAACAACAGGGTGGTTGGACATCTGCTACACGAGCCAGTTCCCAGTTGCTCTTCACTGCCAGAAATCTAATGGTCCCTTTGCTCTGTCCCCCAGCACATGCAGAAGAAGAACTCCCTGTACAGCCAGCTGAAAGATGAGACGGTTTGGCGGATGGAGCACTTCAACAGCTACGTTAATGAGAAGTTCAGAAAAACCAATGGCCTCCCCAAAGACTGGGTTTTCACTGTGTTTACTGTAAGTGCATGGTGTGCTACTCTGCCTAATGAGGGTGACTGAAATAGGGAGAAACCCCGTCAGGTCACTGGAGCCCCCAAGGAAACACATACACTGAGTGAGAAGGTATTGATGGCCCCCATAGTAACCATCTCTCTGCAGATGCTAAGCACAGAAGTGAGGACACAAAGAGATTAATTTTAATAAAATGGGTAAACTGCTGACAAAGAGAGTGTGAATGTAAATGCTAGCTATAAAAATGCAATTACAGACTTCACATTCCTTGCCCAATGCTGTGGTCCTGCATTAAAAAATAAAGTACAGATTGGAGCCCCATAGGAGTAAAGGAAAGAACACCCCTAAAAATTCTTTAGACAGCTCCTTCTGAGTAAGGGCCAAGGACCAAGACTCCTTCACACACAAGAAGGGGTTTCAATCAACTCAAAGTGGACAGACTTATGATCTGCAATGTCTAGAGAGGAGCTCTGCTGGGGCAGGGGACGAAAAAATTTCCCTAAGCCAAGAAAGCACCTATGACTTAGAGTCCCTCCTATGCCCTTGGCCTTCGCGATGACCAGTTACCACTGTTCCCTCTCTTCCCTTTCAGAAGAGGATGCAGCAGATCATGCTGCAGTGCTTCCTGGCAGCCAAGCACAAACTGGATCGCAAGCTGGGCTACTTTGATCTCATCGGCTGTGACTTTTTAATTGATGAAAACTTTAAGGTACGAACAGAGTGTCGTCAAATGCTAAGTGTGATGTCGGCCAGACGTCTAATGCCAGCAGTACGGCACGGTGGGAACAGGCTCTGGGGCTAGGAATTAAATAGAGCATTCAGGCAGCCAGGTATGAAGTATAGGATTCATTTTTTTCTCCAGTTCCATTGTCCAGCATCAAGACACGGCACCTGTATTCCCTGCACATTCCTGGTATTCACAGCTCAGGATGGGAAGAAAAGTACTTACTGCAGCTGAAACTGTTCTGTGCAGAACTTTCACAGGGCAGTGGAGTTCATAGTCAAAAGTATGGGAATTTTAATGCCCACTCAGTTTTTTCTTTCTCCAGAAACCAAACATGCCAGATGATCAGCCAGCATAAATCAGTATGTAATGCCTCCAACATCACCTGAAGTGCACCGATTTGCACTAGCTGAGTATCCATCAAAGGCAACGAAGAACTTGCTCTCACCATACTGAGGATCAGTCATTATCGATTCAGGTGTCGGCATCAGCATCTCCACGTTCGCTGTGGGTTCACCACTTAGCAATAGGTCAGCCCAATGAGCCTATAAAATCTACTAGAATTACAACTCAAACTTGTAAAGAGTGAATGAAACACAGAGGAGAAAAGCCAGAAGAAAGGGAAAGGGAAATGTTAAACATAGTGATTGAGGCGGTTTCAATGCAGCACAGTCCTTCAAAACCACCTGGGCTGAACATAACAGAAAGCCATCTGGCAGATTCTGCTGTTGCTAAAGCAGAAAGGAACTCAAACTCCAGCCAAGGGCAGAGTGGGAACAGCAAACCCTATGAAAGAATGGAATTAATGTATGTGGCAGTGGGTAAGGCACCTGAACAATAGGCTCCTTTGTACAGGAAGTCAATGGCAAGGGAGAGTAAATGGCAAAGACATAGAAACTGGGGCTTCTCGGATTTCAGTGGGAATTGTCTTTTGCAATGTCGGCATGCAAAGCCCTGGCTGTGTAAACTTTAAGTAGAATAGAAGATCCAGTATCACTCTATTGTGGCAATTCCTTCTCGGCTAGTTAGAAACTTCAGCATTTAAAGACCATTACGTCCTCATGGATTTTACATGTGGAGAGACAAACCAAATCTGTTCCTTGACAGGTATTATCTGTAAGAACGATGAGGACTTCCGGACACTTAGTGGTGACAGCGTCAGTTGGAAACTGGAACTTCCCTTTGAGAGAGAGCAACATGGAAATTTAGGCATTTATTTAGCATAGGTTTGTCTATGTTTTCTTGCTCCTGCTGGGGAGCAACAAACCTACTTCTTTCTTGGAGCAGTGCTGCATCGAGAGACACCTGCACACTCCCTGCAGAGGCAGGACTGGCAGCTACAACCACCAGTTAACACTGGTGGGTGCAGCAAACTCCCAGTTTTCTGTGGGCTGACATCACAATTCCTGCTCTGACATCCTGACCTCTCCTCCTGTAATACACAACAGCCTTATTCTCCCTATCATCCCGTTTCATGACATGTAGAATCTGCTTGATGCTGATTTAACACGGTCCTGTATGTTCAGTCCTATAGCTCATCATCCCTTTCCCTCTTCCTTATTTGTCTGAGATATAAATGCCCCCAGCATCATTCCTAATAATTCTTGAAGGTCCTGCAGCATCCCAATTCAGTCTTTGGAAGGTGTTTTTCCTGCCTCGGAGTTCTTAGAAGCACAGATTGGAAAGCAGGGCCTGCTGAGAAACCACAGCTTTCTGCAGAGCTTTGCATATTCATACGTAAACTGAGAAAAGAACGAAGCACTTGAAGAAGAGAGGGAGCAAAAGTGACGGATGTGGTTTTGCTGTTTTAGGCTTTTTTTCGAACCGTTTTCCGGAGCTCCCTTGTGCTGCACTGGAAACGCTGAAGTCACTGCACAGTTCAGGACAGTGTCATTTCAGTGCCCAAGGAACCTGTTTTCAGAAAGCATTGCATCAGCTTTGCAAAAGGCCTTCTCTCCAGAGGTACGCTGGGAAGACAGATGTGTAAATTTTTTATCAGCCATAAAGGGACCGAGCGATCTATCAGCAGAGAACAGACTGAACATAGATAAGCCGTTTGCCAACTTGTGGTGGATGTACATAAATGAAGATAACGCTCAAATCCCTAGTTAAAGCAGGGATGGTTCCTTTGATTTGAATGACACAGAGGTACCACACAGATACTGTAAGATTTGGTTGTGCCCGCTCCAGGTCACGCCGATAAAAAAATCTGATAAAAGCTTGTCAAGACCACAGAAAACAGAACCCCGCTGCCTTGGCCTGTGGTCTCTGCTGTCACTAAGCTGGTCCCTTTCTGGGTCAGCAACATTGGAGCTGCCCTTCCAGGGCTTGGTTTGTGACTGTGCACGTGGGTTCAGCTCTGTCCAGATGGATGAAGTTATTCTATTCCTATTTCTGACTGGCATTTCAGTGCTGCTGAAAGCTGCAGCCAGAGGTCAGGCTCCCTAGACACCTGCTGCTACACAAACGCAGAACAAGACAGCCCTGCTGTGGACAGCTCGGGGCTTTGAAGCATGTTGCAGAATCCTAAAAACAAGTTCTGATGGAGAAAGATTCAGTCTTGGCTATCACATCACTTTGGAGCCTTAGGGAGCAGGGACTGATGCCCTCTCCCTCCCTGAGACCCCAGCAGGATGTTCAGCTTCCACCTGGCGAGCTCCAGCAAAGACCCACACAATTCAATAAACTAAAAGCTTTTTGATCAGAAACAGAAACCAAACTCTGGCTCAATTATGCATTTCCTGCACACCAAAAAGCCCTACCTCTGCCCATGCCAGCAGGAAAAGGACCCTTGAGACAGGTCTTGTGCTGTCTGTGAGCCACCACGACAACACGTGACAAGAGCGCAGTGTCATCGTCCAACACTCCTCTGGAAGACACTGCACTGCTGCTGTAAGGAGCAATGACACTACAATAGTAATTAAACTAGATGAAAATAAAAAATATTCAGCACACCCTAATATTGCATCTAGCACTATACAAAAAAAGAAATGAGACCTCAAATCCTGGTGTGATGCAGTAGCTGGTTGCAGTCAGAAAACTGTTCAAGAACCTACGGAAAAATCCTAATATTTAAAGATTTTAAGCCTACCTGGGATGTCTTGACAGAGTGAGTTTAAGACGTGACGGAGCATGGAGTTGTACTGCCAGGCTGCAGGGAGCAGTAGCCTCTTCACATCTGAGTAACACCCAGAGCAGCACTTCTGAGCAAAGCCACAGGGCGCTCGTTACTGTTCTCATCACTTGAGAGGCCTAAAGAAAAAAGACGGTCCATGGTTAGGAAGTCGAGGACAGACATTCTGGATTTTGGGTTCCTTTCTTTGTCATATGTTTGCTAGGAAATTCTGAGCAAAGCATCTGCATGCCAGATGCAGGGAGAAGCACAGCAATTTCATGCTACCTGAAATTCCCATGAAATTATAGATAATCATAGATATATGGTGAACCTTGGCTTATAATATGCTTATCTTCTCTTGTATTTTATTACGCTTATTCTCTGCTCTTCCTGAAACGGAACCAAAGGGATTTATTAACTTGCCCTGGTTGTTGAGAGGTTAAAAGCATTTAAAAACTGTGAGACACTCAGACAGCACAATAATGGGGAACGTTGAAAATGAAGGGCATGAGAACAGAGAACTTCCTTCCTCCTCCTTGTCAGTTTTATTTGTTTCAAAGGAGAAGAAACCAAAACCTAATCAAGACAATTATGAAGGGTCATTGAGTTCATCTGTCAGCACAAAATCTTATGAACTTTTAATAGGAAAAAGAACACTTACTCAGAAGATGAATGAGTTTGCCAAGAAAAATGTATGTAACTGAGGTGCCCTCTGTTGGCATCTGCAAAGCAGGTTTGTTTGATCGGCTGTACCAGTTTGCTGGAAAAAAAAAAAAGACATTTCACTGCCCTCACTTACCAGTCTTTTCATTTGTTTAATAAAGTATTTCAAAGAAGTGAAAATTATCATTGTAAATTGTTCTTAGCAAAATAAAGAGCCAAAGTGAAGGCTATTGTGTTGCCAAAATATACCAAACACTGAGACTCCATTTCACAGCTACTTGCAAGCAAACCCATTGCTTCAAAGTTAAAAAAAAAACCAACAAACAATCAGATTTTTAAGCTATTTTTAAAAATCAATTAAAAGGGAGTAAAATTCTCCTGGGGCTGTTACATGATTAAACAGCCTCCCTTACAAAACACCGAATAGTTCCTATGTGTGTTATATACAAGATTTAGCACCATATGGTGGAAGCAGGAAATGAACAGATGAGTTTCTCTCACTATAGGGAAAAGAAATCATAAACAGAATGAAGTGCAAGTCAATTGTTTGGTTTCACACAGATTTGTAACTGGACCATCACCTTCTGCACTTGCTGCTTCAGATCTTAGCATTTCAAAGGGAAGCAGAGATGAGAGCAGTATAGATATGGAAAATCAGTATTTTACATGGCTCCCACCTGAAACTAAAGCTTACCCAGGAAATTAAAGCCAAGAGTTCATCAAAAACTCAGTGCAATGTTTGCTTGGATTTGATCCCACATCCACTTCAAATCAAAATGATTCCTTGATGCCTTATAACTTTATTTCACGGTATCCAAAAAGCTCAACTAGAAATCATTATGGAAACTGGTATGTTAAGAATGACATCTACAGCGCAAGAGTTAATCTAAAGACCATCAGCTGGAGACACAAAATAAGATGGTGTGTTGTTCTCAAGTATGTAAATGTATGCCAAAAAAAGGG
Organism: Xenus cinereus; assembly: GCA_025774025.1. Classification (NCBI taxonomy): domain Eukaryota; kingdom Metazoa; phylum Chordata; class Aves; order Charadriiformes; family Scolopacidae; genus Xenus; species Xenus cinereus. Next base: position 6,098,385 of record JAOXJK010000008.1, read on the forward strand.
ATATTGTTTAATTCATCCAGTCCTTATGAAAATTCTGTCCTGCCTGCATTCTGTGTTATGGGATTTTGTTGGGATTTATTAGTATTCCTACCTCTAAGGTGCTCACCAAGTCAGTAGAAGGACATCGCTCTGCCTCTGAGGAGACCCATTTGTCTTTTCTAGGTCTGGCTCTTGGAGATGAATGCCAACCCAGCACTGCACACCAACTGCCAGGTCTTGAGGGACATCATCCCAACCGTAGTCTACGAGAGTCTCGGTAAGTGAACATGTCACGGGGTGGCAGAAAATGCTGTCACTCCATTGCTTGTCAGAGGCAAGACTTCCATCTGTATCAATTGTAGGGCAAAACCAGTCTTTGACTAAAGATATTGTACTGCTGAGTCTGTAAGAAATTTAGAAGGTACTATTGAAATAGAAAATTCTAATCCATGCAGACCTAGAAAAGCCAGAGTCTTTTTCGCTGGGTGCCCATTAGAAAGAAATAAGTGGTTAAACTCTTTTTTTTTGTTATAATTATTTTTAAGAATGTTTTCTTATATATTTACATACAAGAGGCTAAATCTTAATACTCGACCCTATAAACTGCACCAGCACATTTTTCTCATGCCTGTTGTTCTGAATGTGCAGGAATTCAAGTTGGTTTTTACAACGTGCCTGACCCGGCCGTGGCAGTGCCGAAATGCCAGGGTAACCCCCTGTACTTCACAAATACAGCTGGCAGCTCTCACCGGAACTATACAAAGTCTGAAAAAATCCTTATGTAGTCTGATATACATTAACTAGAACTGCTGCTACCCAGAGGAACAAAATCTCTTATTTTCTGTGATATCCCTGTAGGTGTGAGGAGAAGTAAAGGGGGAGTCTATGTCTGCCTGAGGGTATTGGCAATAGCCCACTGATGTTTACTTTCATAGATACAGCTACCATCCTGTGCAGATGTATTTTTATTTGGGGGTATATTCATATCCCGTTTTGCACTGTAAACCGTTTTACAGTCTATTTCCTACCATTTTCCTAAAATGTTTCCAGTGGAGCTGAAGCCGGCTGAAGTGAATGCAAGAAAAGAAAAGTATAGTGTTCTAGTCTTCTTTTTTTTTTTTTTTTTTTAAATTGTCTTAATAGTAATAGTCCACAGAGGCCACAGATCACAGGTTGGAAACCACTTCCACTTCCTCCACACGTACACATGACAGCTTGGGTGCATTTTAGCGTCAGAGTGTTGAGACCATCTCACAACCACATCTTCTTTTCCAGACTTGGTTCTTGAGGTTTTCAAAAAGCGCCTGAAAGGCCAGAGAGTTTTCCCTTTAAAGACGCTCTGCCGCTTTGTGCTTCTCTATCACGAGGATGCTGCCAGCCTGGGCCAGAAACAGTCTTCCAAGTTCCAAACTGGCCCGTGTACCGGCCGATTTCTGAAGCCACAAACACGCAAGACCAGCCCCTTCGGTCAGAGACCTGCCAAAAGGCTGGGGACCTGCAGCTCTTCCACCATCGTGGAAAAACCCTCGGAACCACTGCAGAGCAAGAGGGCTTCCACGAGTTCAGAAGATCTAAAAAGCAAATAAAAGCTAAACTTGTGTGTGCTGTGCATGTCCAGCTCATTTTCACCTTATAGAAACAAACAGGTATCAACCGCAACTGGAAAAAATAGGAACTATTTCTGTAAGTTCTTCGGTCTGTGGAAAGCTCTACTTTCAAACAACATTGATCTGACTGGTACAATCCAGATACAGACATTTTACACACAAAGCCCTTATACAAAAAGGCAGGGAGAAAAGCTTGCAAACTAAGGCTTAGCAGTGGAAATCCTCTAGTTCATCCCACCATTCATAGCTGTATGTCACAGAATTGCAGAATTGTTTTGGTTGGAAAAGGCCTTTAAGATCATCAAGGCCAACCCTTAACCCAGCACTGCCAAAACCACCACTAACCCACGTCCCTCAGCAACACATCTACCTGTCTTTTAAATACCTCCAGGGATGGCGACACCACCACTGCCCCGGGCAGCCTGTCCCAATGCTTGATGACCCTTTCCAGCTCCCCCACTCGTTAGATCCTCCGTCCCTTGCACATTTAACCTTGTTATATTAAGATTCTCCTTCATTTTTCATCTGGTTGAGGTGACAGCCGAGCAGCAGCACGTACTTATCGCATCAGGCCACCATCTCAGCAGGAAACCGTGACGCTTGGGGGACCGAGGAGACAGGGAGGAAGGGAGAGAGCTTTAAAACCGACAGGAAATGCTTTTACACCTCAAGAGGAATGTAAATGAGCAGTAAGTTGACTGGTACGTGCGTGTTTCCTTCCCCTCCTGCGCTTGCTCTAAACTGACTGCAGTTGAGGCACATTCATGCCATCCTGCGACTGCAGCAGCCGTGGCCGAGGAGACGGTGACCAAGCATGGGATGCTGCAGCCTGAGCGCCGGGCAGGCCGGCTCTGCAGGGACAGGGCAGGCTGAGCTGGAGCTCCTGGAGACAGGCAGGACCAGGTAGGTAGTGATTCTGGGGGCACGTGGAAAAAAAACCCCGTCAACTCCACTCAGACGGAAAGACATTTGGTGCCGGAGACTGAAACTCGGTGGCTGTGTTTGCTTTCCAAATATGACTCTCTTCAAGGAAAAGCTTTCTCTCCTTCCCTTTTTCTAGCCAGAATTTACTGCAACGCTAAGTGTCAGATTTGTTTAATCTTCTAACGAGAGCCTGCTTACTTCTCCTCAATATATCCCCCCAGGCGTTGCAGTCTTTTAAGATAGAGGGTCAGCATTTGAGAAGCTGAAGGTGGAAACACTCCTTCCTGCCAGGGATGTAACTCCGTTTTGGGTGGGCAATCACAGCCAGCTCCTGGGGCTCTGGCAAGCACTGCTCGTGGCTTCTCACAAATGGACGTTTTCAATCAGACTCTCTGAGTCAGAGACTGATCGGAGGCCTCAAAAGAAGCTCAGGAGGCCTTTAGTCCTGTTTCCACCTCTGCAGCAGCCTCAGCTCTTCCTAAATCTTGCTTGACAGACACTTGTCTAACCTGTCCTTGAAAACCTGCAGCGATGTAGGTTCTGCAATGTCCCAGGCAAGCGTTGTTTCTTCCTAGTAGCTAACCCTTAATGCAGGTAAGGCCATGTCTCTATCTTACGCACCACAGGCAAAAGGAAAAAAATGTTCTTCTCCTTTTTCTAGTGGTGTTTTGCATATGTGAAGACCATACCACCTCAGTGCTCTTTACTTTAGGCTGTATTATACATTTCCTTCCATAATTTCACCTTATCACAAGAAACGGTGTCATTCCTTCTTTGTCCATTAAGGCAGGCACACTGAGAGGGCCATCATCATCCCTACACTCTTTTCTGTGTAATGCTCGGGAAAATTAGGAGCCTAAGTGCCCTGCTGAAGCTAGGACCTATTCTCTGCTTCATGTGAGGTCTGTTCCCCCAAAGTTCAGCTGTGTTGTTCCCTGATGTACCTGCTTTCTGATTTTGCATCTGCTGCATTTTTTCCCTAGACTTCACTGAGCTGTTACCAACCAATACTCCTGTCAAGAACAGCATATTCTAAAATACACCAAATTTATGCCAGAAATCCATAAATTTGTCTGCTCACTGAGTATTAATCTCTCTTTTTTGAAAAACGCAACACGTGTTTTTCTAGGCCTTTCCTTATTCTTTTCCATTTCAGAACGTGGTCCAACTCAGAAGGCCAGAGTGAGACATCCCTCCATCCCACGGTCCCTGCAATCCCAGCAGAAACAGAAGATGTGAGTATGAGTAGGGTCACTCAAGCAAGGATCTGTATGTAGAGCCAAGAAAGAAACCAGAGGCCTAGTTATCTCACCCATTGGGCATAATCCTGATGCAGGATCCCATTACAGTAAAGTGCCAGAGGCTACGACATGCTCTTTGTTTTGAAAGCAAGCAACCAACAGCTGTCCCTGTTTTGAGGCCCAGGTGTAGCTTTTCGGCTGTTGCTCTACAAATTCACATGCAAGAAAGTTTGCCATCACAAGTCAGTCTGGGATTTTTTTCCTGGGACCACGTTTTATCACCACTGTTGGAGAAGATACTCAGAGGGAGGGGAAATGATTTATCCTAATTCACATGTACGGTCGACATCCAAATCTCTCACTGTCTGGGCTGCAAAACCACCCCTTCTCTCTTTTAGCTGGTGTTATAGATCATTATTGTTTGGCTTTCCTTTCCATTTTTCCACATCTAATTGCCTGGTAAGATTACCAGAAGAAAGGCAAGCCGGTGTTTGTTTGTTCCAGACAGACATGCTGTGGGGAAGAACACGGGAGGAACTAGAGAACTTGCTGATCACGCGGCCTATCGGCGGCTGGGAAGGGATGAGCATCCACTCTCTCGGGGAAATTATTTGGTCCTCCCTGGTTTTCCTGAGAAGTTGTTACAAGGAGGTAATCACCCTCTTACTATACACAAGGTGGTAAATTTGGATTTCACACATTCTGTCCAAACTACTGCCAAATTGACTAAAGCTACAATTTGCCTTAGTCTTTGTTTTCAAGAGTTACTTCTAATGCATTCAAGTTTTTTCACCAGTGCCAGTAAAAGCTGAATGGGTTTCACAGACACTTACTTGAGGAGCATCAATCTTTTCATTCATTCCCTGAAGAAACAAAAAAGGGTGTCGTGCCAGGAGTTTCTTGTATTCTTTTCCCCAAAGGGATAAGGACTCATTATTATGGTTGCAGATTTGTCTGTGCAACAAATAAGCCCTCTCCACAGGTGCTGGAGGTGACAACAGAAAGGAAGGGAAGGTGAAGAGCTTTGAGGAAATATAATTTCCTTAAAAAAAAGAATTGGAAACATTTTGCAGGAAAGATGTAATTGATCTTATTTCAGCAGGAGATGTGTGAATGCTACCTTGTGCTGTCTTCCTTCCACTTGCTGATTCTTTCAGTGGACCGTAGAAAGAAGGCGTTTGTTTATGAGGTAAAGCACAAGAATCCTTTTGTGTCTCTTGTATTCATGTTCATATTCAATATTTCCTAAATATCTCTCTGCTCACAGCACAGGCAGATGAAATTCCATCTAGTTCATACAAAGTACTTTTCAGCGCCAGCCTTGGTCTGTTGGTGGAGCTCACCCCTAAATCTCAGAGCACTTTATGAATGAGGACAGTCATTTTATGGATAGGAAAACATCGATAACCGCCCCACCATTTCCTACATCTTCAGCCACTGAGATGAGTGTCGTCCCACACAGAATTCCTTAAAGTCCAAGGTTCCAAGGATGGGAAGTTCTTCAGCCTGGCTTGCAGAAAAGCATTTTGCTGTACATCAGAGGGACCACAGTGGGACACAGAGAAGTTGTTGTTACCAACCAATTTCTAACTCAATTCACTTCCACACAGGGTCTCCTTCCTCTTGCTGGGATGCGTCTGAGAGACATCACGGATGCAATCAACCACACATTTGAAATTTCTGGTAAGCAGGTTCTCCAGTTCCTGAAGGGCTTGTGGCAGTCACAAAGCAGTGATACCCATGCTCTAGCCCTCAAGGCCTGGCCCACATGGCTAGAAGATGAGAGGGGCTGGGTGGCCATGCGGAGGACTGCTGAGGAAGGGATGTGCCTCCTCTCCAACATTCAGCCGTGCCGGAGAACATACCATGCCTTTCTGGACTGGACTCTCACATGCAGCATGTGCTGCAGTTACACAGAGGGGTGAGACATAGCTAGATGGAAGGAATTCAGAATCTCAGTTTTTAAAGGTAGACACAACTTAAACCAAGAATACTTTAGGGTTAACTAGAATTCCTCACACACAAGGCAACATATTTTACTTTACTGTGAGGGTGGTGAGAACCTGGCCCAGGTTGTCCAGAGAAGCTGTGGCTGCCCCATCCCTGGAGATGTCCAAGGCCAGGTTGGACGGAGCTTTGATCAACCTGGTACGGTGGGAGGCGTCCCTGCCCATGGAAGGAGGTCAGAACTAGATGGTCTTTAAGGTTCCTTCCAACCCAAACCATTCTACGATTCTATGAACATAAATTATAGGTTCCCCTTGATGCAAGACATGTTTCATCATCAAAGCACAGGTGGAACATAATGATCATGAATGACAGAGTGGAGGGCAGCACACAGATTCACCCACCAGGCTCAAAGGCAGGTCCCAACTGTCCTTCCTCAGACCCAGGGCTTCTCTGTTTCTTTGCACAGGGCCCATGATAGAATCCAGGCTCGTTTGCTGCCAGAATCCAGCCGACTTTGACACGTGGGTTCAACACCTCCAGCACCAAATCAAGACGGCAAACCCTCACTGCCCAGTCAGTCCCAACAATAACATCTCTTTTCTGGTGAGTTGATGCAGAAGAGATGTAAAGAGAATGGGACGGAAACAGTGGCAGCTTTGAAACCGGGCAGGGTTTTTCAGGGATTTTTAGAATGCAGGGTGGAAACGATCAGTGGTGTTACTGTTTCAGGATGCTGTTTTAGGCAAGTAAACTTCCTGCACACAAATTTGCGACTGCTACTCTATGCTCATGCGAGATTTTAGAAAAAATTCTGATCGCTTTTGTTCTACTACAAATGTAGCAGTAGATATAGGGTTGTAACTACTACACTGGTAAAAAAAAAAAATAATTAAATTTCCTCTTAGTTACAGTCGCCAAGTAAAGACTTTTCCATGAATGCTGTCACACAGTGACACGCTGCAACGCTCACCAGGGTCACAAGATGGCAGGGTTACACCGCCATGGAGAACACCCACACAGCAGTGCTGTAGGGAATTCACAGACAACAGCCCAGGAGTCCTCCAAAGCCTCTGCCCTCGTCATGGTACACTCAGATCCCTAAGGGTCAAGAGCCAACTGGAAAGCCAGCTTGTCTTTCCCCTCTCCCTAGTGTTATTTACTAGCAGTTCAGCTAAGATTTCCCTGTTTTTAAACGCCCACTGTCCTTGGTGCCCAGTGGGGCAGAGGTGCTAGGGCAACACTTAGTTGTGTCCAAGAGCACACTTGTCTTCAGGCTTGGGGGGAGAAAGTACGACCCAGACCAGCATCCTCAAGAGCTGCTGATTTCTGATGTTCCCTACAGCTCATATCATTGTTTGTAGCTTATGGATACAGGCTAATTTTACAGCAGTCAGCCCGGGTGGTCCTGCTCTAAGGATTCAACATAGATTGCAGAAATCCATCCAGGACTGAGCACAGCCCTGTGAGCCCACAGCAAACCCCACTCCCCTCTCAGCTGGACAGCACTGCTTCAAAGGAAAAGGAAATTATCCCTGAATAAAGGGATTTGAATATCAAGGCCAAAATGCTTTGAACCAAGATGAAATTTTAGTTCAGATCAAATCGGTGTCTCTAAACAACCTCTTCTGAGGGGCAGAAGGAAAATGAGAGCTTTCCCTTTTAATAGCTAAAGCTGTTTGGTTGTCTCAGTTGCTGCTCATGAAACCACAGTACACATGATCTTGTTCAAGGAGGTAGGAAACCTACCACAAACCAGGAACCTCATCATGGGTTTCCCAGTTTCCAAGCATATATCCTAAATACCTTTCTTTTATGACCCTATAACCCTGAAAAACATCATACTTGTAGTTTTATTTCCTTTTACTCTGTCTTTAAAAAAAAAAAAAAAAAGGTGCCATGTGATGAACCGTGGAAGAAAAGGGAGCTGGTGAGACATCTGTGGTGTAACACCATTCTGAAGTGGGAAGGAAAACCTATTCAGCATCTGGGAAGGATACAATATTTGACCATGGTGCAAGTGGCTGATGGCTGCACAGGGGTAATGTACAACGTTTACTGCTCTGACGTGGGTGGCTTTTAGAAGGCTGGAAGTAGTGAAAGTTTAGGCTCACATGATACTGTCGCTTAAAGAAAAGAGATGGAAAAATAAAAAAGGCTAATTATGTCAAAGGCTCACAGTATTAAAGAGACAAAAGGAAATGCAGATGTATTTCTGAAAGCTGCTTCTGAAAATGTGTCCAAACAGTTGTACTCAGCTTCTGAGGGAGTGGAGCTGGAAGGGATTAATTCCCCGCTTTCCCATCACACAGCATGGTCAGCATTTTCTAAACACCTCCTTGCAGACGTGTGCCTGACCTATTCTAAAAAACCCTCAGCTCTTGGTGACACCCTATCAGCTTTCTAAGCAATCAATAGCCAACTTGAAGGAGAACTACAAAGAGTATTATCTGTGGCTGACACTGGTGCAACTGGGTGCTGCAGAGAGTTCCCAGTTCCGCTGTATTGTCATTAAGCAACTTTGACTGAGACAGCCCCACTGAGAGGACATTAGTGAACAGTTTTGCTGTCTCCAAGATGCCTCTTTTCCACAGGACTCCGAGGAAAGGCTGCTGATCCTGTTTCCAGAAGATCTGCTTTTCCTCTCTGTGGATAAGGACAGAACTGCCATCACGTACAAGGTAACAGAGGAAGCACTGCAAATGGTCAAAGAAGTGAAGAACTAAAAGGAGCTGGAGTTAGTGAGCAGCACTGGGTGATGAAAACATCTGAATAGCAAGGAGAAAAGGGAGGAGCCGAAGGAAAAGCACCTTTTTTTCTTCTCTTTGAAGGGAAAACTCCCCCTAACTGGAATCCAGGCAAAGGAGAAATCCGCTGTGCTGGGGAGGTTACAGTTTGAAATTACAGGTATGTAACCAGAAAAAGAGAGATGAGAGCGACGAAACACAGGAGGTTTTGTCGGAACACTGGGAAACACTTTTTCACTGTGAGGGGGGACAGGTTGCTCAGAGGCTGAGGAGTCTTCAGCCTCAGAGATAGTCAGAAGCTGTCTGGAGATGGTCCTGGGCAATAGGCTCTGGGTGGCCTTGCCTGAGCAGAAGGGTTGGACCAGGTGACCTCCAGAGAAACCGAGCAATACTGGTGTCAGGCGTGCCTTGAGGAGTGTTATTCTTGTGAAGTTGACTTCCCATGAGGAACAGTCCCTGTGACTTTCCTTGCCATGGGCTAATTAATTGTGTGTCACAGCAAACTTTGCACACCTTTCCATCACCAAACTGTTCCCTGTTAATGTCTTGCAGGAAGCCTGACAGAACCAATTCTTATCACCTGTTCCACAGCAGAGGACTATGAAAAATGCCTCTTCTACTTACAGAAGGTATTTTTCAGAGAATTTTACTTTTCAAGCCTGGGATTTTTCCCAGCCATAGATTCATCTAAGATGTATCAACCTCCCAACTTTCTTCTCCTTTTGCACAAAAGATTCACCCGAGTAAGGAGTTGTCTTCAAGCCTGCCTTTCTTCTGATAAGATTTGTTTGGCCAGTAAAATATCAGTGGGTATTTAAAAAAAGAAACACACTCTGTCAGCAGGGATTGAATTTGGGTCCTCTTAGGCAAAACACCCACCTACTCTAGGAGTGACAGACTGATACCTAAGCACTCAAATCGCACTGATTTCAATGTAAATTACCTACTGAAATAAACAGAACTACGGAGGGGAGGAGGCAGGCCATCACACTCTATTTCATGAAGCCAGAGGGACACATTATGTCACACCACCTCCTAAAATACACATAACTACATTACCAGCTTAGGACCTGGTTCCCTGCAAGTTATACCCATGTAAACAGGAGTTATTTCCAAGTAGGTCCTTCAAAAACTCTAGTTTTCAGAGTTAATCATTTTTTGTTGGCAAGCACATAAAGTACACCCTACACAGCAGATAATCCTGTATGAGCTCATAGGAGAGAAAGGTGAATCAGGAGGGGATATTTTAAAAGCAGAAGAGATGTTGGACTCTGAGTGTTTATTAATCAATATGGTTATTTCATAGTCAAGCATGGGTAGGTTTGTCTAGTGTGTAAATTCTTGGCAGAGTTAGGATATTCACATGCTGAAAATATCTTCCAGCCAGAGAAAATCCTTGATCCTCAGACTCTCCAGCCACCACCAATCATCCCTAAGAAATCCCGGCAGCATCAGCCTGCAGCGACAAGAAAAGGTGTGCTGAATACAAACCCAACAGAAAGCGAAGAAGCCGCAAGAATGAGTGAGAATAGACTGGAAATGGGAAACCAAGCTTCTTTCAGACTGAGAAGTCAATAAGAGTCCACACACAGACTGTTCCCCACTGGCCACCATTCTGAATGCACACCACTGCACTCAATGTTGGATCTCGTGGTTTTGACCTCAGTTGTACATATGCCTCAAGGAGAAATCTCTCTCCATTTTCTTCCTGTATTTATTGCCTGATTCTTATCAGAAAAAGAACCATTGTAAAATACCGTGTAAGTGCTACAAATAAATCCCATTTACCTGAGCTTAAGCCACGCGTAGAAAGCAGCATTCAGGTAACTGTTGGCTTGGAGAGCCACTGCCTTCCTTCGAAACGGCAGGCACAGCGCAACTCTTGATGGTGAACACTCCCTTTCCCATAGCTTTTCTTCCCTGCCCAGATCAAGAAGAAATGTTAATCCTGGAAATTTTCACAAACCAAAAATTGTTTCCCCAAATACTCATTGCTGTCTACTACCCTCAAAAAGCACAACTCAAGAACCTCCACGTTGAATCAAATCCTTTTGATTCCAATTCCAAATTGGAATCCAAATTTGAATCCAAATCCAACTGTAGATCCAAAAGAACCTTTTTTATTCAATGTTTGGAGAAAGTGCATGAAAACAAAGATAACTCCTCTCCTCTTCTAGGTGCCATTTCCCTGCCCGGAAATTTTGCCATCATACCTTTTTTCATTTTAGAAGTCAAAATTTGGGAATACAGATGCAGATTAGAAGCATGAAATACTAAATGGTAACACTGTATCTGGCATCAGGAAAATACTATACATTACTCAGGAGAAAAGCTGCTAAATTTGGTTGTAACTCCAGAGCTGGGTCAGCCCCTTTTCTTGGGGCAGGCAAGGGAGCCTCAGGCACAGCTAAGTGATGGCAACTTCTAAGAAATCCCAAAGCATCCTATGTTAGTAACTTCTTAAAATTTGCCACGTCCTTACCTCCTGGGTGGATTCAAGTCAGGGACACGACTCGCCAAGTCGGGGACAGCATCAGGATCGCTCGTGAGGGCAAACACGCCCCAGACTGGTATCGCAAAATACATCTCCAGGAAAGACTCCCCCCCCTAAACAGCAACAAGCCTTTACTCATCACTGGCAACTCGAGAACATTGTTTTACAATTAGATTCCTCAGTTGATAGGGCAACTCAAAGACAAGTTTAAGATAAGCGCTGGACAACTCCTAATAAAACAAGGACCAAGTGCTCCCAACTGTCCCATGAAAAATTGCTTTTTTTTCCATAAACATGGAAAAAAGCTTCATATAAGCTTTATATATTAAGCTTCACATTGTTTAAGACTCATTATGTCCTCACTTAAGCCATAATTAGGTGTCGTTGTTTTGGAGCCTGCATATTGGCCTTTTTGTTAGCACTGTGGAGGAACTTTTTCTGTTTTTTTTTAAGATATCACATTTTAACTATTTGCTCATGACAGTAACACTAATGAAATACTGTATTTCTAAATTTGCTCGATCACTCAGCCTCTAGAAACCTTGGGATATTTTTCAGGGGTATTTTGTTTTCTCTTTTGAAAAGAGATTCAAGCAAAAAAAATAAATCGTTACAGACATGCCATTGGGTGTAAATGATCTGAGGGAGAAGCCTTTTTTAATCCAGAGTCTGTATACAGAGATCAACCTGAAGTTCAAATTAGAACTTGAAAAACCTCATCAATTCTGGGATTTGAGCTGAAAATTCAGCCATGATCTGAGTTAAATATTGCAGTAATTGCACACTGATAAAATAAAGCTATTTTTCTCTTTGAATGGAAACTTAAATACAGTGTTTTCTTACAAGCTCACTGTTCTGAGCCAATTGCTTTCATTTCCTTTGATGCAAAGAACAGCTCTTCCACTGAAATTCTCCAGGACTTAAATGAATCACACTTTGGGTTTTTCCCTCTGAATTGGAGCTTTAAGAAGTAAGGAAATCGGTTGCTTTTCCCATCAAGAAGCAGCTGTAAAGTCAGGTGGTTAGGTAAGCAGGAAGTGGAACTCTTCTTCAAGGTAGGCATATAGAAACCCAAAGGCCACTGTGCAAATTTCCAGTGAATAATAGGGCTCTGTACATTGTGTTTCAGTATTAACTGGCAGAAGCGTTGGCTCTTCAACACCCACAGCCCAGAAAGTCTTGCACGTCTCACTGACACGTGCCTCTGGCAACATGCGGCAAAAGGCGCTCCAACAGACATTCAAATCTTTCATTCCTCAAACAGTAAGCTCTGATGCAATTTTTTTTTTGGCCCAAAACGTTGCTGCTTCTCTGCCATTGTCAGGAACAGAAAAAATTGTCAGCCACAGCTTCCTGCTATTTTGGTAGCGGGTAGCTGAAAAGCTGGTTTAGCCACGAAACGTTAAGCCACTTGCTTAAAAAGGGGAAAGTCTAAAAGTCAGTGACAGAAGAATTTGGTTGGGGGTACGTTGCTGAAATAACCAGAGCTCTGTAAGAGAGGGGAAGTGAATCAGGAAAGTAAAACTAAGAACACTTGGACAACCTATAGAATAAAACCCTTCCTTTCCAATTTGCTTAATTATATCACATAGGCACTTCAATCAATTGTCACGTTTATTTTACCTTTACAAAAGGTTATAGTCAGAAATCTTGTTGAAGACATTAAAAAACCAAGAAGGGTCAATACAGAGCCGAGACTAAACATGGCCAACAAAGAATGAACAGTAAGAAGTGTCTTTACTAGTCAGTGTTTAGACTTGTGAGTGTATTAAATGCCACAGAGAAACTGCTTACAAAACAGAGACAGTCTTACACTTTAAAAAAGTGACCCCGTTTAATCCAGTCCAATGCTTTCACCTTTCCTTGGCTGAATCTCAAGTTCATCTCAAGAATCTGCACATTTCCCAAAGCAATGGAGGAAAACCTCACTCTTTAAGTGAATTTCACATAAGGAAAAAATGGAACCATCCATTTCACCTATGGAAAAAATCATCCGTAACACAAGAATTAACAGTACGAGGATCGAAGAAGGCAAAAGTACATTGAAAGTACTAATTATATCTCGCAACATCCTTTTAGGGTTAAGATGTACCACTGCTCCCATTCTGCATGAAGGGGAAGATAAGGTATAGGGATGTCAGTTGCAGGAAACACAATAACAGAGAAGCTTGAAGATTAAAACTAGCACTATGAAGGAACACATTATAGTGAATTAGGGATTACCGTGAATAAGGATAACCCTTTGCACTTCATTTTCCCTTACAATTACTACACCCAGTTACAAGATTCTACAATGCACAAAAATAAAAAAAAATGCAAAAAGCAAAAAGACAGGATAACTCCTCTTGACATAATCACTGAAGAAATGTTCAGCAATAAAACCATGTCCACGGATCATAAAATTGATCCTTCAGCTTTAATTCAAGCTTGCCAAGACCTCTTCCAGAGAAGGCTTTGAGAAAGACACCAACTTTGAGAAAGAGCTTAGGGAAACTAAGAGGTCTAGAAACCTCAGCCTGTGAAGTAGTATAGGAGCCTAAAGAAACCAAGAATAGATCCATCATAATGGACAATATAAACTTTAACTAACAATTCTCTCTCCTTCTTTGACGTGAAATCAGTCACTGGACTGGATTCCCTAGAGAGGTCATGGAGTCACCTCAATGAAGTCTAACAGGGAGATCGTTTTCCAGTCTCTCCAAGGCTGCCTGAGAGCACAGAGGATTTGTGACTCACTTACCAAGGGAATAACCTGTCCCACTTCCTCAGATTCTATGTTCAAGTGCTTTTGCAACACACATCTGCGGAGGCAATAACTTCTGCTCTGCAGCTTCTGTAATTTCACAGAGCCCTACTTAAAACAGCACGTCATTCAGACTTGGAATAATCCCCTCTGAGCGTTTAGTAAGGTGATTAACAGAAATTTCATTATTCTGTTAGGATTTAATTTAGAAGCCCTATACAGCTTAGGTTATCTCTAAGAAATCATGAGGAAGCTGACATAATGGTTGCACTGTCTGATATTTATAACCTTTCATGTGAAGGCTGAGTCAAACCTCGTTTTTGCCCAGAGCTGATTCGGTCATAAAAGAGTCTACTTCAAGCAGCTTTCACCAGAAGGCCAAACCAGAAGGTATCCAGAGCTTTGAATCTGTTATTGCAGGCACATAACACAAAAATATTTATATATAAAAATGAAAAAAAGCATCAAGAAGAAATGTTGGGCTTTTTTGTTTTCCACTGTCTTTTCCTTCTCTATAAACTAGGTGAATGTTGTTCTCTAGACATTGTGACCCTCATTTGAGCTTTTCAGAAGTCTCCCTTTTGTAATCCAGCATCCCAGGTACCCAGGATTGCTGAGTTATAGAAGAGGAGGAGGATAAATGTTACCCCCTTCTCCCTTTTAGTTTCCCTGGAGGGGATGAAGGAGTCACAGAATTTGCACAAGAAAACCTCTGCAAGTAGAAATGGTGTGACCACTGGCAACTCTGTGCACTGAGACAGGCCTAACCACCACCTTCTGTCAGGACTGGAGAGGAGAGGATTTCATGGGAACATCACAGAGACGTGCAGAAGATGCAAAGGGGAGTAATGACAAGAAGGGTCCCTGGTCCCAAAGAAAGTTGAAGAGAGCATCAATGAAAAAAACCCAAAAAACAACAAACCAGGAAACTTGCAATAACACAATGCAGCTGAACAGAAAGTCAGCCTGACTTAGCAGATTGTTCTGTTTCTAAATGCTAGGTTTGTTGAGAAGAAACAAAGCAAAACTCCCTCCAAAGGCATTCCTTACTGCTATCTACATAACGATGCTTTATGCACCCAGCCCCTCCTTTCTTTTTTTCTTGAAAAGCTGCGCTCAGCTCCCAGTTCTCACAGCACATTGCAACTGGTCTGTTTTCATTATGGACTCTGAGGGTGGAAAAGGCAAGGCTTTTCTTCTGGTGTTTTGTCTCCATGTTCTTCTTCTGGAAACTGACAGCTGTAAGTCTCTTCTCTCTGGTGTGACAGCTGTGGAGCCCCCGGCAGCCTAAGGAGGTTATGTTCCAGATCTGCAGTGAGAATAAGCAAAAGCACTGCACATACAAGAGATCTTCACACATATCCATCAGCTGCCCCTGACATTTATCAACACAGCCTCTTGATGAGGAAAAGGGCAAAGATACAGGTGATGCATTGCACCTTAATGAAACTAAGAAACCCGCCCAAAATCACAGAGTAAATCCAAATTTACTCTATTTATTCAACTTAATTCATTCCATTCTGACTCTGGATCACTGGAGACATGGTTCCCCACTGAAAGATTCTGGAGCGAGTCCAAAGAAGGCCAATGAAGCTGGTGAGGGGTCCAGAGATCGAGTCTTATGAGGAGCTGGGGGTGTTCAGCCTGGAGACGAGGAGGCTGAGGGGAGACCTTCTCGCTCTCTACAACTCCCTGAGAGTGTAGTGAGGGGGGAGGTCGGTCTCTTCTCCCAAGTAACAAGCAAGAGGACAAGAGGAAATGGCCTCAAGTTGCACCAGGTTTAGATTGGATATTAGGAAAAATTTCTTCACTGAAAGGGTTATCAAGCACCGGAACAGGCTGCCCAGGGAAGTGGTAGAATCGCCATCCCTGGAAGCATTTAAAAGCCGGGCAGACGTGGTGCTGAGGGACATGGGTTAGTGGTGGTTTGGGCAGTGTTAGGTTAATGGTTGGACCCGACGATCTGAAAGGTCCCTTCCAACCTCGACGATTCTATGATTCTATAGAAGTCCATAGAGGTGCACTTACCATCAGCTGTGTGGTATTTTTGCTTCTTCAGAGACCATATGCAGAAATGCAAGAAGAAGGTCAGCAAGATGAGAACAAATACAGCCACTGCGGTAAGGATGGCCAGGATGGTGGTGTATAGAGAGTCCTTTGGAATGAGAACTGCAATTAAATATATTTTAATAAAGATTAAGAAATCACATGTCCAGACTATCGTTAAGGTACTCTGTACCTGCAAAGCCTGTACCCACTTATTCCTATTTAATTTGATCCATGAGAAGACACGAGATTTCAGTCCTGGGTGTTGTGGACTCAGCCAAAAGAACAGTATAACCAAGTAAGCAATTCTAGTATAACTAACAGTATAACTAATTAAGCAATTCTTTCTTCCTAAGAAAATGTAGCAAAACAGCAAGTGCAGTTTAATGGAAGACTCTGACAATTTGTCAAATAAGTGTGCTCTATTTAAGGACAATTGTTGGGATTTTCTCTACCTTTATTATTGACAGTGCTTTAATGGTGGAATCTTTGCCCAGGTCAACAATTCTACTTATATTAATATTACAAGAAACACAACAGTAATTTTCAAAGCAAATTTTCAAAATAGCAAACTCTGGATGATAATTATGCAGCAAGTCACCAAATAAAGAAGTGCAGGGAAAAGTTACAGGCTCAAAGAAACAAATGATCGTGAGAGGGTACCTTGCTCCATATCTTTGGAAGGGAAACCACATACTGCATTATGTGTACTGTTGCCTTGCTTGATTGTTAGAAACCCAGAACTTTCACAACTAAAAGAAGCAGAAGAGTCACATTTAGAACATCCCTGCCTTTCCCTTCCTCCCCCCCTTCCTCCCTTCCTTCCCTCCACTCTTTCCACAACTTGTTTTTTTTTTCCTTTCTATAGCAGTTCAGGTAAAGTTATGGCTGTTCCCCCACAAGTTAACACAATGCAATTGTTTATGTGCCCATTTTTTTTTAGTTTCAAGTGATGTCCACGTTTGGAAAAATTTTGCATCAGTTTAAGCTTGACTTGGACGCAAGTTGAATCCACAGCAGTTTGTATTAAGTTCTACTTTAAGACCGACTATTTATAAAGCCGAAGGGGAGGGAAATATCATATTGCTGAATTTGAAAGACTCATCATTTAATCTTATCGGTGATATCATCTTTGATTCAATTTTATTTTCTAATTTAAGTATTAATCATTTGAGAATTTCATCATGCATTTTTCCAAAGAAGGGAAGTATCATATCAATAAATACATACTCAGTCCAGTTATGGCACCAGCCATTCTTAACATTAGAATAGGTTCCTATCTCACATGGTTTACATTTGAACGTGAAGTCTAAAGAGCCTACAAGAAAAGAGAACGTGAATTATTAGTGGTCAGTGATTTACTGAAAGATGGGGATATAACAGAATACAGCACAATGCATTCCCTCTATGCTCTTTCATCATTATGAATCACCCCCCTGGAGAAACACATAAGCGGTTACCGCCACCTTTGCGTTTTGGGGAATGTATGGGCGGACCCCTTCGAGAAGAGGTAGAGAATAATCTCATCTGACAGCCGAGGGTGTAAAGTTAAGAGGCAACACAGAGCAAAACACTCTTCTACTGACATTTCTAGCAGCTTGGAAGAAAAGTAATACTGAAAGTCTGAGAATGAAAGTGAAAGTCTCAAACTTAGGAAGGGAAGACTTACAATATAGGGAAGCAAGGGGTTTAGTCACAGGGGCCACAGGATAAACGACATTTCTCTCTGCGTCACAAGCCCTCCCAAAAGCAGGTTGTAATAAGTGAAGGAAACAGACTTATGGTTTGCTGCTCCACTACCCACTTGTATCGAACTCTGCCTTTTGAAGTAATTTGTATTTCTTTACTTACCGAGCTTAACCAGCTCCTCGCCTTCTGCACACTCAGGCAGTTTTTTGCAGTAAAGACACACGCTGTCGATGCAGCTGTATCCCTGGCGACATCTGCAGTCATGGTCCTTAACGTTTTGACATGTGCTGTTGTCTCCTGTCAAGAAGAAAAAAAGTTAGATTTGAATTTGTCGTAGAGGCCAGAAATCAACTTAAGCCTAAGTCTTACTGGCTGACACGGGTGAAATAGTTCCTTGCTGTGCTGTGATGGAAAAAATGGATATCAGAAAGATGTGATTTCCATGCATACAGATAAAGTCTAGAGTACTCAAATTTAGCACCACTCAGATTTTTCCAAGATGGTTATCTGAGCCCTGCATGACTTACCACTGTGACCCTTCTCTCCTATCTGGAAAACCAGTGTAGGTCGTGGTAGACAGAAGTCAGGCAGCAGATTTGCTTTACAACTTTGTGCAGGTTTAGACACTGTGGGGTGAGGAGGGCACTGCCAGTGCCCCAAAGAAGCACTACACATTAATTAGCCATCCAGTCAGCTCTCTGGACACTGCCAGGACTCTTCTGAGTTTGGCACAGCCATGTT
The DNA here is from genome assembly GCA_025774025.1 of Xenus cinereus. Lineage (NCBI taxonomy): Eukaryota > Metazoa > Chordata > Aves > Charadriiformes > Scolopacidae > Xenus > Xenus cinereus. The sequence goes on from JAOXJK010000008.1 coordinate 6,116,543, forward strand.
AGAGGAGGGGTGCCCAAAAGATCCTCGGCCAGTGAAGCTAGAGCTCCTTTTCCACACCTTTCCCAACAACAGCAGCTGCTTCCTACATTCTGTTGGCAGAAGTTAATCTAAATTCAAGCCATAAAACCAGCACCCTCCCTACTCTCTGTCCTGTTTCTAGAGGAGTTCTGTTATGAACTTTGCTTGCACTCAAAAAATGTCATCTCTAATTCAGAGAGGCTCCTGAGTTCTTGAAAGCAAAGGCCTTATCACATGTATTGATCCCATCAGTAAACAGGATCAAGCAGTCCTTCCGGCAGCTGGAGACCAGCTAGAGGAAAAGTGCTGTTCAACCAGGAAGCTGTACAACCTTAAAGGAAAAAAAAAAAATTATAGAGAGAAATGCTGGCTAGTTCAATAGCATGCTTAAAACCCCACCGTGAGTAGCAAAGATCTAGCAAAGATTATTTCCTGAGGTTGGTGATGGAATGTACTGCCCACATCTTCCTCTGCCCACTGGCCTCCTCTTACTGGCCTTCAAAACTCAAAAGTCTCGCAGCGAAAAGGAAACAGCTCGGGGGTGCTTCTTTCTGTGTATGACTAATGGGTGATTCTGGAGGTGATCCCACTGAGCAATGATTCTCCTACCTCATACTGGATGCCTTCATCTCAGTGGGAAGGGCTATACCCTGGGGTCTCCACACTCCTGAGAACTCTCTAGCTCTTCCCCTACGTATTGCTCATTCCCACAAATCCCATGTGTTCACTCACTCCTTCCACGGGGAACTAACTGTCCCTGCTCTTGGTTGAGGCAGATTTATTCAAGCTACTAATAAGTGGAAGCTGACTCCTACCAACCCACCAACAAAAGATGTAACTTCTCAGCTAGTCCTGTGGCTAACCAGCAGGACAACAGCAGCACTACACTGGGTAGCCAAGGCTTCTAGCAACCCTGTTTTGGAACAACCACAAAAGGAAGGTGCATTCCTTGTTGTAGGCCATATGAACAGCTCCATGTTCCCTACTGTTCAGCTCTGGCTACTGTTACGGACAGCACTAAATTAGGAAAAATGGTATGATCGTTGCTGGGACCATGGAAAAGGCCATTAGAATCACTTGTCCTGTCCTTCAGCCTAACAGGCACAGAAACAGCACCCTGTAAGTCCTGCAGCTCGTCTGTTCCACCTCCAGTGCCTTAATTTGACTTCAAGTTACAGGCAAGTGAGAATCCATTACCATCTCCCCAGCACCCTCAGATCAGGCAAGGATGCAGGTTACAACAGGCTGTTGAAACCAATGATCACCTGAGACCTTGTCTGTGAATTTATTCCTGGGACAAGCACAGGTCAGTGGAACGAAGGATTGAAGTAGGATGTTTCCTGCTCTTTAGGACCACAAAAGGACAGCCTTTGAGAGAGCGTCACTCCCTGTATTCTCTCCGAAGTCTGAAAGGCACAGACAAACTTTGAAACCATGTTAGAACGGAGCAAGGGCTCAAGAAGAACACCTTCTTTCCTTGTGAGCAAGACCAGCCCGCAGAGACTCAGCCTTCCCTTTCCCAGTACAGAATAACAAGTATAAGCACATAACAAATCTGAAACATGACTCCACTCTGAAGTTTACAGCTAAGGCACATTATGAATTTTGGGGGCAGGAGGGAAGCCCTTGCCATTTTGTTTTGCATATACAGTAACTCAGGATACATTTACATACACACCCGCCTGTTCCCTGCACTTGATTACCCTGCTTGACAGAAAACAATACTGACAAACGGAAAGGAGACAGACACATCATTCCTTTACCTGCGCTCGAGATGCATTTGGGGCAGCATTTCTTTACGTCTTTGATGATGGTTCTCAGTTCACCATCCGGGCACGGCGTTGCCAGCGTTTGCTGTGTCCATTGCCACAGGCAGGCCGTCAGCAGCAGGCAAGCTCGAATCTTGAGGTGACCGACTTCACTGGCCAGTTCAGTCATGTCTGGAGCTGTACAAACCCAAAAGCACAGGAGGGTGGGCTCGTATCAGGGCTTTCCTGCAAAAGCACTCTTTGCCCTGCCACTGCGGGAAGGCACCGTGCTTTTTGTGGCCTCACTCTTCCTGTCTCATTAGGGGCGGGGAAAATATTTTATTTGACATCATCAAATTCTTAAAAAAGAAGCAACCCACTGACTCCATCAAGAGTGCAGCAGGTTAGCAGCAAGACGTAGCATCACGCAATTAGATTTTCAAAGGATCTTGCAAGTTGATACACAATTGAAAATTAACGCATACTAAATTAGCATGTGAACTTCAGCGCTCTCAGACTATTTCATTCTGACTTAAGAGTTCCTAATGAATTTAGAAACCTTCAAGGATTTAACTATCAGATTGCAATGTATAATGAGTCCATCTATCCACTCAGATTTTCTGATTCTGTTAATTGTCTTCAACTTCTTTCACTCTGGATCAGGAGAACTTTTGAGTTATTTTCCAGAGCTGACGTAACTCCATATGGATAACCATGAAACCAAGAGAAAAAACCAAAATCAGCCCTGGTACCAAAACTGACAAAGGCTGCAATGGGCTTTTTAGGGGCATGTACAGCTCCTCTGAGCGAGCCCCAGACCACAGGGATTTAGGTAACAAAAGACTCATTAAAATTGTAAATAGGCACAGACATGTTGCCTCTAAGCATCACCTGCTGCTGGGTTTCAATTCCAGTATGTCTTGCCTTACACAAATGCATACGTAAACTTCCACCCCTGCTTTACGTGTAGACAGCTTCCTTGCTCCCCCCTTCCTCCCCCCCCCATTCTATTTCCACTGCACCCCAGGGTTTGCTTTTATCCCTCTCACTTGTGGTTGCTTTTATGTGTGCACAGTGAGGGTAGTATTTAAAGTCCAACCTCATTCTCAACTGAACTGACGAATTCTGATGCAGAAGCAGCTTTTAACGGATTCTTTTCCACGCTGCATGTAATGACAAATACGTCAAGGCAAGGGAGAGTCAGACCTGTGAAGGGAGATGAGCACCTGTAGAAAATGTCATGCCTACAGCATTTGACACTTGCCCTGTTAATTCCTTAGTTTAATATACAGCCAATGAAGTCTGAATTCACATCCCACACAGACACCAACACTCTTCCTTCAGTGTGTTCTACACTTTCTTCCTGAAGATTCATCTCTGGATCTCAAAGAGCAGGTTAGTCAACACACCCTTCACTTAGTTTTTTTTCTATTCAGGGATCTATCTGTGTTCCCATCATGGGCTGGAAACAATCAGATAGGTTTGGTATGCAACAGACCCTTCTAGTTTTAAAAATGTATGCTGCAAAGCTGCTTGTACTCTTAAATGTGCTAGGTGAAACCCTTCCATCAAAAGATTACATCCAACATAGCTGCAAGCAGGCAAGAGACACAGATCTCTGCCGTCACTTTTTCCCACATAATGCCCCTAGAAGGCCAAGTGTTATGTTTCAGAAACTAAAAGCCTCCTACTTCGTACTTCTTTCACACAGGAGATCCCCTCCTCTTCCCACACAGCACAGCTCCTCACACTCGTCACATCCCGTACCACTCACGCCACGCTGGAAACACAGACACTGCTGCTGCCCAGCCGGCCTCAGAGAGCCCTGGACACCGTCTTGGGTTTGGTCCCCAGCATCAGGATTCCTTTCACCAGCTCCTCCAAACAGTATCACCACATTGCTCGGGCCACACAGGGAGGGTTTACAGGTATGGGCCCTGCACAGAAAACAGGGTGAATCCAGAACTTTGTCTCCCCCTCTCCAGAACTCTGCATAGCCTTATGATGAAGACAAGTTATAAGGTAAAGCACTTGGACGCTGCAGCATTACACTCTACAGACCAATCTTTCATGACCATTTCTGAATTGCACACAAGCCCTAACCAACATTGAGGATGTTTTTATCATCCCTGGCTCTTAGAAGAATAAGCCAATGATAAGGAGAACTTGTTTCAAAATCCCTACATTAAGATCCACCCCAGGCCACGTTGGCTGCAATAACATTTGAAAATGATATTGAAATCGAAATTCCTCCTCACATAATAAGGCAAGGAATATCCAGAGCACAGTAAGTCCCTCCACCTCCTCATGGCTGCAGCCTGAATTCCTGGGGCAAAGCAGCCCACATCTACATGGTAACATGGGCTGCTTCTGCTCCTGTAAACAGTGTGCAAGCCAAACCCTCCCTTCCACTTTCTACCACCTTTCACCCCTGACCCAGCACAGGCTGGTAGAGTGGGGAAATGTGGCACCAACAGTTTTTAGAAGCTCCTCAACATGCGCATAAAGTGTTTGTGGACAGGAGGGGATACACCTTCCCATTCATCCCACCACTTCTCCTGGCTCTGCAAGTCTTTCTCAGAGTCTGTGAAGGAGGTATTGAGTCTCAACTGCATGAAGAAAGCAAGAACGAAAGATCCATGAAGGAAAGACAAATTACTTGAAATCAAGATTTCTTCCTTTTCTGTCTTTGAGGTCAGGTGCTTCCAGTTTCATTAAAAGATAGTGTGCAGGCTCCCTGCACGCATAAAAGGGCTGCAAACCCTCATACAGTAGCTGGCCACACTCACAGAAACTGTGGGATGTCACAAATGGTCTTAGGAGTAACCCTGACAAATCATGCATAGATGAGGTGTGCAGAGAAAAACTTAACTCAGGAATAGGAAGGGATGGGATCAGCTCTGTGCATCGCTGAGAGACAGACCCAGGGGTCCACCCTCAGGCTCCCCAGAAACTCCCCAAGGCTTTGCTGTGTGCACCTCTACCCTGGCTGGTGTCCCACTGTCAATGCTGATGTGGAGGAGACAAACCCTGTTGGGAGCCTTCCAGTTGTTCTGGTGCCAAAGCTGGGGTTCTGTGGAGCTGAGAGTCACTGAGACTCACTTTCTGGAAGCTACACTTCAAGGCCATGTCCCGGAATAGCAATCACACCAGCCACCGGTAACTAATGCTGCTGAATCACCAAAAGGAAGAACTGTTACTTCCAGTAGTAGCTGGGATGGGTAATTTTATAACTAACAGAAAGACTTGAGTGGTAAAAGACCAGGTCTCTAGTTGGGCACCACACTTAGTCTCCTGATGCTTTACTTTCTTCGTCTTTAGAAGTATCACAGTAACAACAGACTAGACAATGTTTATCAAAAGGGACAAGCTTCCAGATGGAGGAACTGGCCATGCCCCCGCACCTCAGAGATGGACATGAATAACTAGAACTGCTGAAGTACCAAATACAAATGTAAATCAGACATTTGCTCGGTGTCATAAACACAGCAACAGAAAAGAGACCTCCAAAGGTCCTACCAAGACAACTGGCGGTTGGTACACACGGACCCCCAAGGCTGGTTGCGGGCAGGCAGTCAGCAGATGTGATATCTCACACCTGGTGTTTATCAGAATGGGAACTAATAATTTATCTCAATCTATCTTTTTTTCAATGTCGGTGTTTTCTGAATTGGTGTCTACATATTTTCATTCTCATTCAAGCATTACAGTTGTGCACATACTGCCAGATGATGGAAAATTTACAGTCAGATCACAGACAATAGTTGCACATGCCAAGGCTAAATCTGTAGAGTCATCAGTGACCTTTCAGAGACAACTTGACTATCTGGCTGCAAAATCTTTAGGGGCTTTTTCTATAGCTAACCTTACCTGTCTCTGACGCAAGGTAGTGACATTTCGTCTGTCAGTCCCCTTCTCGCTCAGTCCTGCGTGTGATGTATGTTAACTGCGCTGCCTGACCCGCTACCGTTTCCAGCTCTCTCTGCACCTATTGATAGAACAAATGCCCATTTCACTCATCGATAAGCATCAGTTCTCACCTCCTCATCACCTGTTCGGTGGTTTTACTCAGCAGCAGCTACAGGGTTAACTAGACAATATTTGACTAAGACTTTTCAGAAATGAGGAACCCTCACAGTCTTTACCTTCACACACACGCAGGGGTTCTGTCACCTGCAGAGTTTCTTTCTATCCACATCACCTGTGTTCAAAATTATAATCCCAAGGGTTGAAAGGCCGTTAGAAGAAACGTGGTCTTTGGGGTTGTCTGAGCACATGTATCACGCAGTGCCTTCTCCTTTGCACAAAACAGCAAGACATAGCACCGACCTGAAGAGGCAAAGAGAAGAAGTGAGGGGCCAAGATGCTCAGAAGTATCTCAGGGTTCAGAGCTCCCAGTTGCCACTGAAAAGGAGCATCCAAACACTGATGCTGCTGTCCCTTTGAAGAGAGACTCTCCAAAGGCTTGTGTGCCAGAGTTTGAACCAAAAGGTCTCTTGCGTGCCAGGCTCTAGTTCCTCAGTCGTGGATGAAGAGGTCTTTATGTTTTATGATTGTCTCCAAGAAATGAACCTCAGTTCTGAGTGTGGGGCCTCACCGCATCAGGAAACTGAGGGAAGACGGGTTTCTTCTCTTTCCTTCAGCAAAGGAAGGGAGGTACAGAAACACGTGGGCAAAAGACCCCCAAATGCAGTTGGCTCAGGGCAGATTAAGGTTGAAACACAAGCACAACACAGCGATGGAACAGAAGAAAAAACATTACAGATTTCCTAATCTCTTCTCCCTCCTCTGTGCTGCCATGACCTGCACACATCACACTAGGACTGCTCGAGGATGAGTTCTGAAGCAAGAACCAGTGGATTCTTCCACCCACCGATGTGCACCGATGGGGCAACTTGTACCTATGTCTTCAGGGCCCACATTCCTAAGAGTACTTACAGAGCTGGCGTTGAATTCTGCTTTTGCCCACCTTAATATATCCAGCCACAAGCTGAACATTACGCACATCTCCAGAAGCCTCATTCTACAGCTTCTTTTTTGCTTGGGGCCACTGGAGCCAACAGTTTGCTGCACTGTCCAAATTACTAACCTTCTGGAAAGAACAAAAAAGAAAGGAAAAAAAAAAAGCGTAACCACTTCTCAAACATGTAATTAGTTCTTGCAAGTGCACTAGCTTTACTGACGCTCCTTGGACTTAACGTCATCAATGAAATAGTACTGTTACCAGGGGGAGTTATTTGGTTTCCTGACACTGAGATTTTGCTGATTACCCACAATAGGTGACCAAAGAAGCCGTGCAGTTGTCCTACAAAGAAGAGGCTGTTCACATGAAATCTACGTCATTTCTGAGTAATCAATAGTATTTGTAAGAGACTGATACACAAATTGCTTTGTAAGCTCTATCTCATAAGCTGTTTTCATCCCCCTGTAAGAAAACTCCATTGACAGCTACAGGATTCACATTCTGTTGTACAACTGTCAGTCTGTCTTTACTTAAAGAGGCCTTCACTATGTCGTGACAGCTACAGGAGATGTTACTCACACCAGGGAACCAGTGGCAGAACAGCAGCTCGGATGGGCTGCAGAAAGCGTGAAGGAACAACCAGTGCACGGGGTGCAGGTCAGTACTGCAGCAAGGACACGGTTAGGCCAAGGGGACACGGGGACATCAGCTGCCCAGAAGGACACCATATATCAGTGGTGACAGCTCACATAGCACTGTCCCGAAGACTGGGGGGAAAGAAAAGCTTAAGGACAAATAATTTAACCGCAGCCTGAAAGCAGAAGACAGAATTGTTGTGTTCCTTCCAGCTCTGCTGACCTTTAGGCCAGCCTTGATGTTTTGCAGTGACAAGGACCGGTTCCCCTGGGGGTTTCCAGATCCAGGGGTATTTGCAGCGCCCGTCTATCGCCTGCCCTCTCTTGGCACACGGGGGGAATGACTGCCCTGCAAACCTGCCCCAGGTACGGCAGGGGGCACAGGAGTCAGACAACATGCCAAAGACACGCCTGATTCATGTAGTGCCACACGTGGGCTCCCGAGACAACTTAAATTCTCACCCTGAAACATTAGGTCTTTGGGAAGACCCCTGAGATCCTTCCCTTGATCAGCACTAAGGACCCTGCAGCACACACTCATGGAAGCTCTGCCTTAGCCAATGGACTGAGTCCCATAGCCACCTCTCGGGGTTGTTTGCACGGCCTGGCCACCAAGAGCGGCAACTCCTCACAGACAACCCCAGTGGCGCAGAGGCAGGTGGCACCATAACTGACATTTCATAGAGGGAAACCAAACCAGACAGAGGCAAAAACCCCGAGTCCCTGACGTTACCGAGCCGTGTACTTCCTTCCCAGCCCAGGGCCTGGCACGGCCCCTGCTCAGCGGATGTGACCTTTCTTAAGTCTCTCATGGCAAACCTGAGTCACTTTGATGCACTTCTAAGTCACACGAGAATGTGAAGAGAAAAGGCAGGAGATAAAGGATCTGGGGCAGCCGCGGTAGCAGAAACCTGTCATATATTTCAGGGGAAAACCAAAAAAGACAAAGGAGGAACATAAAAAGCAGAAACTTACGGATCTGTGGTTTGTTTTTTTTTTATTGTAACATCTACTGAAACATGAAATACGGATGTTAACTGCCAAATCTGCAGTCTGAAAGGAGCGTTCAAGAACTGCAAAACCCAGCTCATTTATATATTTTTGTTTCAACGTGGCTCTCAAACACCATCTGTTCTTGTCCTAATCCTTCTCTAAAACTGAATGCAGCAAAGCAATTAGCAAAACCAACCTCCATTTTAAACAAATAGCCTTATTAAAACTCCAGGCAGCCGCATGCGAGAGCCTCACACGTAAGAGAGGAAAAATACTGCAAATGGAAATCTCAAAGACAAGAGGGGTTGGGTTTTTTGGTTTTCCTCCTAATTTTTGTAGCTATCTGACCTAACCTCTGCCTGTAGCTAATTACGAACAATATAAGGGACTGGCCACATGGTCTCTAACTCCTGACTAGTGCAGTTGAAAAGAAGTTAAATTATTCATTTTCACTCAGAAATTAGTCAGTTTTATAGATGGTCCTTAAAACAGCCAATAGATCAAATTTTAGTGACAACATCCAAGCAGTTTTGCATGTGCACAAACGACTTCCTGAATCAGGGCTCTATGGCAACCGAGATGCATTTAATGTAAAAATCATATAGGTTTACCAAGTAGTCTAATTGCCAGTAGAGTTCCTACTAAACCCAGAGTTAGCACTGGTTTGCAGAATAAGAGAAGAACTGAAACCTCAGCTTACTGCACTACGCTGGAAAAAGTTTCCAGTCCAGCCCTATCTTTATCAGCTTAGATGAAGCCGCACAACTTTGTGTCTCTCTCAAGTGCCCGAAAATGGGGAAATCTAAATGGTTGAAAAACAGGAACTTTCTTTGTGACACAAACTCGTACCTCTGAGAAGGGAAAGTTTCATTTCTGGCAGGTAGGAAGTCAAGCGTGGGCAGAAGGCAGCACCAATATGTTCAAGATTTCCTGCCTATTTTTAACTACTTTCTGCCGTTTTAGGGAGGATTGGAAAAAAAAAATCCAAACAAGTTTTTCACAGAAGAGTGACAAGACTGAAGATGGCAATTAACAAAAATTGTTATTCCTTTATTTAGAGTGAAATATCTACATTAGTTTATTTAAACCGGCAGTCTACCAACACACAAATCCTCAAAAAAAAATAATCAAATCATAAATGTCTCTAGTCCTATCAAATGTTATTATGGTTTAACTCTTCTGGTAGGATTATACGTCCCATCACACAGACTAGATACAGTCCTACAGCAGCACAGCCAGCACAGACCAGCTCGTAGGCAGGGATTCTCACAAAACCCAGCATTTTCAGCCTGGAAGGGCTTGGAATTACAGACCTTCAGCCACACACCACACTGGATTGTGTGTCTTCAGTCTTCCAAAGAGCAAATACAACTTGTTCTCAGCTGCCCTGCTGGGCACTTCCAGGGCCAGTATCGGTTCCTTCTCCCAGCAGAGGGAAGCCATGCCCCAGTTTGCAGGAAATCTCCTGCTGGGGAGGCTGCAGGAAGGCACGAGAACATGGTGAGTGTGCTCAGGCATCTTCCTGTGTGGCTGAGCCAGAGGGCAGAAAACAAGTAAGATTCGTGGAAAGAGCCGATGAGCCCACACAACAGAGGAGCTCGGCTGCCACAGCGGCATTTCTGCCGAGCCAACAGCTCATCTGTTCCTGTGGGCTGAGTTTTCACTGTGTAACCCCAAACCTGCGATAGCTCATTAGTTATCTGCACCACGCTCAGCTGCATGGAAACACAGTACTTGCTTTAGTGCCTCTGCATCGCAGCCTACAACCTCGATAAGCATCGTTTCTGAGAATTTGTTGGGGGTTCCCTGGAATGCGTTTCTCAGATTTATCACTTTGCCATCCAATTCCCTGCAAGATGACATCATTTAGGCCACAGCACATTTCCAAAGACCTCGACATTTGAAGGGGCTGAGCCTCAGCACCTTGAACATATCCCAGCAACTGTCAGGTGAGAGCTGCTGCCCAGCCAGATTCACAGAGATAAAACACTATCCACAGCGGTCTCAAGTAGCAAGGCATAAAGTGAACTCAAAGCCAGCTATGCCACAGGATTGGCCATTTGGGGATCCTGCTCTCTGTGAGAATTACAGGCACTGGAATAACTTTTTGCTCATTTGTCCTCTGCAATCACACACATCATACACACACATCTAGCTGCTACCAGCATTTATTTCAAAAAGTCACTATCGCACTTCGTATATAATACAAATATTTATATACATTGTATATGCACTTCAAAATAAGAAATCACTGCTAAGTACACCATATGTATAACATATAAGAAAACATATGTTTAAAAACATGTTTCTAGACACCAGTTGTATTCTTGAATACATTTCCTGTTGCATATTTGGGCATATGCTTTGGTACTGTGTTTATGAAATATCTATCGCTAATGAGTTATCTACTGAGGAGTTACATTTGAAGTGAAAAACACTTCCGAATTATGTAACCCCCAAGTTTTACTATTTCCTGAACTTTTACACTGAGGTATTTAAATGACATCAAAAGCTATTGACAGTAATACTTCAGGTTTCTCACAGACACTTCAGATTTGGAACTTGCCATCTAAAACTTGAACGCTTTCCAAAACTACAGACTGATGAACTTGCGGTAAATCGTTACAGAAGTAAAATTCATTTCACACAGTGTATGGGCAAAACCACCAGATATTTTAACTGCTCAGAAACCAAAATCAAGAACACTTCTTGAATGCAGATTCCACTGACAGCACACACCAGGTGATCATCCAGACGAATGGTCAGAGCACATCTATCCACCGTTACGTGATCTTTGGATGCCTTTGCTAAAATGCAACCCCTGAAGGCCCAGAGTCAGCACTGTGTTAGGAGTTCAGCTCTCGCCTTTTATCAACAGAGAACATCTACGGAGTTAAACCTTTCTAAACCATCACAAAATTGTCATTCAGCAGCAGAAAAACTCTGGATGTCCACGTACATGCTCCTAAACCTAAGACATAGACCTTCCCCAAAGCCAGAGCACTGCCTGGAACCAAACTTGCTTGTGGGTTTCTCCCTAGGTTCCAAGCAACGAAGTCCCACAAAAGTGGTTTAAGCTGAACAATTTCACTGTGGAGATGTCCAAGCTTGACCAAAGCAGCCTTGCTGATGATAGACACCAAGATGTCCACACAGTGTGTCAACTGCACAGGGCTTATAGATAAAACATTAGTTAGACATGGCAAGTACTGAAGTTTACATTGCAGACAAATGGCACTTTACCCCTATTTTGAACTACAGTTTCCACTAATAACGTTCTAATCAGAAATTACTATTCCTTTTGCCTTCTGGCAATCCACACATTCTACTTTCCACACACATGATCTCTATGGAGATTTCCAAACACTTGGAGATCTGGAGCTACCTGGTGATCATGGGCAATTCCATTTTTTAGCCTGATAATGAGTAGAATGCTCAATATGTTCACATGACAATTTCTCAATGGGTATGTTTGAAGAAATGCAGAAAAGAGAGAAGTGGCATTGAACAGCCTTTTCCTAACAGTCACTTACTAGCCAGCACCAGAATTCTGGTGCTGTTCTGGTACATGGCCAATATCAGAGTGACCAGCAGTGACCACTATCTCTGGAGGCCTGGCTGACATGCCATTCAACTTGACCAAGAAGAAATAACTTGAAAAAAAAGGAAGCACAAAGGATGCTGGTTCATCAGGGGAGACTCTCCACCTAAAGCGAGAAGAGTTCATTTGGAAACTAGACTGAAACACTGGAGATACCTGCACTGAGAAAAGAGACATGCTCTGCTTAGCAGCTCAGAATTGTAAGCCAAGACATAAACTCAACCATAAAGCAAGTCTTTTGATTTCCCTGTTTTTCTGTCTGCTCAATGATCAGCTCTTACAGCTTCCGAGACACTTTCTTCAGCCCAAAGACAGGCCCATCACTACGTAGAGAATTGGCTAGAAATGCAGAAAGGACTATTAGCAAACTCAGTCCTGGCGACAGGGATGCTGCACACAGGATGTGCTGAAGAGAAAGAACCACACGATTCCAGCAAGAACATCTACTCCCACGAGCCCTAATGCCAAAGGGGCCGCTCAACAAGACCCCCAAAGGAACTGAAGTGCAATTAAACAGTTACACACATCCACACGCACAGCCGCAGAATGCTCCATCACATTACTTGTTATAATCGATCGGCTCAGAAATGCAGGAAACAGTAATGTAACGTGGAGTCAGTTTTTGATGAGGCTAGAATTGGAGTCAATTTGTTCTTCCTGGACAGGAAATCCACAGCTCCCTGCTCCTGAAAGACAGAGAATAATAAAAAAAAAATTTAAAAATACTGTACAGAGTAGAAAGGGCAGGAAAAAGGAAGGCAGGGACTTTTCTAGTTTCACATATGACCACGGATCTGAATGACATTTGGGTTGGTGCTGGCCTTTCCAGCCAGTGCTAGGAAATACTAAGAGGACAGTGAAAATACACTTTCCCGTAGCTCTGTCAAGGGCACATGAGGCAGCTGTGACCTGATTCAAGAGCTGCCACTTAATTCTCACTACAGAGTTCAGCTCTTCTCAGTCAAACACTTCCTGTGTTTGCAGGTGACACTTCAAGACAGTTCACTTCTATGTAGGCAAAAAAGTTCACCCTATGCTCTTTAAAAGACTGTTGATTCTGGATGCTCTCTGTACTGAATAGAATTCCCTGCACAAAATCATTACATCATTTTTGCAGGGCATAAGGTAGGAAAAAGCTAGAAGGAGTTAGAGAGAGAATCCTTCTGCATGGCAACAAGTAGGGGAATCGGTGCTCTGTAAGAATGCAAAACTTGAGACACTGTGACCTCCACTGTATCAGGACTAATTAGATGATAAATCACTGGCATTAACTGCAGATGACGCTGTGCTACTTAGTCAGGTACTCCTCATAATGATTGAAACAATTATCACAGTTGAAATACAGGGCCCCAATTATTCTTTTCTGTACATTTTTACCCCTACAAAGAAACTTACCTTGACGGGTTTTCCTCCTCTTGGTCTCTTTTTTGGCTGCTTGGATAATCAACAGGAGGATGGACATTCCACTCACCATGAGCAATATCAGACAAATAAGGATAAGTGATAAAGACCCTGGGAGGAAAAATAGAAGAATACACTAAAAAAGACGCGTGGTTCTAGCTGGAGTTCCCACGGCTTTCCAGCTTCAAAAGAAGGAACCCACAACTCCAGAAGTACCCCTGAACCACAAAGCCTAGAAGTCCCAGCTGCCAAGCAAGAAGTCTGGAATCCTGTCTGTCTCACTGAAAGACTGTGTAAAATACAGATATGGCTTCTGAGAATGAGTGTGATTTCATTTCCAATGAAATCAATTTCAGGTGAAAATTACTGACCAGCTCTAGTAAGTAGAGACTAGACTTGGTTATTCCCTCTCCTTACCCCAGTTAGTCTCTGTGGGGCTGTTCGTATCCGTGCAAATGAAAGGAATCACGCTGGGTTTGGACGGTGAGAACGTTGCAGTCGACGTATTATTCTTGTGGTCAGCGGTGGAAAGACTCAGGGCAGGTGTTGCACTCTGCGAGGTGGCTGGCTGTGTGACATGGTTGCTGCAAACAGCATCAGCTGTTTTTGTCCCTGGTCGAAGGGTATTTTTCCCAAGAACGCTGCAACTACAGACATAAAATAAATTAGTGCAGCGTTTCAAACAGTTGCACTATGACTCTATGTAATCTCCATGGAAAAAAATGAGTGAATATTACAACACTTTTTTTATCAATACAAACTCAGGCTTCTCCTTTCCTAGGTTCTACAGCTATGTGAGGAACAACTAAGTTAATCAAAATTATTACTGGGAAAAAACTGGCATTCTGTTTTTCTCCACACCTGGGCACCTAACAGCCTTGAAGCACATCTGCCTTTGGCAAGGGAACCTTTTGCTACAGAAACAAAACATCCAGACCTTTAAAAAACCAAAAGGCTGAGAATACTGTTATAGGTGAAGAGAGAAAGGGTGGATGCTTACAAATCAGTACAGAGACTGCTCAAGGCTCCTGAGAGTCATGAGGAACACAGTTTCATCACACCTACTGCAGGTTTACCCTACACAGCGTGATTTGGGCATCAAATGCTATCGAGATAAACCCAAAATGTTGCTCTGAACATGGTCAGTGATACATACTTGGTCCAAGGTTGGCAGTTTTCATTCCCTCCTGTGGAATAAAACCCTTCAGGACACGGTAAGCACACTGGAAAAAAAAAAGAAAGAGGGGAAATTTGAGTTCAGTTAGCAACATAACTGTATGACAGCTACGCAGGAATTACACTAATAGCTTATACTAGTACAGCTTACAGAACAGACCCAACAAAACTCACAGAGCCTCTAAAAACCATAGTCATTGAGTCAGAATAACACAACATGCTCAGAGGCTCATTTTAGTCTGCAACTGGCAAGGTTTGCTGTTTCCTCTACTGGCTAATTATGGATATTAACAGGGAGAGCATTAAGATTTCTGACAGCTCAGGTATCACAGAAGAACAGCTTGCACAACTACCCTGCCATTAACACTTGTGTGGAGACATCAGTGAGACAAACAATAACAGGTTTTTTTACACAAGAAACAACAACCATCTCACCTGAAGCAGAGGCAAGAGTTTGGATAGTGTGACATGCCTAACTTACCGCTTCGCAGCGGATAGCCGACATCTGGCATGTAGCCTGCAGCACACATGCAAATTCTGTCAGAGGTCTTCTCACACTTCTTCACTTCCTTGCTCCCCTTCGCTGGCAACAACAGAATCCAGGGCAAGCGAGAGACAAGAAAAAATATTAATTACTCAGTGCTTATCTGTCACGTGTAGAAACACCCACAGAGAGCGGAATTTATTAACAATTCTGAAGACACCAGTTTTCAGGCGGTGCAAGCCTGCTTCCCTCTGAAGGCTCTACCATCAGTACCAACCCAGAGGTATCAGCTAATGAAGTGATAACCCAGTGTTTGGACTTGGTTGACAGCCTTTGAGGAGCACGCAAAGGTGATTGCCTCCCCAATTCCTATCAAGAAATGTCCACGATACAGCTGACTTACTAGTGTCACAGATCGTACAACTCTTGCAGAAACTGTGGTTGTGCTCACTATTAAAATACTCGTCTTGGCAGGGGGCACAGACTGTGTCTGTTGTTGATGTGCAGCGGCTTCTCATTCTTTCACCTGAAACAAAGATCACGTAGAAGGAGGAACTGATTGTTATCAGAACAAAATCCTCTTAATTTTCATGCATTAGAATGAAAGAGGGCCCAGAAAGCAACAGTTCTACTTACAACTCTGGCTGAAAACATTCTGATTTAGACATGGCAGAATCCTTAAGTTTTGACCTATAGCATCACTGCAAATTAAGCAGCTAAAATGGGATGCTAGGGGCCTGACGACTTGCTGAGAGTTGAGGCAATGCCCCAAACAATTCTCCCAGTGAATTCCAAATATCACTTCTCCAGACCACCTTTTCATAGGGTTTAGACATCACAGTTTGCAGCCAGTACCAGTTAGGAAAAAAGCAGGTTTTTAGCACAGCAGTAGGTCTGATCTCCGGTGTAACACAATGGCTTTATGACAGATCCTGCCTTCCCTTATGAGATAGATTGTGCAATTCAACCCAAAGTAATACCAAACAGGTACAAAAGATGGCAACAGACTTTTTTTTTGCAGAAAATTCATTAGTGAAGCGGCCAAGAATAAATGTTCGCAGTACCTTTCTGTTGGCATTCTGAAAGCCCATTAGGCATGAAAGGATGCAGTTGGATTTTGCTATGAATCTGTATCGGTGCAAGATGCAAGGTGGGCATTTGTTACTCCTCCAAACGCCATGTGTGCATCACACACTGCATTTGGAAATGAGCTCTGAATGCCTGCAGCCACATTCTCCAACCGGTACGATACACGGTGCTTCCAGAGACGTTCAGATGGATGCACCGGGATGGCAAGGTCTGTGAGCAAAGCCACTCGCCCAAACTGAAACAGCAAGTTATCAGTGGGTTCTGGAAAAGGAGTCAGACATGTTTCTTTTATCTCCCAGCTTCCCTCCACACAGCCCAGGCTGCGGGAACTAGACAGCCAGCTTTAACAACCAGGGTTTTTACAGCTGAGCTTAAATCTCACAGACTTGTTTCTTTTGGTTTGGTTCTTCATTTTCTCATTCTGTAGATGAACAATGAGAACCAAGTCTCTTGCTCACTCTAATTTTCTCTGCGTTTTATTAAGTGCTCTCAGTGGCAAAATACAGGAGATTTTTAGTAACCACAATATATGTAATACACTTCTACATTTTTACAATCTATGCAATCGGGAAGAGACTATGAAGAAATGTTTCCCCAACAGCAGCGGATTTGCTAACAATGCAAAAAAACTGAAAAAAGTTGTTTCAGAATAAGGAAGAATAAAAAAAATTTAGAGATAAAGGATGATCTTTATCTGCATACAAATATACCTTTAAATTAAGTTCAGAAACACTCAGACTTGACTGCCTCAAGTCTTAGATGAAAGGTTGAATTTATTCCAATTAGCATCTTCGAAGATAATACTACTGCCTCAGTTCATTCCACATCCATTTGGTATAGCTCACTTAAGAAAAGAGAAGGTAACTATTCTGAAAGATGCACACAAAACCATATGCAGGACTTTAAATTGCAACTGCATTTACAGACAAGATCTGCGCTCCTTCTAGGTACATACACGTACCCTTCTTTTAATACAGTCAGTATTGACTGTACTAAAAATACTCCCTTCTGACAAGGGGACTGCCCCTTGAACAGCAATATTACCTGTTAATTGTTGTTACTCTTCATCACTAAGTCATTTCTACATGAATGAAATCCCAGCTATTAAAGTAGTTGAGGTTTGATATTTTGCATTTGTGCTTCTCAATATGGCATTGCCTTCAGAGAGATTTAGATTGTGGAAAAAAAAACAAAACAACCACACATGTGCAAAACTCAGAATTCAGACTCAATCAGTTCCTACAATAAGAAAGGAGGAAACAAATACATTTCCTGTCAAGCTACACTTTGCTGATCTTTGTCTATTAATCAAGCAGATCCTTTTCCTTAAAAAACCACCAAGTCTTAAGTAATACAAACCCTGCTACAGAAGAAAGCTCAACAAATCATCTTTAGAAAGAGAATTAATTACCTAAAGTTTTCCAGTATTACGCAAAATTTCTGTGCTTCTTTATGTGATAGGTGAAGGACAGTAATATAAATGCTACTATCTTTTCTCAGCTAATATTCCTACAATGAAAATATACCAGATCAACACATTAGGAAAGCTGAGCCACACAAAATAAATTAAACAACATGTAGCTCTTTCAAAGAGGATTCATAAAATTAGTATACCATAGAAAAAAATCTTTGTCGGTCTAGACTGATAGGAAAGTCTCCTCATTAAATGCTTTTTCTCTATTTTATTTTTCCATTTGAACGATAATTCCATTGAGCTGTTTTCTACCACCTGTGGGTTATTAACTAATAGATATTACATCGAGCAAAGTATAACCAACATCCCATGAAAATTACTTACCAGGGGCACAGTCCTTGCAGCATTTTTCACGGAAAGGATAGTGATGTTCTTTGCATTTCAATACCAAGCCATGGCTCATAGGGACTGCCAGCAGCAAGAACAAAGCAGTAGAAAAATGCGAGTAAAAACCTACAGCTACCATAATGCAGCCCTGCTGCCTCAGCAAAATCTTGACGGCAGCAAACTCTTGGAGAAGTGATTCTAAACTGCTGGTGACCAGAACATATGTCAGTAGCTAAGAAAGTCCCAGCACGTGCTCCACGCCCCCATCCTTTTTTCCACACCCCACAAACCTGTTTTTTTTGCAGTTCGCAACTGAAATATTCATAGGCAGAAAGAGAGCATGCAGAATAGCGTTATAAAGAGATTTCTGTTCGTAGCCTTAAAACAGAGTGCCTCCAGCCAGGTACATACCTCTCTACATTTTATTACAGCACAGGCCTTGAGTGCCAGGAGAACTAGAAGAGATGATCCTTGTTATTGTAAAGAAAAGTATTAAAGCAATACAGAGGCAACCCCTGAAAACCTTTACGGACAAGAGCCATAGGTAAAATGAAACAGAGCCCACATGGCCTTGCTTCTTAGAAGGAGAAGTACAGACAGATTCTCTCCCTTTGGTCCCACGGTAACAGAGACCTGTGACTTTTATTGCTGCATAAAAACCAACATTGTTAATACATTTCTCTTCTCAGGGAAAGTGCAGAATCAGAAATCACCAGTCATCTTGATACTGCTCTCAGGAGCTAGCAAATGCTGCAGACGAGAAGCATCTGCAGTCTCCATTTCGACTCGTAACACCAGACTCCCTTGCATTGCCATTGAAGAAAAGTAAGATCATGACTTCAAAATAGAGACTCTGTGTTACCTCTATCATTTACCCCCCTGGAAATAAAAGCTTCCAGCACAGCTGGAAGCAAAGGAAAGCCAAGGATGCAACATTCACATACTAGCTGCTTTTGATGCCTATTTTGTGGTACAGAAGCACATTAACTCTGCAATCCAAACCCTCAGAAGGCTTCTCCTTCCAGCTGCGAGGAAGACAGAACAACAGGACAGCGAGGAGGCGGCTGAAGAGCACACCGGCATTGCAATGCTGCCCTCACCTAACACAAGCACGTGGAGCAGAGAAAGAAGTGGTCACACCAGGAATTAGTGGGGTTTAACTTTCCAGGCTCAGTATTAGAATTTTACTAATTTGATCTTACTGACCTAGGATGTAAATTTTAGGTCTTCTGGTTCGAAGGGACTTGAGCATCTCTTATGCAAAGGCCCAAGTAAACAAGACATCCTACAGTAATCAAAGATGGTTTATTTGCACTAGTTAAAAACCATAGCCAGGCTTCCCAGACGAGGCAGATCTACAGTCAATGAACATCTAAACAGAAGGACGCTGGGAATCCCAATTAGCCTGCAATATTTGGGAGGACTGAACAACAATATCCTGGTGTAACTTATCCAGAACTGCTGCTTCTCACTTCTTTCTGAGATTTCTGTTAAGGTTGTTTAGGACTGAAAGGGGAGACAAAAGTGAGGCAAAACAGTAACTATTTTTCTACTTCTCCTATTTTCCAAGCATTTTGGAAAACAACCGCCACGGAAAAGAAGTTATACCTTAAAGCCAGTCTTTCCAAAAGGGAGCAAACCTGACAGAGCAAGTAAATCACACCAGCTGAATTTCAACCACCTTCACACTCAGTACCTGCACACAGGAAATATCCACATCTCTTCCCACTGCCGTATCACACTCAATGCCATTTAAGTAGCATTCCACCTCATGACTCAATCGTTCCCTCAGCAATATTTAACCAGATTTCCCCCCCTCCCCCAATTCTCTTTCACAAACAGTAGAAGACTTTACATATTCAGTAAGACAATTACTATTCATTAAGAAACTGAAAATGCAAACTCCTGTGGTGTTCACAAACAAAGTAAGATTAAAATTCTGATACATACATTTAAACTGAAAACTCCCAAAATATTGATAGTCCTATTAAGGATACTTTAATACAAATTAAATGCTCTTTAAATAAAAGCAGTTAGCACACAAACCTCATATACCATCTTGAGAATTCAATTTTTGCGTACGGCATCCTTAAGTGTTGCCAGGTTTGATACTGCCAGATTCCTCTACATGGCAATATTATACAAGTAAATAAAACAGGGAGAGAACACAGCGACTATCCCACAGCATTTCACATCTCGCACGCTCCTTGGCTGGATTTTCACCAACGCAGATTAACCTCTCCCAAACGCTGCTTGGCTTTGCCATAGGGATCACGGGCTGTTCCCCAAAATCAGCCTGGATGCAGCTACTCTGGTTGTAGCAGGAGAGGGGGACTCCAGGGTGGTGAGTTGAGCCACACTACGGGTCAGAAATAAGACCCTGTTCTGCTTTTATGTAATATACATGTATCATATTTGACTATAGATGCTTATCCCAGATATTCTACGCAAGTTTTTGAATTCTGGAAAGAGAAAACATGTCCGTGAGATAGTAGCACTCAGATACCAAGTCCTATTACCAGTAGGCAGATTGCTTGTGTACATTAAAACAATCCAAAAAACCAACCAACCAAACACTGAACTCGAAACTAGTGCTTAATAAAAGGTTTTAAAGAAAAAGTCACCAGAATCCTTAGGGAATACAGGCACGTAAGCGTTCCCCTACAGGAAATGACCTACAAGAATTTAAGAAAGATTGAGTGCATATAAAGTACTTGAAGAGTTTTTAAAAACAAGTAAGTCTATGGACAAACGAGAACAGTTTGAACTTCTAAAATTCCAAGACAGGAATAAACTCGTGTACCTCCAAATCTCACCACGCAGTCCACTTTACCCTTACAGCTGTTAGTTAACATGCAATCCTGATTTCTGGCAGAGAAAAACAAAATACATTAAGGTGCAGAACTCCATGCATACTTTAAAAATGAATTTTTCGCAGTTACTCAAGTTTCAGATTTATCAGTTTTGAGGCAAATACCGCAACAACAGTACATACTTCAACATTTTTGCAGTTAGTAGCTAAATACTGTGTTACCTTGCATTTTTCAAGGGGTTCCACGCTCACATTACCAGAAGATTAAACTAAGAGTGTTTATGCAAATCTTTGCCTCTGCTGACGATAAAGTCCCAAATTTCATCTTCGTATTTCAGCTGCTCAAGCATCCCGCGGCAAACCAGCACTTGCTCTCTGAGCATCAGGTGTGACAAGACAGAACTTGTACCTAAACTGTGCAAACAACTGGAGTATAACACAAGAATGCAGTCAGGACATTTATACAATTATCAATTATTATTGCTAAAACTTTTGTCTTGACTAAATTGCCAACAACCACATCGCAAGCCTGAATGTTTACATGTGTAGTTTTGTGTCAGTTCAAAGTGCAGTTCGTTGCACGTTTAGGAAGCCTTAGCTAAAACAACAGCAAAGCAAACCCTAGACCTTTTGCCAATCAATCTAAACCAGCCATACCCATGACTTCCCACCAAGCACCACATTTTTAGACACGGGATTTTGTTTTGAACATCTCCAGATTCCAGCCGTATTAAAATCTCCCCACGCTGCAATAAAGTAAATGTGGGTCGTTGGTAGGGGGTGAGAGCGGGGGCTGACTAATGTGGCAGATGTTCTAAACTTATTTTAACACAAGATTATCAACTGAATTTATGCCTCACAGTTCTTTCAAAATCATATTTTAATTTGTCTGTCCTCTGAAGAGTTTTAGTTTTTCCCCACTCACTGACAAAACCTAAAACCAGCAACATTTCCAAAGCATGGAGAAAAATATTTAATGAAAAAAAAAAAAGATATGTATATAAAAAGACTCTGATACAAGCCATTTAACAAAAACAAAAAAAAAATAAAAAGGAGAGAGGGAATACTGGAACAGAACCAGACAGCAATACTTATATTTACATTATATTAAGAGAATAAATTTAATCAAATATAACATCTCACTTGGATTTTCAGGCAACCCTTCAGAAAGAGGGGTTTTTACAGCAAAGATGGAACCAGAGTAAAAATAAATTTTCTATTTTAGACAGTAGTGGATATGACCCTTCTGTTGCAAGATGTTTTCAGAGATTACCCAAAACCAGACTGATTAAAAAGCTTCCCAAGTGCTGACTGTACGTTGCTCTGGCAAAAGCAGTACAAAAGCAAAGCCTGTATTTCCCCCAGCTTCATCACTCATGAATTCACGGGCATCATTAATTTGCACAGAGGCAAGTAATTAAACTAGTTTTAACAATGAATTTTAGTTAAGTAGTAATCACACCTCTAGGCAAATCACATTGCTGTCGCCAACATCTTGAAGTCCACAAAGAAACCTTCCCCATCTTTTCAATTTAGGATGAAATTTGATTTTTTTAAGACATAAGCAATCTCAAGTCGCTCACATTCCCAGTGCAAACACAAAACCTGTCACACTATAACCAGTTTTCCTTTTAAAGTAGATGCAGAAGTTCTTCCCCACGGCTCCTAAAGATAGCTCAGCGATGGAGAAAGAACTTGTATTTAATTCTCAACAATATATAAGTAGGTCGAGACGCATTGAGAAAAATACTGGAAGATTTGGCCAATCGGTCTATGCAGGGATATTCTCCTGAGGTCAGAACACACGTATTTGAACCACAATCCCCCTTACAAAACCAAATATATTTCAGTGTTATTTGTGATTTCCCTGGATCAGCAGCTATGAGGGCAACAAGAAGAGTTAAATAATTAAGAAGCCTCCACCAAATATGATTGGGCAAAAGCAGCTGAAATTTCAGCTGGACTAACTGTACAAACCAGGGCAAACTGACGTAGTCCAGTACATGCCCCTTTATTTATGGACCTTTTTCTTTTCCCCCTTATACTGAAGGCAACAGAGCTGTAGATCTTATGTATGGACGGAAGTTGTTTTTAATCTAGGACAACACACTGTAGGCATATAACAGATAGCAGCAAAGTAACTTTCTGTCTCTTTAGGGGTTGGGGTTTTTTCTTTCTTTTTTTTTTTTTTTTTAAAGCAAGAAAGTGCTTCAGAGCTCTGGAAAAGTGAGCAGGATCAGAACTCCTCATGGACATTCCGTGCATAGTCCATAAGCTTGCTGCCTGTGAAGTATTCACTGTATTTCAGGATCTCCTCCAGCTCCAAGTGATGGTTTTGATTTTCATCTGCTACTGCTATCATTTGCTTCGCTTCATTTAGGGCATTGTATTCATTCATAGGATCCATATATTCCTAAAACAAGAAAATAATTTTCAATCGTTAAGCACATATCTCCACACATCAGAATTATGAACCTTAACTCTGTGTAAGCTTCAGCAATTACAAGACTAACATAAGCCATCCCAAAGTGAAAGTAAGTCATGGAAAAAGCAGTTAGCACATCTTTTTAACAGGCTTACGTGTATCTCCTAGCTATTTTTCTATTCACTGCTGCCTTGGCTGTTCCAACATAAATCCAGATTTTCTCAGCTTATGCCAGTGTCTACAACAGAAATATTTTTGACATTTTGGTTGCAAACTAAACTGACTATCAAATCTGGTGGGTTTCGTGAAGAAATATCAATTCAAAATTAAGAAGTGGCACACTACCAATCTGTACAACCTAATTTCTTCTTGTTTCTGGAGATAATCCTTTTATAACATGTTCAATTTAGAACTTTCTTGTTCCCTTTTAAGCCACCAGACAGACACTAGAGAGGTCAGAAGTCTCAGAAACAAAGCCTTTTGCTCCTTCACCTAACTTGAAATAGATTAAAAGATTTCAAGCAGTGCACTTTAGTTCATGATGTAGAAGACTCAAGGTTACCTTCAATTTCTTCCCAGAAGACATATATGTGCGTGCCTCTACATGTGCGTATATATACAAAGACTTCACAAAGAAAATGGCTATTTTTAAAAGAAAATTCTCAGTAAAAAAGCTATTAACATTGTTTATGTCACAATAGAACTGTTTATCCATACTATTGCTACTGTTCACGCCCGCACATTTGCATAGTGAGAAGGGAACTTGTAACGTTCATCCTGACTCAGGGAAAAGGCCAACGTTTTAGAGGTTCTCCTTTCGCACTGCCTATGCTGCAGTTTGAATTCTGCTTGACAAAGTATATTCTTATACCCAGAAATGAAATCAAGCAAAAATATGAGCCACAAGCCTCTTCCATGGGCCACAAAACAACCACAACTGTAGGGTGCAAAATATTTTATGTTTGGTAGGCTCTTCTGCAGACAGAATTATTAGAAGAAAGCCTTACTTCTGCAAACCAAAGGCCAAAAAAGGTCACAAACTAGAATCCACACTTGAAAAGAAGTATTGGGGTGTTTTTCTTTTTATAAAAAAACCAAAAAGACAATAAATCTCTGATATTTTCTAGGCTATTGGGGTCCCGGGGTTTGTTGGTTGTTGGGTTTTTTTGGTTTGTTTTATTTTAAATGAATACATAGGTTGCCAGTTACTCTTTTTGCAACTGAAAGTATGACTCATTGTCCCATTAACAAGTGCAGCTAATGCAGCCTGTGACTTGCTTTCATGCACTCCATATCCAGACAAGTGTCTATGTGACAAAAAAAAACCAAAAACATACCTATGAATAACAGTTATGCAAGGAAAACTCCCCCTCCTCTTTAACAAAAAGCATAACACTATCTCCAAGCACTAGAGAACAATACTACGTTCCAAACTTTTGTAAAATAGACAGGTTGTACCATCAATTCAAATATTTGTGGACTTCATATTCTCTAAAGTAGTTTCAATCCTGTATTTAAAAACCAACTCTTGGTTTTAAAAACACTGGGACTATCTATCTGAGGAGGACTTACCTCCAGCTCTTCCATTGTGACGATGCCATCATGGTTAGCATCGATGACCTCCTCAAATTCCTTCCTTCTGTCTTTTACCCAGTCATCATCAATATCTTGAGCTTGCTGGTTCTCCACAGTACCAACAGGTAATGAAATGAACTCTGACAGGGTAAGCTTCTTATCTCCGTCTTGATCTACAACAGAAGTACACAGTGACTGAGAAGTATTTGCTTAATGCCCATTAAAATGAGAAATTCCTTCGTGTCAGAGATGTCATTGGTACAGTCCGCCTGGTTTCAGCAGTCCGCAATCCTGACTCTAGCAGAGCATTTATATCTTTGGTTAGCCAAAAACTCTTGGTATTAGGGTACACGCACAATGTTTTAGAAGGCTAAAAAATATACATTCATCAATACACTAAAGAAAAAGAATTTTACTGGACCTGAAGGACACATCAGGTGTCAAGCTGGGCTCTTTTTTCTTTTTTTAATTTTTTCAACAATCTACTGCAACAGAAATTTTCTTACAGCTGTATCCAGTCTCCCTTATATTAGCATTCAGTAAATTAATCCTCATAAAAGACTGTGTGCCGGAGTTGTTCTGTCTGTGCATGTCATACTCAAGTATCACTGGAAACTCTTCATATTTAATAAGCTTACAACTAGCAAAGTCATAGTTATCTTTTTTTTTTCCAAATCCAGGTGTTGTAGCAGTTTTAAATATACACCACTGTTGAATCAATAGAAAAAAAAAAAACAACCCATATGGTGCCAATACTTATGAATTTAAAAAAAAGAAATTATTATTTTCTTAGAAACCTCAACCATTTATTTCCACTTTCCCGACTGTACGTCACAATCCTTACATGGTTGCTGTACTGGGGAAGTACAAGACAATTAATGCCCTTCTCACTGAACATTCACATCAATATACTTTATTTTACTATTCATCAAACTTTTTTCTATTACTTCTACAATGACCCTACAATGCCGCAGCACTTCAATGTGAAGTAGCATCAGCCGATCTTCTTTGTATGAAGTACTCACAGTATCTTTCTAACATATAATATTGTGCTGTTCTTCAACAACCAGAGACTAAATTTAGTCTTAAGAGATGCACAGACAACTCCAGAGATGCCAGCATTGTTGCTAGCAGTTTGTTTTCCTTACTCATCACATAGAAAATGTGTAGAACAGAGCAAACAAGATGTGCCAAAATTTCATACTGATCCATGACAGGGCAGTGACCTAACAACGTCTACCAAATTAAATGGTTTGCAAGGAAACAACTCCCAAGAAACACGTTTTAAAATGGCATACCCAAATCTCGGATGATTTCTTTCACCATGAACTTCAGCATTCCCCTACTATGCTCTGGATGAAGAAAGGACAAGAATTCTTCTTCATTCAACAACAGATCAGGAGGTGGGTTGTCAGCTTGGT
The DNA here is from genome assembly GCA_025774025.1 of Xenus cinereus. Lineage (NCBI taxonomy): Eukaryota > Metazoa > Chordata > Aves > Charadriiformes > Scolopacidae > Xenus > Xenus cinereus. The sequence continues at coordinate 6,142,685 of JAOXJK010000008.1, forward strand.
ACCATCGATCCTTCAGGTTATCTAAAACTTCCTGGGCTAGAAATTTAAGAAAAAGATTTAAGCTATCATGTTCATTCTATTTAAAGTTCATAAAATATACCTTCCCATGTTACTTAATTGCTTAAACAAGGATGACCTATGAATCACTTATTTTACAGTTTAACTCCCAGGGAAAGCAGGTGCCGAGGGAAAACAAAGTGCAATTAGTGTCATCTAGTTTGTGCTGAAACACTAGGAAAGATCCTTTAACCAAACAACTGAACTGAAATAGGAGATGAAAATAAAGATTTAGCTACACTTGTATCAAAACTTCAACTTATCAAGTGAAAAGTATTGTCACACTGCTATTGTTAGCTTGTTCTGGTAGGAGGTATGAATAATCCAACTTCATTCACTACTTGTTTTTCTCCTGTCTTATTTTCAGATTTTGAAGCCCACTACCTACAGAAACCTTTCATTTTCCTGAATACCAGAAGTATCTTTCTTCTGAATTAATCATTTCTGTTTCCTACTTCAAACCAGTCCTGCACATTGAAACAGCCAAAACATTCTTCAAATTAAAAATATCCTTCAGATTCACTATCTCCATTATTGCAATTGTGACATCACACACCTGGTTAATAGTTACAAGAAAGGAAGATGTCAACCAATTCTTTTCCTATCAAAATAATAACCATAGAACAACAAACCCTTTAACGTTGAGCGTATTTTCTTCTAAGACCAAATAACAAGACTATAATTAAGTCTAGAAAGATGCTTCTGATCTGTGAAGTACTGTTGTACGAGTACTTTAACTACCAGCACCACGTAGGTTTATTCTACTCTACAGCACTGAAGTTTACCACAGGTAAGAAAATATTCTTTGCCAAGCATCACCAAAGGGACACATTTTATTACTCCAATTTTACAACACAACTTTCCTTATTTCAACTTGGTATTTCTTAACACAACGTTATCTAAGCCAAAACTAGTTGTGTTATTGGTTTAAACTCTTTTTAGGCATGTTCAAGCTCACAGGAGTTAAGAAAACGGTACAGCAACCTACCCCAAAGTGATGATCGCATTACGCATCTGCACACAGTTTTAAGCACAGAGGTTTTTCTCCAGCCACACAATTCCAGACAGCACCCTCACTCTCCACAAAACTACACGTATGAATTAAGCTTAAGAATTGCATTACACGAATTATAAAAAAGAAAAATCAAAGCCTAGTTTTTACAGCAATCAACAACATATTTCAACGACAGCTCTTCTTAACAAAGCATCTGACTGAAAAGGCAGTGTAAGCCAAGCCACAAAGCAGAGGAGTAGGAAAGCTGTGAAGAGACTTCTGCTCTGCTTCTACTCCTCCCTTCTTCTTTACCCCATCAAAGGCTCCAAATTTAAAAGAATCGCCCACCCTGAAAGATCTTATATCCTTAGATTCTGATACATCAGCCTAAAAACGTGATTTGTTGGCACTATAAGAAATTGAAGAGGGTAGCTCTGCAAAAGAGAGTCTGGAAACATCAAAGACAGATGCTAAGTTAAGCACCAAGAAATGCACTTAGTTTTCAGTTACTTAAGGATGCAGGTACTTATTACTCCTTTTCGCTCCCATGTCTATTCTGCATCAGAAAAAACTCTGACTTCAAACCTAAGCTCTGCATATGCTTTAGCTATCACTTTAATTTAATAATAAAAGGAAATATTTTTGCTGCAAGCAGCAAATGCAAGCTGAAGTACGTGCATGTGAGTAGATACATCAGCACCAAAATCACTTTACATTTCTACTTCTTTCATTTCATCTTCTTTCATTTAATCTTACATCATGCAGACAAGCACTTTTACAGTAAGTTTCTCCTAAACTCAACCAAGAATCTTAATTTGTATAGGAGTTTCCACTAAAACCATGCATCTGATTTGAAGAAAAACCACCCTGCAACACACAACGTGAATATCATATGCACCTAGTGGTGCTGAACATAACCAAACAGGAAAAAAATACCTGTGTAGAGCAATCGTTTTCTGGTGTAGGCATTTTCTAAATGACACACTGGAAAAAATACTGACTGTAGCACACCCTGCTATCTGCAAAACATACTAACAAACACAAATTTGAAGCATTTGCTTTTCACAAGCTTTCAAAACACTCTGAAGGACTATAGTGTTCAGATAAACTTTTTTTTTTAAAATTTAATAAACTGTCTTAAATAGCTCCTGCATGCTTTTGGTTGTTGAATTGCAAGGGAAAAAAACCAAACCCAACGGTCACATCTACAGTTTTGGAACTGCTAATTGCAATTAAAAGTTAAGTAATATTTTTTTGTGAAGAGCAAAGAAATCCTTCACAGTCTTATTATGAATCTTAGGGCAAGTTTGCAAATGGCAAATTCTAGTTTTATCAAGGACACAAGTAAACACAGAACAATCAAATCACTGGCTTATGGTTTTCCATTATAGCCAACCCCACATGTTAGAAGTCACAAGCCAATCCCTTTTCCCACCTTTCTTATTCAGTCTTGAATGAAACTCAACTGTCATTATCTGCATAAGTTACATAAAGTTGCGTCCCTAGTTTTGGCCTGACACCCAAACCGTAGTGTGCTTCTGCACAAGACTCAGAACATACCTTAAGATTCACACATTCAGGTTTTTTTTATTATACAGACCGAAAAAGAGTACTTTTACACTGCACTAGAGTATGAAAATAGGTTTTGCCTCTCATCTTCAGGAAGCGGTAGATAACTAATTTGATTTTCCCAAACAAGGCTTGTTACCTAGGCAGAAAAATGATTATGTACACACTTCCCTTATTCAGCAAATCTTATCTGATGAGCATTCCTGTAAACTGTAGTTAACCACACTGCCATAGAACACGCTGCACAGGTGTTTTCCCTGCCATAAAATTCAAAGGCCTATTTGCATTTTAGTTGCTTTTTGATAAATGGAAAATATAACATAACCCACTTCTAAATGACTAATTCCTGCAAGGAAAGGCTAAGGCTTCATGTTTTACTTAACAGTAAATTTAAACACTTTTAGACGGGGGAGAGTGGGGAGATTACTCTGTTCAGAGTTGCCATGTCTCTACTGAGCCAGATTTAAATGAAAGTTTCAAAAGTAACAAGGAAGAAATGATTAGTCTCGCTAACCTAAAGAATCAATCCGTCTCTATAGAGAGCTCAGATGAAACAACTGTTTGGCAACCTTCTGCTACTAACTTCCCGTCAGCGCTGCAGTGCCTGAGCACACACCTATTTAAACACAGCACTGTTTGGTACCGCATGCAGCCCTCCCTAATTTTAGAACAGAAATCGTGTAAAGCAGCTCCCTTTCTTTTGGGGTAACACAAGACCTGGTTCCCACATTAACAATACAATGGTCCACAGACAACACAGGTCTGACATATTTCAGCAGACTGTTAAACATAAATAAATGAAAACTACTCAAATAGGCAGTAACAAATAAGGTACTGAGATTTTTCACTGTTTAATATCCACATTAAGAGTGCTGGAAAGGCAGATCTGCATTGGAAAGAAATCCGGTAATTCCGTCTTATGACTCACATATTCTACATTTGTGTAGAAGTAGAAGAACAACTAAAACATTCATCTCATATTAAGAATAGCTTTGACATTCAGGTTTTAGGAAAGTAAAATTAAAACCGACATGCACCAACAGTCTGCACTTACTTTCTTCATCTATTTTCAGCTCTTCATTGTTTTTTATCTTCTCTGCGATCTCCTTTTCATTAAAGCCCTTACTTGCCAAAAATTTAATTTTATATTCATCCCAGGACACATGGCCTGCAAAAAAGAGCTGTATCTCAGACATGACATAAATGACATGCTTAAATGACAAACTTTTGGTCTCATTACTTAGAACAGTAAGTTTTTGGTTCAGCTCTATAACCATCACGCTGAGCTTTACGAGTGGTAATATGAAAACTATCACTTCATTCACTTTTATGTCTTAAAATAACCTCTTTATGTCACCGTCCTCATCCCATCCCTGGCAGAGCCACTTGTTACAATTTCCTACGGCCAAAAGTGAAATAACATAGGAGTCAACACAGAACTACAATGCTGACTGGAGCACATCAATTATTTCTCTATTGTCTGCTGTATGGATCAAAACTGTGATTAATTGTAATTACATGCGGTGCAAAGGGACTTGGATTTTATCACAGTGGATCTGAAGAGCAGCCCATAGGTTTGGCTGCTACCAGCTGCCGTAAGATGTCATCAGGAGATGAAGGAATCATTCGTCTTACCATCACCATCAGGGTCCACAGCTCGGAAGTGCATTTTATTCTCTTCCACAGCTTCCTGAAAATGTTCATCTGTCTTTTCCATGATCCAGCGCTGCATCTCTTTCGCACTTATCTTCTTATCATTATTTATATCCACCCTATGGATGGATAGCAAACAAGATTTAGATTTGGGGACTGGGGGAAGGTTTTGATACCTTAACCTCTGGACCTGGGATACTTTGATCTCTGTTAACACATTACAGCTGATGGTTTTTAATTCTGAACACATTTAAAAGTTCTGCCTATACATTTGTTCCCGATTCAGTTTCTGAGTTATCAGGCTCACCTTGCTTTGTCAAAGGATATGCTTGTCCTCAGTGTTATTGAACTATTGAGCTACAGAACCAAGCTTTTTCCGCTTGCCTAAAATTATCATTAAACTTCTGATCTGACAATCCACTGTTCTCCTTAATGTACTGCCAATACTGCTTTATTGTATTAAGATACACTGCCACACCACCAATTCCATTAATGCTTATTTCATTAAAAAGAAGTTAATACAAAAATTACAGTTGAAGAAAAAAATACATAAAACCAACAATATGTAACTTTAAGGTTTTTTTGAGCATATCACTAAGTATTTATTCAAAACAGATATAGCAATATTTCAAACTGAAAAGGCACCACTAACATTTAGAAGGCAAGCTTCTATTTAAAGCATACCAAAACCACTTTGGCTGAATTTAAAAAAAGCAATAACAACAAAAAAAACACAACAAAAAACCCCCGCTTGACTTTGGCTTTTTTTATCTGTTTGTATCAGGACTGAAGTGTTATTGAAACTCAAGTTATAAAATACGTGATTTGCCTTTAAATGTCAACTAAATGTTAAAAGCTTAAGCCAAATAACTACCCTAGCACCTAATCTTCTACAACACTTAGTTGTATTAATAAACTCAGTGGTTTTAAATATTGTATCACGTCTTTCAGACACAGGCTCAGCACTCGCAAGTTTTCAGTATCAATGGCAACACCAGTAAAATGGTCTCGTTCCCCTCGTGCCACCTTGCACTTACCAAGTGAACAAATGTGGGTTTTGAGAAGGAATAGATACTACCAAAAATGAGAAGGGAAAACAAAGCATTTTCCCCTCAACATTTAACACTGTAGTTTCCTTAGATCAAAGCTATCAAACTTAGTACATCCAAGCTGTACTTTCCACCTAAATCACATTGTAACTAAGGAGAAAGGTAACAAACATCCCATTTATTGCTCTTTTAGCTCAGGCAAAGCACACCTTTGTGTTGCTACCACAGTTCACAAGAAGTCTCCAATGGCTCAGGTTTTCAAGAACTAGGAGGCACCCACCGCACAAGGTGAGCTGAAATCCTTTCAGGGTCCATAAAGAGCACTTCTGCTTTTCACAGGAATATTTATAACTCTATGAAATATACGATACAGTCCTGCCACGAGGTTACTATCTAAGGCAATAAACACCATAAAGATACTTGATTGCTTTCAATATCCTTCCTTCTTCCCTCCCATCAACATCCACCTACACAAGCTAAACTAGACCATACAGCAAAAGATTTTTTTATAGATTCCAGGCTAATTTTAACTATTTAAATGGAGAGTACAGTAAGTGTTTTTTGGCAATCAGGAGAAGTACAAGAAGAAAGGATGCCAAGTAAGTTCACCCAGGATTTCCAGCCCCAATTTCACAGGGAAAAGTGGAAGTACTGGTTAACTTGTAAAAAAACTCTTCTGTAGACAAGTTAGGCTTGTCCTCCCAGCAAAGAAACTATTTCATAGTTTCAGAACTATGAAATACCACCTGTTCCTTCAGTCACAGACAGCTCCTAGAAAAAAAACACTGTTTGGGGAACTTTACTTCCCTGTTTCAGCTTTATTTTCAGTAGACAATAATGTATGCTTTGAACCGACTACTTAATATCATACAGACACACCAAAGAATCTCGTCTGTCATTAATTAAAAACACACTGTGTTTTCTTTGTGTCTTCAAAGAAAATATTTCCAAAGCAGCTGGAAGCCTGTGATTTACGAGCTTCTCACAGAAGTTCATAGTATTTCTCTTTTCATCAACCTTTAAGAGTATCTCTAGAAAGCAACCGCATTCCTCCGAATACTTTTCTACATTTCTAATCCAATCATCTGACAGGATGCAATTCTAAGTATCTGAGTGATCTTGAATCCAATTGCTTTAAGCTTCCTAAAACTACCTCTTTCATAACAAGCAGGCAGAAATGAACGGAGTTTGCAATTTGTGAATGACAAGTTACTAACCACCTGCTGAATCTTTTCAATGAACACACAGCAATAAAGAAAATGAAACCTTCTAAGCACCATGTTAATATTTGCATATATCCTACCAATGAAGTGAGTGGTCTGAATATTAGACATAATAAGAAGATCCTACTCTAATTGAAACAGGCACCCTGGTTTGCCTAATTGCTTTAACTACCTTTTAGTCAAGAGAACACCAGAAGAAAAATCCAATGCTATTAACTGATTTTTTTCCCTGTTAATGAAAAGTTTGCAGAAAAAAAGCACTTCATCAAGCCTTCTCATTTTATCTCAAGTATATGTGCATCCTCACACCACCATCAGCATTAATAGCACCAATGTAATTTAAGCTGTTCTAATGAAATTAATTCTTCGCTGCAAAAATGCAACTAAAGTCAATTCTGCCACCTAGTGTCTAAAAGCATCCACTGATTTTGATCCATTTCCCTTTTGTTTACTGACATGTTGACTGTTTATTAGCTGACACAAACCTTATTTAGCACAAGAAGTGCTTTATAAAAGGGAAAAATACCCCTGAGAATGGTTTATACAGGTATATTAGTACCTTAATAATATGAACACAGTGCTTATAGTATGATGCTTTCCCCCTCATCATTACAATTTTTAATTATTCCAGAAAAAATTGCTAATTTTACTCAGAAGAGCACAGAAATAGGCTGCACTGTTCTTGGCAATAACTTACTTTGAGAAGATTACCATAAGCTTCTTCCTATTTTTTCTGGGTTCTGAATCTTCCTCAAACTCTTCCATCTCTTTTCCTAGAAAAACTTCTTGATGAAATTCTTTGTTCAGATGTCCATCCATCTCCATTTTGACCCCATTCAAGTGATCTGGGGGCAATATCTCATTCTCGTCTTTACTGTCAGCCGGCTTTTCTTTGAGGGCTGAATTATTTGCAGGTCTTGCATAAACATCCATTAGAAGAAATACAAACAGAAGGGACAAATACAGAGATCCCAAACTGCAGAGAAAGGCCTGCCTTGACATCATTTTTTCCTTTTTATCAGTATCAGCTGTTTATATTACTGTGAAGAGATTAAATGATCTAAAAACAAAAAGAAAAAAACACATGCAAATTAAACTCTAGAATATTATGTCACTAATAAAACATCTGCTAAAATTCAGAAGAACCTACACAGACAAGTATTTCTATGAAAGAATAAAAAAGCCTGTTAAATACACAACACGAATTTAAACTGTGTCAGTTTTCAGTCTGCACAATTGTAACCTCTGTCAGAGGACTCTGGAAGACAACATCCTTCAAATGGCCTAGTTCTGCTCTGAAAACCTTCAGATGTCATAGCATGAGCTGACCTGACAATTGAAACCCAAACATTCACTGAGAAGCCAGCCCAGTGCACAGAGCACTTACTGTCCCATCATGCAGCCCAAGCTCAGCGCTGGCAATGCCCCTCACATAGCACTGCACTTCCCAGCAAGCTGCAGAAACAGCAATGACAACACAACAGATCACAGAATGGTTTTGGTTGGAAGGGACCTTAAAGACCATCCAGTGCCACCCCCTGCCCTGGGCAGGGACACCTCCCACCAGACCAGGTTGCT
>JAOXJK010000008.1:6150851-6172928 GCA_025774025.1 Xenus cinereus
AGGGATGGGGCAGCCACAGCTTCTCTGGGCAACCTGGGCCAGGCTCTCACCACCCTCACACCAAAGAATTTCTTCCAGTTTACCACAGATCTCATCAGACCCCCTCTTTAGAAAGGCTGAAAGACATAAAAGCCTTCTGGGGAAGAGATGACTGAGGCAAATATGAATACAAATGCCACCACATAAAGTGGAGCTGGCAACGCACAGGAAACAGCCAGCAGAAAAAGCAACCCCGGGGGCAGACCTGTCATGACTTGCTTGAAAACAGCTGCCACAAACAAGCTTGTGGGGACAGAAGAAAGGACCAGAGCCCAACAGGCACAGCACCGAGGAGCACAGAATCTACAGTTCTGTGCAGCAGAGCCTTGGAAAGGGAGTACCCGCGGCAGGACTAATAGAGAACCACCGACAGAGAGGGGGAGCCCGGCCCGACTCGAATCATAGAATGGTTTAGACTGGTAAGGATCTTCAAGACCATCTAGTTTCAATCCCCTGCCCTGGGCAGGGACACCTCTCACCAGACCAGGTTGATCAAAGCCCCGTCCAGCCTCGCCTTGAAACCCTCCAGGGATGGGGCAGCCACAGCTTCTCTGGACAACCTGGGCCAGTGTCTCACCATCCTCACAGTAAAGAATTTCTTCCTAACATCCAATGTAAATCTCCCCTCTTTCAGTTTGAAGCCATTAACCCTCGTCCTATCACTGCACACCCTTGCAAAGAGCCCCTCTCGAGCTTTCCTAAAGGAACAGTGACGGTCCCGACCCTGCTCCAGGCTGGACCACATACACTCACCGACAGCTCCGGCTGCCCCTTCTTCCCTGCAGCCTCCGAGAACCGTGACAGGCGGCGGGGAGGCCCTCCTCGGCCCCGCTGCCCCTCGCTCCCCGTGCAGTCCCCTCACAGGAGGACCCCGGGCCCGCTCCCGCCCCACAGCTACGGGCGGAGGAAGTTCGTCAGAACGCAGTGCGTGCGTGCGTGCGTGCGTGCGTGCGTGCGTGAGGGGCGGGGAGCCGCCATCTTGGAGTAGGGCAGCAGCGCGCCCTCTTGTGCTGGCGGCCGCCATTTTCCCTCACAGCGGGGCCGGGCGGTTGCGGAGGGGCGGTGAAGGGAGAAGGCGGAACTTGGGGTGTTCCAAATCTGAACGTAGTTTCCTACGGGTTCTTCCTTACCTCAATTTATAATAAAGCAGACCACCTCCAAGCGGAAAGAGAAGCTTTTTAATTCCCTGTCAGGTCCCTTTTCCTGGCTATACGTACATCTGTAGCTCTGTGCTTATTCGTCTGTTTTGCTCGGGAGTCCTTAAAACACGTAACACGCAATCCGTATGAAACCAGAAACAGCAGCTAGCTAGCTAACACACCACTACTTCCACCAGACTACTTGCTCCTAGCGAGGCGGCACCGCAGCGTCCATCCCCAATAGAAAGCTCAGCCCGCCGGGACTGAAACCGCCCTTCCCCTCACCCCTAACAACGCCCGGAACCAAAATGGCTGCGCCTCGGCCTCGCCTGCCCGCTTGCAAGATGGCGGCCGCCAGGCGCCGCCGTCAGGTGATGCGGGCCGCGGCCACGCCTCCTACCCCTTCTCCCACAAGGCAGGCGGCGAAGGGAGCGGCGGCCCTCACCGGGTGGGCAGGGACGGGGCCGATCCTCCTCCCGGCCTGAGCCGCCGCTTCCCCGAGGAGACGGGAGAAGGAGACATGAAGCCACCTCTGAAGGACGGGGAAGCGCGGTGAGGGCTCCCACCGGAATCTTGTCCCCTCCCGGCGGCCGTAAGGCCGTTCCCGCCGAAATAAACCTTCAGGGCTGCGGGGGCTCTGGCCGGGGTCGGTTCACCCCGTCGAGGCCCCGCGGCCATGAAGCTGCTGCGCCTGCTGTGCCGCCACAAGACGGCCCTGGGCCTGGGCGGCCTGTCGCTCTTTGCCGTGGTCCTGCTTTACCTGGCCAAGTGCACCTCCGAGGGGCTCCGGCCACTGCCAGCCCCCCGCGGGCTCCCACACAACCAGCCCGCCGCCCTGTCACCGCGGGGTGCCAGGGGGCTGCAGCCCCCTGCCGCCCCACCATCTTCCCCTGAGGAGACCGCCTTCTTGGCCGTGCTCATCACCAGTGGCCCCAAGTACAGCGAGCGTCGCAGCATCATCCGCAGCACGTGGCTGTCGGCTGCTGGGCGTCCCCCTCACGATGACATCTGGAGCCGCTTCGTCATCGGCACAGCAGGGCTCGGGGCAGAGGAGCTGCGTAGTCTGGAGCTGGAGCAGAGCCGGCACAGAGACCTCCTCCTTCTGCCGGAGCTGAGGGATTCCTACGAGAACTTGACAGCTAAAGTCCTGGCCACCTACGTCTGGCTGGATCTGCACCTGGACTTCCAGTTTGCCCTGAAGGCCGACGATGATACCTTTGTACGTTTGGATGTGCTGGTGGAAGAGCTGAGAGCCAAGGAGCCACGTCGCCTCTACTGGGGCTTCTTCTCTGGCCGCGGCCGGGTGAAATCTGGCGGCAAATGGAAAGAGAGCGCCTGGGTGCTCTGTGACTACTACCTGCCGTATGCTCTGGGGGGTGGTTACGTGATTTCTGCAGATCTGGTGCACTATTTGCGTCTTAGCAGAGACTACCTGAACATGTGGCAGAGTGAAGATGTCTCCCTGGGGGTTTGGTTGGCTCCCATCGATGTGAAGAGAGTGCACGATCCTCGTTTTGACACTGAGTATAAGTCCCGGGGCTGCAACAATAAGTACATAGTAACTCACAAGCAGAGCATCGAGGACATGCTGGAAAAGCACCAGACCCTGGCTAAGGAAGGAAAGCTCTGTAAAGAGGAGGTTAAGCTCAGGCTTTCCTACATGTATGATTGGGGAGTGCCTCCTTCACAGTGTTGCCAGAGGAAGGATGGCATTCCATGAAAGTCTGAGGAAGGAAAAGGCAGAATGTTGATGGACTCCCCGAGCTTGGTTGCTGTTTCTTGGGGAGAAAAAAGTCCCAGTAACTAGGGCTTAAAAATTACTCAAAAGATTTTGCACGATTCATTACGTCACGATCAATGAAACCCTGAAACTGCTAAGAGCTACTGGTGTGGCATGGTGTAGAGATGTTAAAAAGAAATAGATTACAAAAGGCCTGCAAAGGCTCATACAACAGGACCGAAGGCAAAAAATAGGTTGAAAAATAAGGATAGAACAGCAAATTCGGGGGAGATAACTTGGATGAAAAGTTGCTGGAAGATTTTTAACAGACCCTAAGATTTATTTGCTAAAGATCGTGACAGGCCTTTGCGTTATCTCTAAGATTGTGAAACTGGCATCTGCTGTTTATTTCTTGGCAAGGAACAAGTGTCAGTTTGGCAAGGTTTGGAGATTCTAATGGAGCCGCAAATCAGTTGCTAATGCCAGTGGGAGCAGGTGGCTGGTTACTGACACAAGCAGTCAAGTGAAGGGAACAGTTTTACCTGGGATGTTCCTCTTAGGGGAGGGAGAGAGAGTCTATTCTTTGGCAAGTGCTCCAATTTACAAGAATAGAATTATTAGACCTTCTGTGTAACTTGTCTCTAAGGTTTTTTGTTGTTTTAAGGACATCTTGTACATAAATTACCTGGCAGCTATGGGGTAAGTCTATATATAGACAGGTGGGTGAGTGATGGTATTTGGCAGATATAGAATATATTACCTTCTTTTGGGGGCAAATAGTTGTGCTGCGAAGCTAGCCTTCAGTTGTTAGGCATAGGTGTTGTTCTCAGCTTATCCTCCAAGCACACTGTGTACGGGGAAACATTTCCCCTCCCAACAGTAAGTAATCTCACTGACTACTATAAAGTCAGACATGGTAGTCTTCAGATTTATGTTCTGGATTACTTCTGTAAAATGTAAATTTGGAAAATTAGATCAGTGGAAGCTATTTGGAGTTCAAACAAGATAGCCCTAACATGGGTATCTCAGCTAAGAAAGTAAACTCTGTAATCAAGATGAATAGGTTCCCCCACCTCCTAAATTCCTATTTTAGGAGAACTTGGTCTCTGTTCAGGAGCTACATTGCAATCTAAGGAGACTAATCCCCCAGCAGTCATGTTTAAATGCCTGAAGCTGGGCTGTGTGTATTCCCTCCTTCTCTCCAATAACACCTTAGAGGGGAACTAAAAATAATTTTAGGAGGTCTAAGTTAATTGCTCAAGTGATAATGTCAGTAAATGGGATTATATCCCTTACTCCTGTCTACGATACAAATAATTCTAGTACTGACAGAGCTTGTCAGCACCAGATGCAGTATTGAACAGTAAAAGCAGACAGGACGTTCTTGGCTGTAGAACTTACACTATTTCACCATGTTACTTATCGTCAGACCTTTAAGTAGGCCTGTAATTCAAGCATTTTTGAATGGCAGGTGCTCTAAAATACCTAAATACTTTTTTTTTTCCAGTACTAGTACAGAGCTGCTGACTTCCAGTAACCTTTGTCAGCTACAGATCTTTCAGTATAAGCAGAATTTTACTTTTATGCCTGAAGGGCATTCATAATTATCAGTTTTACTGTTTGTTGCACACTGCACTTTCATACAATTTCATTTCCTCCCCTCCCGAATTCAGCATCTGTTCCCACCTGCAGAAAAAGACAAACTGCAAAGGAAAAATAAGAAAAGGGGTGCCGATATCTCTATTTTTCCTTTTTAAATTAGCAAGTTAGCAATTCATACCAAAGGAATAAAGAATAGGGATTTTTGTTTGTTGTTCTCTTGTTTTGATTAAATTATTGAGGATTAAGAAAAAAAATCGGCAGATGATGATAATTCTGTTTTGAAAATTTGAACAAATCTTTGACTTTCTTCTAAAAGTTAAATTAAAATACTGAAGAAAAAAAAAAGTTACTTTAGCATGTGTCCATTCTAATGCATGCTTATGTATTGACAGATAGGCAGGTGTTCTTTTCAACAAGGTATACTATTCCAAAGCAAGAATTTAACAAGATTACAGGAAATTTAAATTGGCTTTAGCATTTAAAAAAACCCAAACATCTATTTGCTATTTGGGGTTCACTAGTATTGTGTGTATATGTGTGATTAAATGCTTGTAATGTGAGTATTTATTTATAATTCTTGAAAATGTATTATGTATAGGAAAAATAAGATAGTTAAATGTCATTTAAATTTGTTTAAGGAGGTACTGTAACGTTTTACATGTCAAGCAGTGCTTGAATTTGTTGCTGTACAAGCCATTATTTAAAGTACTGGGATCTGACCTGCAGATGAAAAGTCTGCTGCATGTCTCTCAAGCTAGTAAGAATGTACTGTTTGTCCATTTTTACCAATAACTGTGTTCATGGAAGTTGTTTTCATTGTTGACTTTGACTCTCCCTGCCCACAACCCCCATCCCCACACCACCAAAAAAAAGTGTGTTTCGTACTCGCAAAATTCATGGCAGAGAAATGCTGGGTCTCCATCTGATTTTGACCCCGTGGAAGACATTATGCATACAAGTACTTAATAGCTAAGAAATTCCCTTGAAGATTTTCTCACACAGGTGTCAGGAACACGATGTGCACCCCGAAATACCCAGCACAGCTGGTGCCTGAACGCTGCCGAGATGATGCTCAGAAACAGCGGTGACCCCTGTTTCACTCCAGTATCGGGTCTGACACAGCTTCGTTACACCCTTTTCTGTTCAACGTTACCCACATTTTGCTCTATTTGCAAAACAAATCAGCCTGGAAGGCGTGACAGGTTCTTTTCCTATGATAAGGGAGTTTAATTTTCTTAATAGACACCCTCTTCATGCAAATGCAGCACAGATTCCAATCCCAGTAACTGGGAAACACCACAAAAGTAAAACACAAAGTTTTTAGTCTGTTTTAGTAATTTAAAAGCAAATTGAATCATTTGGGGGAGAGCAGACATCTCACATGTTGTATAGAAAAACATTAACTAGTACAGGGTTTTTTTTTTTTAATATTTTACTAGAAAAAATTTACATGTGAAAGACCTATTGATGTTATTCTGAATAATCAGGAGACATCTGTCTATTCAATGAATCACAAAAGTTTCAAAACTTACAGTTTCAGTCCAAAATTCATTTTGGAGACCCTTTTTTTTCTAAAGCAAAATATAAAGCACATTTTGAATAACATATTAACTGAATATCTTAAAAGTAGTAATTAAAGGTTTATCTTTCATACCTTCTCAGGACCAGGTTCCATATTTCCTGACATCAGCTCAGAAGTCAAGGATATGATGCTTTTATACTTGAAAATTGCAATGTAATCTTTATCCCTCCTGAGAGTCAACGGGTCCAGCATTTGGAGGATGTTTAAGTGCTGTTGAGAAATAAGCAGTTTTTGGTCTTTATAGCAGCTATATCAGACTGGAAAGTTGTGCTGTGAGCCTTAGTGAAAACAAAGTTATCCAGGAACAGATTTAGCTTCTTTTTTTGTAGCCATTCTTAGTGGTGATAGGTTAGTGATATCTTGGGCTGTTTATTTAACTAGTGCGTCTGTTGGTTTCCAAGTTTTCATAAATACTTTCAATTTTTAATATTATTGTTAGTATGGGGAAAAATTACGACTTTGGCTTTTCTAGATGTCGGTGTGTTACGCGCTCTGTCAAGTCTATAAGGTTACGTTGGCATCCACTCAGAACTACTATTGAGTTCATCTCTGTAACACTATTGAGCTGTTTGTTATTATTTACAGATTTCTTTAAAAAAATACTTTTTTAATCAGGCATTTAGCGTTCTTCTAGAGCTAATAGATACAGCAGAGAAATTAATTGTTCATGACATCTCCTCTCCGTGATCACATCTAAGACTTGATACTGAAATATTTAAAGCTGACAATGGCATAAACGAGAAAGTTGATTTTATTTTCCAGTGATTTTTTCTAAGTCGTGTGCAACATGACTCAATTTTGCTTTAATAAGTAAAAATAAGTAGCTTAAACATCAATTTCCATAGTAAATAAACCAACGGTTCCGCTTAAAAAACCCTCAAGCTTCTAGGAATTCCTCTAGTCAGTTCGAAGTTAAAAAAACCCAACAAACTAAACCCAACTTAGAAATTACTATTCCTGTAACTGAATCCTTTCGTTTCGGAATGTCTTGCCTTATTCCTGTGAAGTTTGCTCAAATACAGTTTCTACACGTCATACTTTTTGACAAACGTTACATTTTCTGTAGTTGAAATACCTCTTTTTTTGAGCGTTTAAATGCCTGTTTCATACCTGTTAACACTCACGTGTTGGGGGCCGGGGTGTTGGCTTTGCAGATGTGATGAAGAGCCCAGCAGGAAGGGCTGATTAAGGGAAGGTGATTAAGGGTTGCATTTCTGTTACTTTCTGTTCAGCTCCGGCATCAGAGTTGAAATACGGGTTTGATATTGCCGTTCGCTTGACAAACTGTCAACACCTTCCCTACTCTATATTTCATTTCAGAACTCACTGCCTGCGAGACTCAAATCTGTTGCTACACGCACCTGTAAAAGCCCGATACGCTTGGGACTGGAACGACTTTATGCCAACACAATATGCCAATTATTACTTTCTAATGCAGAATATTTAGGTAATGTCTAGTAAAACTTGGAAAGGGATCCATCTGTTACTTACAGCCTGTCTGAAGCTGGAGGATACCGCGTGATAAGTGTGCCTTTATGAACCAGGATTAGTTGGGGGTACTGTGAGAAGTGGCTTTGCAACAATTGAATGAAATTGCACATTTTTTTGCGGCCACACGTAACTTTCCCGTTTGGGGTTGCAGTGTGGCACACGGTTTATTTGCTCAGCATTTATCTAGGAAATAAACTGCTAAGAAACCTGAAGCTATCTGCGATGATGGAAACTCTTGGTAACTGCGCAAGCGTGTTGTAGATGTATTTATGTCCTTTCATGTATGCCTTTATTGGCCAAAGGATCTGTGTGCTGTGATTTTTAATAAAAGACTTTTGCTGTACAGGTGGTGGCTTGTTCTGTGGAAGAAAAGATACAAGCGTGGTTATTTTATTATGCCTCTGAGAGGCACAGAGAATTGGCTATAGTCCTGGTTTATGTTTAAAAAAAACCCAGAATACTAGCAGCATTCTGACAAGGAGTTGAAAATATTTTCAGTATAACATCTGTTCGAATCATTTCAACACTTCAGGCAGTTTAAATAGCACTGACTTTCTGCTGATGAAGTTGCAGGTCCGTTCTCTTTAAAATGAGAGTGTTCTTGCAGCTGCTGCGGCTGCCAAAACCATGGAGGAAGATTTTGGGCTCCAGCCCAGAGGAACACCTCTGTTTTTAGCTAAATAAACCCGTCTCTTCGAACCCAGAAGGACAAGATGTCTCCAAGTAAGACCAAGTTGTTGGGAAGCGTCCTGGGTTCTCACTAGCACTTCTTCAATTCCCTATTAGAATTTTCCTTGGAGGTGTTTGTAATAAAGCACACTCGGAGCAGAAAACCAAAAGCCAATTTCCCTTGTGACACTGGGATCTCAAAGTGTCACAGTCACCTCTGACGCATGGAGAGCTTTGCCAAATTTAATGCTTTGCTATCCGTATCGATTTGTTCCTAAGCAGAGAGCAAAAGGTACACATCTTCCTCGCCCTTTGTCAGCATTTAACTCACCTGCTCAGTGACATTTATTTTAAGAGTTTATATTGGCTGTATTCGCTGTGGTGGAGGCACAGACAAGTAATAATAAAAACACTTCTCTGGTGCATTAGTAACTCAGAAACACTAAGGTCTGATGAAGATTTATTTGAACTAGAATTAAGATTGCAACACAATGTTCTTTGTGCTGTTTCACTGAAATCAAAGACACCTCAGGACCTACATATTTAGAAATTCACACTAAGGATGCATCTAACCTCTAAAATTAGCACATCTGAAGCAGCTTACGATTTGTGCTTTTCCCCCACTATGCAAAAAACCCAGCATTTTTCAGGTGTCACCCCTGATGTTCTTTCTGCAGAAGGCAGAAGACGACACAGCAGAAGGTAGAAGAAGACCTGGAAAGCCACGTCCAAGGAGTTTAAGTGAGGAGAGGAAGAGTCCAGAGAGCCATTCCCTTGAGACAGACCATTCACGTCGCATCCTCCTTTAGAGTAATAGATTCACTTTTATCCACACAGTTAATTCAGAACTGTGGTAAGCCGAATAGTAAAATGTATGTCTTGTAAGATATTTATAGACACAGTGCTAAGTAAACACATGCATGCTCATTTTAAGAGGAGAAGTGCAGGTCTGAAATTCCTCATCTACGGGATGGAACAAAGAAGTATTTCAACGCTCTGGAATTTTTAAGACAAGCCAAGTGACCGTAGGGAGCAGGGGGTCCAATTCCACACTTGCACCCTGGCCCATAGGCCATAATTAAATTCAAAATTTCATACTCACCTCATTCCAGCAGCAGTGGTGTTGAGCTTTAATTAAAATTTGCAAAGCACTACCGTTGCCAAAGAACACATGCAGTCTCCCCTTTTACTGAAATAGCAAGTCCAACGGTAAATCAAGTTAAAGAACTACTGTCAATTACAAATGCCATAGTTCAACATTAAAACCACACTTGACCAGAGTCCTAACCTGTCCCCATTAGCAGCCTTGGGCAGACTGTGTAGACTTGGGGGCCAACACAAACAGAAATCAGCAGATCCCTTATTGCCTTTATTCTTGTGCTGAAGTCGTTTCAATCATCCCAAATCTTACCCACAAGCTAATCCTAAATCCTTCCTTTCAAAGGAACCGTGCAAATCCAACAGATTTCCATCCTCTTTGTGACAGCAGAGCTAAGCCATGTGACTGTCCCTCTTTCCACCTGTAGCATCTCCCAGTCAGGGATACCCAGGCACCCTTGGCAGGTTGTCAGTGGATTATGGGGGAAATTGTCAGCATTTATGTCTAAAAAGATTCACCCTTCAGATGGGTTTGTACCGAGTGCTGGGGTGACTGACCCCATAAGAAGAGAGAAGTGAGATAGAGCTAAACCAGTCACATCAGCTGAAGGTTTGCAGTTAATGCACAACACAAGATAATCAATAGAAGTTGTCAGAGAAGCGTGAAAGCTTTTTTTCCCCTTTCCCCCCCATAACACAGCACTTCAGAACAGACAAGCAATACACTACCTCTGAATCTAAATGTCTCCTCTAAATCCAAACCCACTCGCCTTTGCCCAACTGTTGTTAGAGGAGCACTAGTCAAAGCCCTGAGAGCCAAAACAAGCCTCCCAACTCAGTCAGCTTACCTTTTTTCCGGGAAAAATTGCAAATAAAAGCCATTTAACCAACATGACTTCCACAAGATGATGCGCATTACTACAGCCCAAACACTCCACAACAAAAAAACCCCTCACAAAGCTATTTCTGTTGCTTTTATAATGACCAGCTGGTCCTCACCTCGTTTCTGACCCCAGGGAATCAGCTGGGAAGCAACAAATCAGCTACAGATGAGGATTGGGCCCAGCTTTTTTTTTAAAGGGACACCCCCCACGTGGGTATCGTCCATCTATTTTCCCTGATACCATTAAAATGTGTATTCCAATTCTTTTAAAATGTATTCTCATCCAAATTAAAATCTTTCACATACGTATAAGGAACTCACTTCCTTTTGCATCTTGCCTAAAAAGATTTAAAATAAGACCTTTCTTCCATTTTTTTTTTTTCATAAATAGTTCAAAATGGCTTTCGATTTTGTTATTGAAGCAGACCTTTTAAGCCAGATAATCTATTTGGAACTCTCTCTAGTTTTCCTGTTTACTTGCACTGTACAATTCAGTCACTAGATGTCATTATCTGCCTTTAAAAGCACAGGACGGGATGTCTTCTTTGATTAAAAAAAGGACTCAAAGCAGAATCCTAAGCAGTGTCAAAAGGCAGTTGTTTCTGACTAAAATCGAGCTGTGTTCACTCCTAAGTAACTGCTATTTAACACAGACTCAACTGGGTGATCGAGGAGGAAAGGAAAAAAGTTTTCCAATTCAGAAATGGCATTCTGAAGGCATTATTGAGGATGGATGGAGCCAACGTGTTGTTCCGTGTAATTAACGACTGATAATGCACACCCAGATTTTAAAGACAAACCTTTCTAGAAGCCCACAAAGCCCCCCCAAATGGAGAAAACAAATTAACTAAAAATGACAAGCAGCATCTTGATCACTATGGTAGTGAAGTTTAGACACATTTTGGGGACTACATTAACATGGGATTACGGAAAGATAACTCACTGCGCCTGTTATGGAAAAACATGCAGCTATGATTTGCTGAAATCTTTGGATGGCTTTTTCTTGTCTATGTATGTTTGTGGTTAAACTGGCCAAAAATTTTACATCAAAGGACTTCGTTGTTTGGGGGGAGGGCTGGCAGGTGGAAGAGAAATAGCTTTTCAATGAAGTGGACATTTTTTATAAAAGAAGCCAAAACAATCCCAAATCCCCAGCCCCCATCCCTCCACCACCCCCCCACCACCCCCTTTTTTTTTTCTTTTTATCATCAGTTTCAATGAAAACATGGAAAAAATGTGAAGAAATCTAAACTCTGATTCATGTTTTGATGAAGAATCGAAAAGTCACAAGCCCGCCCATCCATCTCCCGCTGCCCACTGTTTGATGGTCCCTCTGGCCCTGATTTCTGGGGACGCCAAAGCAAATCTCTGCCCAGCCCAGCAGCTTCAGCAAGTTGGCAAGGAGACTAAAGAACCTCTAGTCACTTAAGGCCACAAGCCCCTCCTTCTGGTGGCCTGTGTCATTCCCTGCTTTGCTTGACAGCCAAGACCCAGGGACTACAGCATCTGTTTGCTTTCCAGGCAAGCGGGATGATGAGAAGTCTTGAGAGCTAAAGCGTTGGACAAGAAGAGAAGTTCCACACGAAGAGCCTCTAGTGCAAAGTGCACCACACATAAGCCACGGAGGGGACTGGAAAATTAATAACACTGTCTTATTAAATAAATGAAAAGGTTGTTGTTGTTGTTGTTGCCAGTGATCAATTAATTTGGGACGGTGCCAAATGGCTCCTCTCGGCTTTGAAGCATCGTAGCAGAAGACACTGCAAAAACATTTACCCAGAACAGATCCTAGCCACAAGAGTTACAAATATTTACTTTATATATTTACTTTAGGGAGGGCTCAAGCCAGAGATAGTAGATCTTGATTGCAAACATACCAGCAATTGAGGTGCTAAGAACTGGAGTTTCGGGTCTAATCTCTCTGATCTTATCTTGTCTAATATATTTGTCTTTCTTTCCGTGCCTTTGACCTCAGTAAAACAAGTGTTCTACGCACTGGAAAATCACGCCTATAAATGTTCTGTGCTGAGCTCCAGGCCTGAATCTGTGGCTCTGCTAGGACCGAGGAGACCAGGAGCTAACCCAGACTTAGATATATTTCGGTATCTTTTGTAGTTCCTTAGATGTTTACACTCTGCACGCTTGTTTGTGCGATTTTCTCAGCTGTCTCTGCCCTGATTTGCAGCTCATCTCTCCTAGTCCCCAGCAAGTGGCTTCTCTGGGACTGTTACACCGTGTCCCTTCCTAAGAACAAACCTTGCTGAGTTTGGCTGTGAAGAACGTTAGCGGAATCTTCAGGCATACAGGGATTTTCCCAAATACAAGGTGCTGTACACAATAATTTAGAAAAGTTATGGCTATTCTGGCTTTTCTTTATCATTCCTCATCCCTGGTTTCGTTGGGACTCCTGGCTAGTGAGGTGTTTGGTGGGGTTTTATCTTTCCTTTCTGATTTGCCTTCTAGCATCCTATTCTGCAGAGTTTGTCAGGCTGGTGGGTCATTCAGCTGCAGCTTCTTGCCCATCGTGGAGATCAATGGATGGCTCCCCACGGCAGGGGAAGGCTGTAGAGGGACAGAGAGGAGAGAGTCCCTCAAGGAGACGTGACCGAATGGCAAAGGCATTGGCAAAAGGGAGAAGAGCTACTGGCGATGTGCTGTGAAGGGAGAGGACAGCCTGCTCTCCCCACCTTCAGGTTGAAAGAGTCAGGTTAGCCAGCTCCTTGACCCACAGTTGCTCCTGAAACTCTCTCTCCTGAAAGCTCGAAGTCAGATCTACCCTTGCATGCTGGAGCACTGAGATATTGGTGCTGAGCTTTGGCTAATGCAGCTCCCAAGGCTCGTCACTCCTTCATTATAAAGGAAGCACTGACCAATTAATTGTAGTCAGGACTCCTGGAGCCTACGGACCATCAGACCGGTCTGTAGCCACGGGTGGACCTGCCAAACCATGGTCTGCAGTGCTCCGAGTTCTTAATGTGCTCTGTATCCATTATTCAACAGAACCCAGTGGAAATAGTTCTTAAAATGAAACTAGTGACTACTCCGTGCCTCAGTTTCTCCCTCATTAAGTCGGTAATAACATTACCTCGTCTCAGGGCAAAGCAAAAGCTGTCAAAGGCCTTTGGGATCCAGGCATGGCTGGACTTAGGGAAGAGCCTGATTATCTTACACTTTATAAAAGTCCAATCTGGCTCCTGAAAAGCTTCATCAAAGCAAAACCCATAGCTGGAAGGTTTATGAGGACAGGGAGAGGGGTAAGAAAACAATAACCAAGATCTAATTTCTTAGGAGTAACAGATAGTCCCGGGAGGATATAATTGAAGTCTCTAATAGCTGCAGATAAGATCAGACTGAGTTACTATTTTCAGCCAGTCTCAGACATCAGGACTGGAGTCACCGAAATAAATTCTAAAACCTGAGACAAATGAAATGCAGTGATCAGGAAGCTGCAGGGTCCCAAAGAGGGAGAGACAGCAAGAAATACATAAATATTGCAACTGGGTAGAATCAGCCACCAGGCAGGGATGGCCTGTCCCCGTTGTCCCAAGCACTGAGGTCACTAAAGAAGAGACAGATGCCTGTTTGGGGAAGGACTGAGATGAAAAGGAGGAACTTGAAGGGGTAAAATGACCTTGATTTTAATTCCAGCTGCAACAAGAGGAATTTTATCCTCAATACGGTGCACCAGCAACAGCTCTCTGCTCCATTTGCTTTTGGAAACGAGCAGGGCACAACCACAAAAGACTCAGAGCCAGGTTTAGCCCAGGGAGTTGCTCTGTGGTGACGGGTAGGGCCCTGTAGAAGTGGGCAATGCCCGAGTGAAGTCGGTGTCCCCCAGCTGTGGACCTGATCACCAGGCAGTGGTTCCAAGTCAGCTACACAGGTGACTTCAAAGACCACCAGGGTGAAGACTAGTGGATCTAGTAGGGGGAAAGTTTGCATGGTCATAGCAGAGAGATGGAGGGACTGGGAGAATTTTGATTGCTGGGAGGAGGTACTTACCCTTGGAAAGAAAAGGAAGGCTGGTCACTAAAGGCCATGTCATCTCAGAAGCCTATCTCATGGGCTGTGCAATTCCTGGGTGCTAGAGAGCACCTGGGCACCTGCAGGTCATGCAAATGGATGCCCTGGTTTGAGAATTCCTCCCCCTACTTCTTGTTTGGTGTATTGATCACCCATTGTAGCTGCCCATAGGCCTATAAATCCTTGCCTGAGGACCCCAGGACACACTCCCTCTTTCCAGACACAAACTACTGAGGAGCAATATGGTCAATAGCCCAAGGAGCTGGGCTTGTTTAGACTGGAGAAGAAAAGCCGGGGGGCAGGCTAACAGCAAGCTTACAATGCCTGTGAGAAGTTAGCAAGAAGACAGATCCAGGTTCTTCCCCGTGGTGTAGGGCAGCAGGACAAGAAACAATGGGCACCTTGAAATGAGAGGTTCAAATTGGATTAAAGGAAATTTTTTTTCATCACACGAACAGTCAGTTATTGGAACAGCTTGCCCAGAGAGGTTGTGCAGTCTCCAGCTATGGAAGTTTTCAAAACCCAACTGGATAAAGCCCTGAGTAACCTGGTCTGCCCCCCAGAGCTGACCCCACTTTGGGGTAGGTTGCACTCAAGACCTCCAGAGGTCTCTTCCAATGTTAATTATCCTAGAATTGACAGCAAGTCTGCCTCCACTCATCCTTGGCATGCGTAGAGATCAGCCTTAGCCAGGGCACATGACAAATGGGAGATTACATCAGCAGGCAGGGGAATGCTTGGGAAACATCCCATCACTTGCCTTACACCAGTTCCACGTCGGCTCGTGCAGAGAGCACCCCACCCAATCCATGTGGATCTGTTCACTCCCTACCTCTGACAGCTTGTTTATCCAAAAGCATTTGGCTCTCAATGCCTTGCAGATGAAATAAGAGATCAAAGGCCCTAATTTCCTCTCCTCCCACTGCATTCCCCTTCCATGTTCAGGCGAGGGTTCATATTGACCAGGGGTTTCTTCATGGCACGGGAAGTGCAGTTTTGAAGAACCCCTAGCAAAAGAACAGGCAGAAGCAAGGAGCAAGTTTGAAGTGGCTGCAGGTTCCTTGATTGGGGAATTGTCAGAGGCTGAGTTAGCAGCAGTTGGGAGTAGAATTATTCAGAGTCAAGAAAAAAGACAGGTTCGGAACAACCTAGTCTAGTGGGAGGTGTCCCTGCCCATGGCAGGGCATTTGGAACTTGATGATCTTTAAGATCCCTTCCAACCTAAACCATTCTGTGATTCTATGATATTACTAAACAGGTACAAAGCTGGTTGGAAGGTCCTGTCCTTGCAGACAGGATTAGAAGTGCTAGACTAGTTCTTCTGTGAACACTAAGAGCTGAAGGGAGCTACTTCCATTTAGCTCAGATACTAAATGGCAATCCCATTACCAGAGAACTTCCCCAGCTCATCCTGTCCTCATGGTCCCTCTACTAGAAAGGTTAGTGCTATGGAGTCATTTCAGAGGAGGGTAGCTGAGGCACAGGGAGACCAACGTGATATCTAGACATCATCCTTCAGATCCAGGTGTTGTCTTCTACCCCACAAGCTTGACGCAAGCCAGCTGCCCTGGGAAGACATTATAACCATGTTAGCCTGATGCTGAACTCAAGCTAATCAGCTCAGATTTCCACGCCTGAAGGTTAACAGACCACAAGGGACTTGCTGATATTGCTGGTCAGGAGCAAAACCAAAGGCCTGAGCCACATTGTCACGGGCCCCTGACTGTTGTGGCATCTCTCCTTGGGCTGGGCAGTCCTGAAGTGTCTCCTTGTCCCTGTTCCTTGAATTATTCAGAATGTGTTCTTCTTCTCCAGACTGAAAACAACCTGTGATTCACTGATTTCTTTCTAAGTGAACACGCAACCTCTTCCATGCAATCAGAGGTTGTTTATTCCACAGCTTCCCCTTTCATCTGAGGCCGATGGCTTTCCATTTCTTTTCAGGCATCAAACGCTAATTTCACTTGGCTTTTGTCAGTGAAATGGGCTGGAACAGAGAGTCATAAACAACTGGATCAGTAACACTGATGTTTATTTAAAAGGCAGTTATGATTTTCTAAATTTTTTTTTTACTGTCGTTTTTTAACTCTTCAAATCCAGTATCTTTCTGCAGCTCAAGCCTCTCTGGCTTCCCAGAGCAAGGTGGAGAAAACAAAAAAGATTAAAGCTAGATTTATTGGGATAAAATGATCATTTAGTGATCACTGATCCTTGGAAGACAATCCTGCAAAGTCAGTCCTGCATTTTGCTGGCAGCGTGTGCTGAATAACGAGTAGATTCTCCTGCACTTGGAGGATCAGGCCCTTATTTGTGAATGGCATCAGGTGGCCAGGTTAGAGGGAAGGAAGTATGAAGAATTTTTTCCCCCTCTTCTTTTTTTTTTCCTGGGCAAATCTAGAACAAATTAGTGAAATGACCTTGGGCAAACAGCATTTTAATGTAGCCACAATGGGTAACAATCACAAAGTGAAGACGGTAGCACAGGTTTGGCAGGGACTAGACCCTGCAAGATCACAGCCAGAAACACACCTGGATTTACAGCTTAAACTGGAGAAACTTTTAATATTATGGTGCTTTTCCCTTGAGCATTTTTGCGACTACGAGAACTGTCTTTCAGAGCTTTCTTCTTCTCATTTCCAGAAAGCTGGTGGAAATGCAAAATAAATACCTGTGTTTAGAAGCTTGTGCAGATGCTGAAGCGAGACAGGGTTCTGCTGGGCAAATGTTTCCTAGTTCAGGCCTACTCTCTTCTCATCTCTCAGCTCTGCATTTGCAAGCAAGAATCCAACAAATGCCTGTTGCTACATGGATGCCCCTCTCAGATGGTGAATTGGAATTGTTGAGTCTATTTTCCCTTGGCCATCTAAGAAAGGTAACATGTCACCTCTGCCCAGCCCCAGATCAGCTCTGGAGATCCATACGTTGAACCCTACTGCTCAACGCCTCCTCTTTCTGAAGTTTTCAGGTTCACACAGAACAGTTTCTTGTCCTTGGGGAATGTTGGAAAGAAAACAGTGTTGTCGATAACTGTGAATTGCACTAATTGGGATATTTAATACTTGGTTGCAATTGCGCTGGTGCTGAAACCATCATACCCTGGCTATAAAAGACCCTAGTGTCAGAAATACAGTAGAGTTTTTCATGCCAACTGCTGTTCTGGGTTATGGCTCCAGTCTGGCTGCATTGCTCGGTGAAATATGTTATTAGAAAATTAAACCAACAAAGACAACGTTACAGCAATGTTCAGTCTGAGCCCAACCCACAGAGGGCTGGGACATCCATCACAGAGCAGGGAATTGCACCCCAGGTCAGCCCTAATAGTGTGTACGAGGCCTGATCCTGCAATGGGCTGAGTTCTCTCTGGGGCTAAAGGCTCCAGAGAACATGACGGTGCTCAGGATCTCACTCTGCTCAGGACTGAGCCCCCCCAAGCACCATGACCCCCACCATGACAATGCCAGCCACACCAGCATGGCATAGAACTGGCTGACCACCCCTGGTAAACCGACCCATGGCTCCTTCTCTCATGGGATTGAGGGGCTGTGTCCTGCTGGGACTACCAAGGGAGCAGATGCCATTGGCTTTCTCTCCTCTCTCCCTTTTCCCAGCAACGTGCTGAGACGTGGCACCCTCCAACAGATCTCTTCCTACGTGCCCTGTTCTCCATTAGGGCTGGAAGGGGCCCCTTGCAAGAATGCTGACATAATCCACTGCTTAGAGCCCATCAAAACAGGGTCGCTTTGCCAAGGCCACCAGCAAGCAAACAACATTTGCTCTTTGCAGGCTGGATGGAACCCACTCACTCCTTTCCCCAGTGTCTACCCAGTACTCCTGTACTGGCCCAGCATGGATCTGAACTCACTGCTTACCAGTAGAAGAGGCTCTATGGTCCATTAGGTTGTGTGCCATTTAATCAAATTTACACCATGCTCACTCCATCTCTACAGCCGAGACATGGGGCTTTCTCAGCTGAGCCAAAGCCTACTGGAGATACAGGAAATTTCATAACCAGGAGTCAAAGAAGAGAAATTTTGTCACTCCATATGCTGGAAAAAAATTGATGCGTGTGTTTAGTCCTGGGGGCTGCCTTTGATAAGAAATAATTTGTTAACGAAGGGAGTTCGGGTGCTGAGGGAATAGACCAGTATTTGATCTAGTATTTCCTCTGCCAAGAAGCAGAAGTGATTGATCCGCTTTGCAGTCTGACTGATTTCTTAAGAAACTCCACTACATTAAATGAAACCAATTGATTTTTTTTTTCTCCTGCGTACTTACTTGCAAGGGCTGTAAAACAACAGAGAGCATGAAAGAGTATCATCTTGCAGTCATCAAACCTGGCGTACTTTTCCCCATCTCAAATTCTACAAGGCCGCTCAGCCAAACCTTCTGCAGAGGTGGATTCAGAGGCCAAGCCAGAGAACCTTCCAGCAGTAATCTAAACCCCTTCCAGTGGGGTTTATGGGTGAGACAATGACAGGCAGCGTCCCCTGTCTGGTATGGCACTGCTAGCGGGCGCCGTGGTAATGCTCTGATTTATACATTCATTTCCTACTCTCATCTGTGGTTTTGGGTCCCCAGCTCTGCAGCAGCACGCTCTGCACAGGGACATGGGCCCACGGAGGAAGGATGGAATAACACTGATGTGTGCGAGCTGGTTTTTAAGAGCCCACAAAAAAAACCCCAAAAAACCCAACCACAACAAAACACACAACTCGAGAACAACCACTTTTTCTGTGTTGTTGCAGTTACAAGAGTTATAGTCAAAGAAGGGACAAGATAGCCGCAGCGAAGCAGTGGAAGCCCATGGCTGTTGATCAAGAGTTTCCCAAAGTTCAACCATAAAGCACTCAGCTCCTTTTTGCTAGAATTCATCTCTGCAGTGAGCACAGAAATAAACTCTTCTCATGGCAAAATATAAGAGAGAGGGGAATGTCAGGGACAGGAATTTGAGCATGGAACAGGAAGCCTGAAGAACCTGGCCATGCTGAGAAAGAGGGACCCCATAAAATCTTGCAGGAGGTTCCCTTGTGCAGCCAGTAGTGCACACTTCTCACGAATGAGGGCACTAGTGTGTTTTTAATTGGGAACAGGTTTAATCTTGGTTCCAGCTCATAAGCAGATGCGAGGGAATAAAAAAATACAGAGGTTTAAATCTGGCCACAGTACAAAAATTCTGTTTGCAGAGACATCCCTTAATGAGCCCCCACTAGGTATGGCAGAAATGCTTTTCAGAAGGGAAAATGCTCCACCAAGGAGGAGCTAAATTGTATTCTGATTTCAGTCTCTGCCATGTGTACCTGGAGTCAGACTTGCAAAGCCAGTGGTGTTATTTCAGAACTCTCACTGAGGTTGTTGAGAACCGAATGTCAATCACTGTTCAAAGCAGAAATTGGCCAAAAAATACGCTCCTCTTGCCTGAGAGCCAAACAGGTCCTGAGGTTAGTTTCAGGGTTTGGAGTCATGTTCGAGTCTGATTCAGTGTCCAAGTCTCATGTGACTGAAATCTTACAGGCCTTGTACCGCAGGAGAATTCTGCGAGAGTGAGAATTCTGCCACACTTCATGGCCTAAAACCAGGCTGTGCAGAAGGTCCTAGTGTCCCCAGGTCTGGCTCCCACGTCTGAGAGAACAAAGCCTCCGGAGCTGTTGCATTTCTCCCCATCAGCAGCGCTGTAGCAGAACCATTTCCCCAGGATGAGAACCAGTGATGTCCACGAAGAGGTTAACGAAGCACAGACAGAGGCCGACGTATGTGTCTCCACACACACCCTCGCTGAGGCAATCAGGATTACTGTTCCTGCGTAAATAAAGCATAGTGAGAGTGGGTGGTCAGCTCCCATCCCACCCACTATAGAGCATCAGTTTTCTGGGCCTGGAAAAGCTCCAGCCACATTGGCCTGACCCAAGAACTGCCAACTCCGCAGCGGACGCAGGACCATCACCCCACTTTCCTGCTTTCGACAGACACGAGGGATCTCTCTCTGCATTTATTGCCACCTGCTTCTGAAAGGCCTGATCTAATGGAATGGATAATTAATGAAACAGCCCGTTCCTTAATTGATCCGGAGCCCGTTAATGGAAGGTGGCAACTGGTGAATGCAGCTTAGGGTTGGGTCTCAGAGAGCTGATACAGAAGAAAGGTTTATATAAAGATAGACTATAAATGGCTACATTTAATTTTAATAGAATTCCTTTAACTTGTTCACTCTTCCTTTTAGTGTTGTCTATCATTACTATGGCTGCTGCTGTGTTAGGTGCTGAACAGATCCAGGGAAGAAAAATAGTCTCTTCCCACACAAAATCTGCAAACTAAGGTAAAATAAAAATAACATACAGATACAGAAAAGAAAAACTAATCAAACAATACAACAGTTCTGTTTGGCATGCCAAGAAGTGATCTCAGCACACCATGTCCCTAAATTGCAGTTAAGATTTAAACATCTCTGCTAAGCAGGGGTTTAATGGAGAATTTGAAGAAGTCAGCAAAGCTTTCCCTGTCTTCAGCAGCAACCGAGCTCTTCAGCCTGAACAGATTTCAAACTTCAAAAACGAGTCACACCAAGCTAGGAAGAAATCTACCCCCCAAGAGAGGCATCTGTTCAGTGTAGGGATGCATAGACAGGAAAGGTTGGATCTGATTTTGAAATGCTCTTAGGAGGTACCGGAGAGGGCAGGAGCCAGAGCCGTGGGTTGTTTGAGAGCACGCACTGCTCCATCCACACCTACCTGAGCTCTGGAGTTCAGCCATAGACACCAAACTCTGCTCTCCGGCTCTTGGTAATAGTGATCTCAGAAAAACCCCACAATACAATATAAAACTACCTGCACTCTAAAAAGAGTCATTTAGAAGGCAATGGATAACACATTGTCTGGTAAACCCAAGCCTAAGAGAGAAATCACTTTACCTCCTACAGACATTCAGCCATTTAGATTTTAAAAAAATAAATAAATATTAATCCAAAGGGAATAAAAGGAAACACAGAATGTAAAATGAACCGTAATGCAGCCAGGATACAAAAACTAGCACCCGAGTTCAACATAATTTCTCCTCTTGCATAACTCCTCAGCACCTTTGCTTTTACCTGAACCTTTCCCCCGTCACTCCCATTTATTTTTTATCTGTTTTAAAAAAAAAAAAGCTACCAAATTTGTTAAGCAATGTTCGTTGCTCTTAACTCATCAGGGCTTTTCAAATGTTCTCTTGCTCCAGAGGTTAATGAACTCATCATTTCAAAAAGCTGCAGCTGGAAACTGGGAAAGCTGAAAAGAAAAAAGGTGTTTGAATAGATGTGTGTCTCCTGTGGCATTTGCACATTTCATAAAGATGTTTCAGTGCTACCAGTGAATTCATTGTCCTGTGGACCTTCTCTTTGCACTACTACTCTGAGCGCAAAGACGATGATAGAGATATCACAGAGAATAATTTAAGGCACTGGGCTACCCTCTGGATCATGCAATGCTTCCCTTAGGTTGGTTTCCATCTCCCGTGTACTAAGTCTCTTCACCTTGGATGATATTACAGCCATAGAATCATAGGATTACCTGGGTTAGAAGGGATGTTTAAGAACATCTAGTCCAACCATCAACCTAACTCTGATAAAAAACCACCATTAACCCATGTCACTAAGCACTATGTAAACCCATCTTTTGAATACTTCCAGGGATGGTGCCTCAACCCCTTCCCTGGGCAGCCCATTCCAATGCTTAATAACCCTTTCAGTGTCAAAAGTTTTCCTAATATCCAATCTGAACCTCCCCTGGAGCAACTTGAGGCTATTCCCTCTTGTCCTGTCGCCTGTGACTTGGGAGAAGAGACCGACCCCCCCTGGCTA
>JAOXJK010000008.1:6196826-6214161 GCA_025774025.1 Xenus cinereus
TGGCCTTGAACCCCTCCAGGGATGGGGCAGCCACAGCTTCTCTGGGCAACCTGGGCCAGGCCCTCACCACCCTCACAGGAAAGAACTTCTTCCTAATATCTAATCTAAATCTCCCTTATTTCAGTTTAAAGCCGTTACCCCTCATTACCCACAGAGGAAGAACACAGGTAAGAACAAACAGAACTTTATTTATGCAGAAGCATCTATTAATGCTAAACTAACCTAGGTCCCTGTACCAAACCAGTGAGTCTAAGCTAACCAGAGGGCTTCCCCTCTTCCCCCATTCGTTCCCCTTCACAATTTCAAATGAAGCCTTATACCCATCCACTCTTCAGTTGAGAATATCTCTAAATGATCAGAACTAGATGATCTTTAAGGTCCCTTCCAACTCTAACCATTCTATGATTCTGTGCTTCAGACCCTGAACACCTCTCAAATCCCTCACTCTTCCCAGCACTGCCCCTTCCAACTGCCCAGACCACATTCCCTCTCCTTTCCCCCTGCTTCTGTCGCCTCTGTGGAAGCCATCTATGTCTGTGAAATAACTTTCCTATATTAGGTAAAATAGCCCTAAAACTGGGTGCTGAGTGCTCGCAGCCCTCAAAGAAGCATCTTGCAGCCGATCAGTTACCACTGCCTACATATCTGAACCAAAAAGGGATACGTTTCTTGCTGGCAGACTGTGGAGACTTGCTGAACCCGAGCCAAGAAAATAGATGAGGCAAGGGGTGTTAAAAGCTACCGTCTCGCCTCTTCCACACATTACACGCACGAGTGCCTTCAGCACCCAGGGCCCGGAGCCCAGACAATTCGCTGAAAGTCTAATGCATTTCAGATAAGGCCTTTGACTATTACCTGGATTGACAGCCAGAGAATGGGAGGAAAAATCCAGGCTCCGTCCTACGCAGCCGAGCAGAAAACATCCCCGTTCACAGGCTAACCTAGGTCAAGTGATTTGGCGCCTGCGGTGTATTAAAGCTATTTACAAGAGAGGAGAGG
Organism: Xenus cinereus; assembly: GCA_025774025.1. Classification (NCBI taxonomy): domain Eukaryota; kingdom Metazoa; phylum Chordata; class Aves; order Charadriiformes; family Scolopacidae; genus Xenus; species Xenus cinereus. Next base: position 6,197,826 of record JAOXJK010000008.1, read on the forward strand.
GAGGGATTTGCAGAACTTGAAGGGAACCCACTCTCCCAGTGAAAATTGGTTTTATTATTTTAATTCATGATACGTCCTGGCTCTGTGCCCACGGTCAGGGTTGGAAAGGCACTGTCTTTAGTAGAGACAACGGGAAAACGGATAGTATTTCTAAAATCTCTCCGTTTCACAACTACCCAGCTTGTACGCTTTTCTTTCGTTCTATAGACCATCATCAGAAAGCTGTTCCTTCAGGCTGGAGGTGGAAAGAATCAATTCCAAGTTCCTCAGGAGCCACGTGCATTTGTATACACACTCTGAGACATATCTGAGAAGGTCCCAAGGATGGGACAAGGATGCAAAAGGACTACCACGTTCAGAGCCTGTGTCAGAAAGACAAACACATCTCTTGTCCAGAAAGACATTGGTGCAGACGCTTCAGTAAATCTCTCCCAGTCAAAGCTGAACTGGGAACTCCAGAAAGACTCTTGTGAGGTTTCAGCCATCTCCCATTTGAGCTGGAATGGTGTTTCACTCATGATTAGAGCACTCAGAGCCGGCTGTGCCTGGGGGACAGATTGCAGAACCTGCCAAAATGCTGAAAGATAAGGAGACATTTGGGACTGATAGAGTTGATTCTTCCTAACTCTTTCCAAGGCTTCATTTCTTAGAAGAAGCTTTACCTGTTCAAGCCTAATGTACCCCCCTACAACACCATATATCATCCTCTCCCTGTTTGACTGTCAGCCCAAAAGCAGGGAAGGTCCACAGTCACGCGAGGTGGCCAAGGTGGGCTGGGAGCCCCAGAGCGACAGTAGCCAGCTCACTGTCCTGTACCAGCGTGAATCCCCTGAGTTCTCCAGACACTATTTACCCAGGAAAACCGAAGGGGGAATTACTCCTTCTGAAGGAATTCGACAAAATACCTCCTTTGGAGCCTTAGAAAGCTACCTTTCCTACCACTTTTCGTTTGCCTCCCCACTAGTGTGTGCCATCCCTGGCCATAAATGAGCTGACACTTCTTGCCAAGTCCACTTCCCATCTGAGACTCAGATCTTGCCTCAAGTTTCCATGACGAACTGGTGTCTCATGCTGGGCTGGGTGAGTGACAGCAGTCCTGGGTGGGACAGTTCGATGCCTCACGACCCCTCTGTGGCTCTGGGTTGAGCAGATGGGGCTGGGATGCTCTGTATGAACAACACATAACAGACTGGAGCCAGCACCAGTTCACTCATCGTGTTAGTCCTCATGGTATGATCCGGGCGCAGACACACCGTGTCAGGACAATGAGCATAATCATTCTCCAGAGCATCTTGACTCTTTCCCCTCTGCTTCCCTTTTCCCTTTTCATTTTTCCTTTCCCTTTTTTTTTTTTTTCCTTCCTAGGCCATTTGTTGGGAAATCTAATATTCTGTGACCAACTTTCCCCCCTACCTTTGCTTGTCCACTCCCCACCTCCCGTCCCCTTCTGCTCTTTGATCTGAAGATCAAAGTGAGAAAAGAGCACAAGCTGGTGACAGTAAGAAAACCAACACACACGTGGAGAAAAGGAAAATACCTACTTACAAAGAGGAACAGTAATATCTATTCCTCCGCTTGGGATGGCCCCCACAGGCAGCTCTGCTCCTTGACTCTCTGAACTGGGCATAAAGGTCTGACAAATGTCCCTGACTGACCAATGCCCAGTTTTTGGAGTGATTTGGGAACCCCCAGTTGTGGACTACCACCCAAAAATGTGTGGTTTTCTTATAATTGGTTCAACTGATTTCTGCTGCAAAGCTCCACTTCTATCACTTTTTCTCCTCTCCTGCAATATCAAAGCACATCACAGGGTTATTGAAGCAGCTGCTGGTCATTGCAGAGGAAAAATCGAGTCCCACTGCACCCATTCTGCATGGGATCAGTGCTGCTTGGAAAGCAGGAGTGCCACAGGATAAACCACCACGAGCACCTCTCTAAGTCCTTAGGCTTTACCCTTAGAAAACTTCCTTTTTGGTTGTGAATCAGAATCTGCTCAGCTGGGAAATACAAGCAGAACTTTAATCTGACACAGCACAGATGCTCCACAGCAGCTTTAAAATCAATGCCTGAAACGTATAGGGGTTTTTTGGTGGTTAGAATTTCTGTGTGTTAGAGCAGGAATCTAATTTCCTAATACCCCATAGACACTTATTTGTGTCTGTCACTGTTGTCTGAGTCAAGAGCAGGGTAAGGACAGCCTGTACGAGCAGCTACGGTCACCCGAGCCCCTGACATCCTTCTCCACAGTAAATATAGGCATAATGCATATATATAAGTACAGATGCAGAGCAAAGCATACCACTTTGCTGCTCAGGCTGTTTCTGTGATGAAAAGGAAAGTTTTGGTCTGCAAGGAAAATAGCCCAGGCTCTTTTTTTTGGTGAGAATTGCCTAGCATTCACCAAAATATATATAAAAAAAAAAGTGTAGGAGGAGTAGACACTGCCTACTGCAAAACAAGGGCTAAACCCAACATCCCCACGGGTTATTAACTCCCTATGGCTGCCAGCACTGATCCTAATCAATTGGTCACTCATCGCAGGAAAGCAAGCAGTCAGGCCACAGCATGCCCCACAGGATCAACAGGCTAATTATTATACTTCGTTTCACTGGAACAAGCCTGCTATTAAACTCCCAGAAGCCTCACAAAGCTAAAACACTGTCCTCCAGCCATGCCAAAGGGACCCGGAGCTGTATCCCTGAGGTTTCTCTGTGGTACTTCTATCCTGCACTTGCGTTTTTAGCAATGAGGCATAACAGAGTGCAGCAAGGTGCTCGGAGCAGAGACACGCTGCCGTGATGCTTCCCGAGACCCCTCATCCCAAACTCTCCCCCAAAACCACTTCCCCTGCCTGGCCTCAAGAGGATTTTCTCTCTTCCCAGAATAAGAGGAACACAGCAGCTCTGAGCAGTGACTATCCGTTTACCATTTGCAAAGCCTCGAAGACCCGTCCCTCCTGCTCCAGCCCACCCTGCCTACCACAGCATCCCTCGGCGGGCAGGAGGCCAGGGATGTCACTCAGCACGGGGCAAGGTCCCCCGTCAGCAGCCTCTTTAGCCATCACAACACTGTCAGCCCTGGCGCCCAGGCAACCGTGGGAGGATGCTTAACGAGGTCCAATTTGTCTGGCCGCAGGGGAGGAGAAGCCAGGGACGCGTCCTGAGAAAAAAAAAAAAAGAGCTACGCGCTTGGGGCAAAAGCTGCGGGACCCGAGGAGAAAGGTAGGGAAGTTAAGCAACAAATAGACTTTTCTTCCCCAACCCTCTCCTTACCCCCCCACCCCGGGAATGTGAGGGGTTAAACACAGGCCCCTCTGACTCCATGCCCGGTTCTGTCTCCTCTCTCTGAACTCCTTAATCTCTTTTTGCAACTCCTGGCGTTGCAGCTTCTCCATAAACTCTCTTCTGCTCAGCGTGGCTGGATGCATTTTTATCACAGAATCACAGAATCGTCTGGGTTGGAAGGGACTTTTAAGAACATCTAGCCCAACCATCAACCTAACTGATAAAAAACCATCACTAAACCATGTCACTAAGCACTACGTCAACCCGTCTTTTAAATACCTCCTTTTAAATATATGCTAATAGTTAATTAATACAGTACAGCAGCTCTGCTCTACAGCTAGAGCACTGAACAGATGTATAAATCAGGAGCCAAGCTTTTCTTTATGTTTGGTTTGGTTGTTTCTTTTTTAAATTAAATCTTGGATAATCAAACTGCCTGACGGTAATTAAGACATTCAGAGTGAGGCATTTTTATTCTGCTTCCTACCGGCAGCGTGAAACTCCACGTAGCACGCTGGGGATATCTGGGACACTCGGCTTCCTTGAAAATTCCTCCAGCCAAGTGCCATTACAGCACAACAATTCACCTGTCTCCCTCTAAATCCTGCAGCTTCAGCCACGCCACCCTCACGCCTTCCTGCCAAGCTACATCCTGCTGCTTTTTTTTTTTTTTTTTTTTAATATAAATGACTAATTCTCCACACTATTTCGCGTCACATGAAAAGGTTTCACTCGGGGCTGCGTCTGGTTAAAACAAAGCAAAGCAGGGCAAAAATTGCTTCTAGCTAAAAGAAACATTCTTTTGATGTTATATCACCGTTCCTTTCCATCACATCGCACATTCCGATTCCGAGGCACTGGATGAGAGCACATTTTACCTGCAAGAAGGAGATGGGCAATCCTGATTTCCCATGAGTTCACAGCCACCCGCGGTGGGGAAGAGCCGGGTGGAAATTCCACTTGAGCTGGGACGGGAAGGATGAGTTCAGGGGGAAAGGCAGCAGCTACCCCTTGACACACCAGCCCATCGCTCCGAATCAGCTACACAGGGGAGATAATCCAGGAGATTTGGGGGTGGAAGAGCAGAGCAGACTGTGCAGAGGGCTTCACTGCAGATTGCTGAGGGTGGAAGAAGGCGCCTGACACAAGATACCTCTTGCTCTCTTGGTTAAACTACCTTCTTCCTACTTTATTTGCAAAGGTACGACAGAGGACACCTCCTGTATGGACAAATCAGCCTTTCTCATAAAAGGCTGTCAATTGCTGTCACCTTGAATTAATTGAAACAATCACCCGTCAGCACCCATGAGCTCAGAGAGGCTGGGATCAGACAGTGATCTGCCTGTTGAGTTACCAGAAGGCGATTGTTTAATCATATCTTCCAGCAAGGAATGTTTTTTGCAATCTTTCCATGGGAGCTTGCTATTAAATGTGAGCCCGGAAGTGTGTGAGAAATGGAGGATCCTTGTCCCATCATGAAAACAGTTGAATCTACTCTGTCAAACGTTAACAATTAAAGGCAGGATAGGAACACACTCTTTTGGCTGGGAATCTCATCAAAACTCCTTTTTCACCTGGAAAATTCTGGGCATCTTTGAGGCACTCAGTGATTTGATCCAAGCTTATTTTCGTAGAATCATAGAATTGTCTATGTTGGAAGGGACCTTTAAGATCATCTAGTCCAACCATCAAATCCTGGTGCCTTCCAACACTTCCAGATCAGAAGAACACCCACAAAAGCAGGCTGGCTTTAGCTGAACTTCCATACCTCCCCAGCTCAGTGAGGCAAATCTACCATCACAGCTGAGGGAACAGAAAGATGCTGAGAGTCTTGTCTTACTCCAAATCCATGGAAGCATTTAGATCTTCCTGGCCTGTCTTTGGCTATGGTTGGTGCTGCAAATTGCTCTCACTCCAACGTGCTTCCTCTTCCCGCATCCAGACAAATACGACAGCGAACCCAAGGCCTGAGGAAAGCTTCTCTGGTTCACCTGATTTCTGCTTACTATGGGAATGAGCATCAGGACACCTTGTGTGCTTGAGACCTAGCGGAGACCGAGGTACAAAGCAGCAGTAACTAACCCACCGCTCGGTGAGTGTTCAGTCACGGACTCTGCCTCGGCAACACAACAGCTCAGGTCCAGGCATGACCTTCTCCCCTCCAAATGATCACGACTGCCAACAATACTGCTCATCTCACAACTACAGGAGACCCTGATCACATACGTTGAGACATGATTGCCTCATTTAACCCCCTGCCAAGCTCTGCACAAGGTCTGTCTCGCATCACCACAGCTGATCCCAGTGGTTTCAGGAAGGTCCCCCAAAAGAGAGGGGCTTGCTTCCCCCCAAAAGGGGCAGATCTGCATCCTAAGGCTCCTCCAAGCACCTTTTACTCATGCAAGTAGACAGATCAGCTTCAGCAAGACTCAGAGCTTGCAGAAGTGACTCACAATGAGCAATAAAGGTTTAATCACTCTTGCCCATTGACTGTGGGGCAGCGCGGTGGTTTGGGACGGGGTGAAGGAGGCAGGAGCTTCCAGCCTTCCTGCAAAATCTACTTGTAGCCATGGCTGGGGGGCGATGGCGTCAGGAGACCATCTCCAGGACTGCAGGGAGGTGGTGGCACGTCACATTGTGCAAGAGACATGAGCCGTGGGGTTAAGAGAGCTCAGCTCGGGGCTTGTGTTGCGCCTCATGTGCCTCAGGTCATCTCGGGAAGCACCTGCTGTGTAGGTGCCAGACAGAGATGATATCAAATGAAACTTTGGCACCAAAATTGACATACTTCTGCAAAGCCAATTTACATTCCTTGCTCTGGGCTTCTGGAGCCAAAAGGAAAAAAAATAAATTAAAAAAATATATTAAGAAAAGAAAAAAAAAAAAAGAGGACTTTGGATCCAAACTTGACGCTGTGGCTCCAGTTTGCCTAGCACAGTTTCCCTGGTATAATGCTAAAATGAGGTTCTGGCTCACAGTGCTGTGTCCTAGAAGAGTCCCCAGTGGGTATTGCAAAGTCTATCATAAGAGCAGACTGGGAACAAGACAGCAATTATGAGATTGTGATGAAAAACGGTCTATTTGTTGCATTGCCCAACCCTGTTCCCATCTTTGTCCTCAAGGGCTTCTTTGCAGACGCTGTGATTTGCCTTTTTTTTTTTTTCCTTAACGATGTTGGTTTGGAAAAGAGACTCTTTTTTTTCTTTTTTTTTCCACCCTCCTGACACACGGCCCGTGTGATGCCTCCTTCCCCTCCTGCATTGCACCCCCTTCCCCGCAGCAGCCGGGGTGCTCAGCCAGGGAGATGGGCAGATTCGCAGCCCCAGAGACCCCCACCCCAGAGACGAAGCAGCAGCAAACAACACCTGCAGGTTTATTGTTACCAAACCAACTCTGTTGGCTGCTCACAGAAAATCCAGAGTTGGGTAATCTGCATCTTCTGGTCTTGGATCTCCCTCACGTTATGCCGTAAGTTGTTGCTTGTACCTTTACAAAGCTGGTTTGAGAAACCCTTTCTGCTCTCAGGGCTTCAACACCTTGTTACCTGTGTCCTGTCCAAGGGTAACCAACAAAACACAGTGGATACAGCCGAGCTTTTGTCTTGATCTTTCACCTTCACTGTCTCAGACAAATTACGTGGCTCGAGCATCCAAAATCCTTTCTTTTCTTACACTAACTGCTAACAGCTTGGTGCCCCACCAGCTCCGTTCCCGACATAAAGCATAAATTAATAACCCAGCATTAGGTTGTTTTCATATAACATAATGCTGACGTAGTAATATAAAATAACATACAATATTACTGGTGTATATTACAATGCAAGTTATTCATTGTTTTGTCTTTTGCCCACTTGTTTCATGAAGGCACCATCTTAACATAGCTCTATATTAACACAAGAGTAATTTTAACAATAAATATATTTCTTCTTGTTTAGGCTTCTGGTTCAGACCTGGCAAACACTTAAACACGTGTTCAGCAAGTCAGGAGGAGGACTTTGGGTTTCCAGTTTTGTCTGCTCACCCTGGCTGCCTTCTGCAGCACTCCTACACGCCAGCAGACATCACTGTGAGCACACGGGCTCTTTCTGCTTCTCAGCTCACATTCTGCCCAAATACTCATGCTTGGTTCTTCTCAAACTTAACTGCCCGCATCTGGTACACTCTTGCTGCCTCTGTGGTCCTTCTGAGCATCTTTCCTCCTTTGCTCTCTCTCCCCCCAAACTCCACAGCCCCATCCTGTGCCTGAACCCCATGGACACAGCTCAGCCCTGGTGTGCCTTACCCTGGTGTGATCTGATGGCTCCAACAGTTTCACTGACCTGCTTTTCTAAAGGAGCTTTGTAGCTTCTTACATTTCTCCTGAACGAAGAGCAGGTCTTACTCTTACAGCTTCAGAGAAGTTCCAGACAGCCCATAGCACCATAACATTAACCGGTTACCCTCTTCGTGAGTAGCACAAGCTTTTAAAAAAGGTGCTTAAGGAATCAGGCTTCTGCTTTTATTGGAATCTGTGAAAGCTAAAAGCAGCCACAATTACACGAACCTGAATTTTTCTAAAGCTCCCCCTTGGCCTCTGCAGTTTCTACCCAAAGCAAACACGCTCAGGCTGTAAGGCTGGGCTGAAACGAAGGTGATACCCATTAGAGTCGAAAGGCTGCACCTTTATGAGTAAGGCAATGGCAAAATACCACTGAACTGATTATTTAAAGAAACACGTTTTATGTAGCCTTTATTGATTCTCTTCTGAGGTGCTGATTTGGCAAATGCTTATACAGGTGCGTAATTGAAGCCCCCGAGGAGTGTCAGGCAGCTAATTATTTGGAGGAATGGAGGGCCTTTTGTGCCAGCTAAATAATGGAATATAAATTTGCAAACTTGTCAGTGAGTAAGCAGTTCTTTCATTGACTCTTATTCCATCTTTGTTACAGGTTTGGGTTAGGCAGCTCCCAATGGCAATGAAAAAACAGCAGTAAGTAGATTCAGAAGGTTTCCAAGTCTTTTCCCCATCAGGTATAAATGTCACTTGGGGCAGAGCTTTATTTTCACTCTTTCTCTTGTAATTTTCTTTTCTGGGCAGGAACGTTTCAATTCTTGGTTGCTAATGAGGGTTTATGATGAAAACTAATCACTACTGGCTGCGTGTCTGTAGATGCCCATAGGAACCACGGGAAGGCTTCAGAGGTCCCTGTCACTCCAGTGTCACTGCCCAGCATTCTCCAAGTTGTGCTACCTAACGGGTAGCACAGTCCCACCAGGACACACAGCGGGAGGTAGAAGCACTAAAGATGAGAGTTCTTTGGTGCAGAAAACACATCATGGCCCAGCTGTTTGCAGAGTCTTGGGTGGGACAAGCATTTCCAGGAGGTCCTATTCCTTCCTTTGGCAGATCTTCCTGGGAAGTTTCATTTCCTAAACGCCTCATTGAGGCATCCGAAGGGATGGCAACATTGAGGTTGTTTCTGTATTTTTTTCTGACAACTGCACATAATTGTTAAAAGCAATGAAACGGACATCAATGGAAGAGATGCTAAAACACCACAATGAAAAATACAACACAAGGAGAAGCTATTGCTGCTTCTGTGTCACCCCAGGAGGTTCAGAACTGCACACTCCTTTCTCCTAGGTAGAAACTGTTTAAAAAAACAGGTGTAGAAGTTTCACAACACCGAAGAATGAACAAACGTGGCAGAAAAACCACCCTGTGCTGCAGCACTGTAACCACAGGGCTTAATGGGAGGTTCTTTTACACTTCTGCTCCCTAGCATGACTCCTACAGCCCCAGAGGGCTGTGGGGATTGACTGTATTGAAGCAGCAGCAAGTGCTCCTTGTGCTTAGACAGCCAGGTGTGACAAAACCCTCATGGCCAAGCACTTAAAGCACATAAGTCCAGCACGTGGCTCGGCAGAAGCAGCTGGTGGCTGGTATGATCACTAGCCATATGCTGCAGGGAAGTCTCCCCACTCCCTGCCGGCACCCTCTCTCTCTAGTCCATCCCTGCCTGCTTCACAGGTGCTTTGGCAAAGGACTCCCATTTTCCTCTCTGTGCCTATCCCAAACTCTGTCCAGAATAGGAAAAAAAAATAAAAATATTTTCCTCTTCAGAAACCCGGTGTTTTCTCTCTTCTCATTTTATTTGTAAACAAAAAGGTGGGAACAACCTCCTCTGGGGTTATTTCTCCAAGATAAGCTTTCCCTGAATTTCATATTCATCTTTCCCTACAATCCTCTCTGCACAGATATCTTTATGTTCGTATCTAATCATAACAGACTGTTTGCCATATGAGACAATCCAAGACAAATAGCTAATGGGAGAGCTTTAGACTGTTTCTTTCTAGGAAGGATGTGTTTTCAGGAAACCAGCAGACATCCCCCAGGAGAGCAAGAAAGTACGGCTGGGAGTAAAGTCAGGCTTGGAAGTATAAGATCAGATTTGGAACTTTGCTTTGTCTCCCTACCTCCAGCCTCCTCTAGCAAAGCCTCATCCAAAGAGATCTGGCAGGAGGGACCACTTCACACATGTTTTCTCTGAGCAATCCCAAACCTTCCTGGATCGCTCATAATTTAGATACTAGCAATGAGAGTTAAGTTCCCTGTTGCCTTCATCCATGTCTCCAGCCCTTTCCTAGAGCCAGCCAGGCTCACTCCTGTGTCCTTATCCTCAGCTTTGTGATCCCAGCAGCCTCCTCCAGCCCCCTTTCAGGCTACCAGAGCTGGCATCTTTCAGAAGGAGATTTACAAAGCCTGTCTATTTGGCCAAAAGGCAGCCTTTAATTCCCTCCTACCAGTGAACTAAGTGGTTCTCAGTCTCCCTGACTATTGCCACCCCAGACGCCAGTGTCCGTGGCACGACCTTTCAGGGGAGGTACAATATCTCGTTTCAAGCCTTTTTGTCTTTATCAATGTGGGACAAGAACTGTCAATCTGTACAAACTTCACTAAAATTCATGCTGGCGAGTTCAGAGATCAGGGGAGGTGCGATAATTCCCTCGGGCTGCGAGCTGGTTGAGTAACGGCATGCCGTTTCCTCACTCGATTCCCCTGCCACGTCGCCAGCATCACTGTTGCGTTGTATTGCCCTTGTCCAGGTTCCCACTGGGAAAGAAGACACTTTGGAGGGTCCCATGGGGCCAGCCTGACCCTGTCACCTCCCTCTGCAGTCCCACTCCTGGTTTGGGGCATGATCTCTTCTTGGTCTCCGTTTCTGTCCTGCGGATGACATTGTCTCCCTCAAGCTCGTTTTGATCTCCTATACAGGTGGGTGGGCTGACAATCTACCCGGATTTGTTCCGTGTAGTAGATGGCTTCACTGAATTTGGTTAGAAGCTGATCTGCATTGCACGAGCCGGAGATTCGAGCCGCAGTAAAGCGAGCAACGCTAACATAAAGGCAAAGAGCTGAAGAAATAGATAGTGCATGGAAATGCAGTGTTACAGAACCAGCTGCACCAGTGCACGGCCAGGCTGGGAGGAAGCCTTCTACATCCATAGCGGCTTCCCAGCGTCCAGGTCACTGTCCTTCAGAAAAGCCCCAGGCATTTGGTTTGCTTTTCACTTCCACGCATCTCAGAGCGCCTTTTCCTTTTCAAATACCTCGTCCCTCCAGTCATCTCCTATCTGTGTGCTGCAGGAATGGAACTGGGAGACCTTGGGATTCGGCTGGTGGCAGAGTAACGCGTCCAGAAAGCGTGGGAGGCTGGTAACGTTTCTCTCCAGAGGTCAGAGCACTGTCCGGCATCATTGCCAGAGACAAAGGTCATTTCTAGCTGTTATCGCATTGTCACTTCACCTTTGAATAATCCCACAGAGTTACTTTGGGGAGAGGGAGGGTTATTTTCCTTTTCCAATCCCTCTAATCAACTCATCTAGTCTGGGAAAAGCTGATGGGATTTGCCACGTTGGGTAAGGGCTGACTCATTTATAAATTGCCCAAAGCTTGCCCAGATACACTCAAATCCTGGTCCAGTCCCTGTCCCAGCCTTCCTTTTTACTCCAAAGAGCCTTGGCTCCCAAGGCAGTTGAGAAACCAAAGCATATAGGAGGAAGCACTCGGCCCTTTGAGGATCAGGGGTTTGTCTGAAATTTAAAAGAAAGAAAGAAATCCTTCCCCAGAGGATGCAAGGCATGTTTGGGTGAAAATATTACACCGAACAAAGTCAGTCACCACGTTATCTTTTTCCACACAGCTTGTCTGTAGCTACAGTGATAAGTGACAACGGTCACTCCCAGCTTTCTGAGTGAGGATTTCCTGGATTCTTAGAGAAATGAGATTGTGCCTGATATCTGTATGTAATTCTAACTAAACATTTTAACTAAACCTGGCAGCAATGTGAAGGTCTCAGATGCATCTAAGTTCCTACAGATTTAATGAACAAAAGCATCCAGGTAAAAGCAGGCAATTTATGAATATCCTCCAAAAAAAAAAAGTCTGTAACAAAACAAAACAAGAAAGAGTAACCAGCCATCTAGAAAGAAGTTAAATGGTCCGCCTGAAACCATCAAACAAACAGAGCTGACCTCAGGCATCCTACCTCCCACAATTATTAATTGGATGAGACTGAATTTTTGTGCGGGGAAGCAGGGGAGGCAGTTACTGAAACTTCTAGTCAAAACTGGAGCCCACGCAGCGTGGAACAAAGCCATGTACCCAAAAAAAAAAAAAAAGCCATTCTAGCATAGCTCTCCCAAGGCCATAGCTTAAAACCAAGCATGAAAATAGCTCTGCCAGGTCAGAGCAAGCTCTCCGTGCCTCCACGAGTGACCAAAAGCCGATGCTGAGGAGGACAGTGTAGAGTGATTTCCTCTCAGAGGCACAAAACAGGAGGGAGAGGACATAACGGCTCCTTTTTGCCACTTGGGCAAGAGAAGAACCAGTGACTCCTGGGCCGTGCGGAGCCTGTGACAAGCCAAGGGAGACTCAGCGGCTCCACGCCACGCTCCGCCGTTTCGTTAGGGTCATTAAACCGCGGCAGCCGTCCCCGGGCAAGGCTGCTGGCAGGACCAGGACACGGGGAGCAGGAACCTGGCTGCAGTTGGAAACAGTAATTTTTTCCATTTCCATTAGGCCCCCCCCGTTCCTTTTTTTTGGGCCTGGTACAACTGCACTGTGTCTTCAGCGAATGCTCCCGCTGAGCTTTCAGAGTCAAAACAGCACATTCCTTGTGACCCCAAATGCCTGTGTGATCCCACCGGGCACGAGAGGAGAAGAGGAAGCCAGAGCAATCCTGGAGGTTTCACCGGGCCAGCTGGAAGGAGGACGTTGGTCCCAGTGGTCCAGTGGAGACAGAGCTCGTTTGGAACGTTTGGAGATGAGCAGGACGGTGGTTTCCAAGATGCTCAGCCCAGCTTCTGCGGCACATGGTGTGTAGTGGCCGAGACCCATCGTACGGCAGCAGGGCTGGGCAAGGAAAGGTGGCAGAGCCCCAGGTGAATGAGAAACCTGGTCCATGAACATCCCACATGCTGTTTCGAAGCGCTGGTGGTGACTTGCAGAGGGGTTTGACTTTGGATGGCACCTTGTTTTCACATGGCTAGAGTTCATCTTAAACAGTGATTCTTAACTCCTACTATTTTTACTCCAAGCAATGAGAGCTAACATTTAAACGGAGACATTTAGACAGCTTTACCATCACTAACGATTGAGAGGGGATCTCATTGATGCTCATCAATATCTAAAGGGTGGGTGTCAAGAGGATGGGGTCAGACTCTTCTCAGCAGTGCCTGGTGACAGGACAAGGGGCAACAGGCACAACCTGGAACATGGGAAATTCTGTCTGGACACGAGGAAAAGTTTCTTTACTTTGAGGGTGGCAGAGCCCTGGAACAGGCTGCCCAGAGAAATTGTGGAGTCTCCTTCTCTGGAGATATTTCAAACCCAGCTGGATGCGTTCCTGTCCATCCTGCTCTGGATGACCCTGCTTTGGCAGGGGGTTGGACTGGATGATGTCTGAAGGTCCCTTCCAACCTTTGCCATTGCGTGATGATGGCTTGGAAAATGAGGCAGAGGGGAGCGTGGGAGGAGAACTGCGATCCTTGGACAGGTAGCCAGTTTCCAGAGAGGATATAGTAGGCACACGTGTGTGCGCCTGTATCTGACTGTTCAGTCCTCTCATACACCCGAACACCAGCTGCACAGAGAGCAGTTCCCAGCCTGGGGAAAGCTTTCCAGCTCTCTGTCTCCTTCCCTTCTTGTTGAGTCCCCCGAGCGATACCTGGCACAGCCACAAATCCTCTCCCCCTCATCCACCTTCTGCCTCCCCTCTTATCAGATCCTGCTCATTGTGAGTTTTAAGCTAATGGCTTCCTCGGGTATAGCCCAGAATAGCATTATCGGTGAAGATCCCTATCACGCTCTAATATACCCTAAGGCTCCGGCTCCTATTTGTTTAGAACAGGGGGGAAAGCAAGAAGAATGTAACCCATTGAGCCCTGGAAAGGCAAGGGGCAATGGCTGGAGATCCAGCACTGAGATGTCTAGCACCGCTGTCTGACATCCTCTCCCTCTCTCCCTGGCATTTTTCTTTAAAGGAAATAGTAAATATGTAAGTACAGACCAATTCCACAAATACCAGAGCTGCAGGAGTCAGACTGACTGTAGTTCGCTCGTGGTTCTGGGCTACCCAGCTCCCTCCAGAATTTTTTGGAAAAGGGGATGTTTTTCCTGGTACAGAGACCCAGGGGGACACGAGTGGATGCCTTCGGAGCTCCCTGTATGGCCCCTGGTCCCCTGTGGTGTGAAGAAGGCCACCAGGACACGTGTGACGGGTACAGCCTCACACGGTCATCTCCGCGGTGACAAGATGTGCAGGACACGGAGGCGCTTGCTGGCTGCTATGTGTGTGTTATTGCAAGACAAATAGCCTCCAGATAAGTAACCCGATACATTTTATTATTACAAAATGGGATTTTTATGTGCAGAATTTGGATATCACACATACTTTAGTTTCTTTTTCTGACCATGAAAGATATGCAATTAATTGATTTTTAAAAAAAAAGTCACTTTTAACACAGCAGAGAATATTAACCCCCTCCTTGCCCCAGGCACTCAAAAGCTCCGACAAACTGAAGTGGAAAATAAACTCTTCTCCAATCACTTCATAGGTCTGCAATGGGAGGAAATCAGGAGCTCTGCACACCCCTCCGATCGCATTAGTCAGACACCGCAGCATGTTTAAAATACTCTGTCATGAATCACGATAACACGAGAGAGTGAGAAGGAGATCAAAGAGGTAGAAGTCTGAAATTCCCGTTTCAGATGCCCTGCAGTTAAAGGTAATGACAAGGTTAGGAACCAGCAACAAGCGATCACCAAGTGTTGTGATCTACCTGGGCATCCAGCGCTGTGGCAACCAGAACCTCTGAGTGGCCCCCTGGTTTTACTGCTTTAGCCCAGGTGAAGATCTAGTTGTACGGATTTATCCAAACCACAGAAAACAGCATGGCGAGACAGGAACCTTCAGAGGAACGACATTTCCAGTAGCTCCTGCCTGTGGTTGAAACTGGAAATATCATCAGCAGTTCCTCACCTTGGACAGAACACCTCTGGCAATGCAAAGGCAGCAACATAATAGTTGTGTGTGTGTGTGTGTGTGTGTGAATGTGTGTTACCCAGAAAGGCTTCAGAGAAGACAACTCCTCCCACTCCCAGGAAATTTCCATTTAATTTTCATCAGGAGGTTTCAGGAAGGCTGATGACTCTTTCCCTGGGTGGAAGACATGACCTTTCAGTGCTAATTCCTTTTTGCAGATGCCCTGAATTTAATTAATACCCCTGTCCTTCTCATCAGGAGGAAATTGATGCTCTCACACGTTGTGGCAGTATTAACAGGAGTTACTCACACCTGTAAAGCACTACGACTCTTCACAAAGACAATGTTCTTGCTGGTCATCAGGGATAGTAGATGATACCTAAGGTCAGTCTAAGAGAGCTTTAGCACTCAACCCGGTGTAAGCCTAAACACACCAGGCTGCTGTAACCCACTAAAGACCCTTTCCTGAAGGACTAGTGCCGAACTGGATAGGACATAGAAAGCATGAGGGAATTGCCCCAAGATCAATGGGAGTGCTGGAAAGAGAATCTTAGAATCATAGAACTGTCCAAGTTGAGAGGGACCTTTAAGATCATCGAGTCCAACCATCAACCTAACTCTGACAAAAACCCATCACTAACCCACGTCACTAAGCACTATGTCAACCCGTCTTTTAAATACCTTCAGGGATGGTGCCTCAACCCCTTCCCTGGGCAGCCCATTCCAAAGCTTAATAACCCTTTCCATCTAAAAATTTTTCCTAATATCCAACCTGAACCTCCCCTGGTGCAACTTCTTGTCCCATCACTTGTGACTTGGGAGAAGAGACCGACCCCCACCTCTCTACACCCTCTTTTCAGGGAGTTGGAGAGAGCAATAAGGTCTCCCCTCAGCTTCTTTTTCTCCAAGCTGAACAATCCCAGCTCCCTCAGCCGTTCCTCATAAGAGAACCCAGATTTTCTATTCTCTTGCTCCGAGACACTTGCTCCCACAGGCAAGTGGTGTCCCCTCCGGATACAACCACCACCATCTCAAATGGTGCTATCTAGCACCCAGGCTTCAACCCCGAGGGCAACAACGCAGCTACCCACGAGAGCTGCCCCGCTCCTCACTGCCCAGCCTCTTGTAAAAACATCCCCAGAATCTCTATCACTTCATAAAACTTTAAAACCAAAACCTGCTTGGGGATATTTATACCGTTTGAGATCATTTCCCCCAGACTGACTGTCATTCCTGTTTTATAGATTACTGGCAGCTCCCAGCACCCTTTGCTGGGAAAAAGGTCGTTTGATAATTTCAACAGCCTTTGAGAACTCTGCTTTAAACAAAAACAAACAAACAAAAAACCCCTTCAACTTCATCATCCTGTAAAGTTTTGTTAGATTCCAGGTGTAACACACACACACACACACAGAGCAACCATTCAGTACCCTGTCAACGGAGACACCCGAGAGAGTTTTAAGGACAGTTTTCAGCCGATTTAAATTGGCTCAGATTATTATTTATTCTTTTTCTTGCAACTAGAGCT
>JAOXJK010000008.1:6216567-6269735 GCA_025774025.1 Xenus cinereus
TATTATTTATTCTTTTTCTCGCAACTAGAGCTACCCCAAGGAGTACTCTCCCATCTACTGACACTTGATTTGCTGTCCACACAAGCATCCCAGCTAATTAGCGTTGCAGTCAGTGGATCAGTGCCTATCTTTAAACCCAGCTTGTGCTTAAGGACACGGGCTGCCCTCTCCTGCCCGTGGGAGCTGCCGGGCAGAGCCCACTGGAGGGATGCTCCCCTCTTAACAGTGCATCTCAGTTATGTTTTGCCTTAAAAAAAGGCTAGGGAAGGTTGTCAGGCATTTATAAATCAGCCATGAGAGCCTGAGTGAGAGACAGCAGGAACATCCAGAACTCAGCCTTGCTCCTTTTCTACCCTGAGTTCTGGGCACTTTGGTTTTCCACCCCTCATTGACCCAGCACCGATCCAGCTCCCCACGGAGCCGGTCCTTAACACGTCTTCCTACAGGTCCTTCAGGAAAACAAACTCTGAAAAAGCACACGGTGAAGAGGAGCATTCCTCAGACAGAGCAAGACAACAAACTCTCATCCAGTTTCCTCCTGCCAGACAGCTCCAAACGCCATCACTGCCTCCACCCCACCAGCCAGGGCCGCTCTCAGAGGAAAGCATCTCCTTCCAGAGAGCTGGGACAACCCTCAGCTGCTCTTCCAGTGCTCTGCAAGCCAGCCACAGCTAGAGGGAGAGCAAACAGCAGGCAGAAAGAGAAATAAACACTGAAACCACTGAAAAGACAAACATGCAAACAATGTTTATGCCAAACAAACAGCAAACACGACACTTTCTTTGCCAAAAAACCAAACAAACCCAAGCTGCAGTTAAGAACCAAATTGCATTTGGAACGTCAACGTAAGACATAATAAAAGGACACGTGTTTGATCCTTGAACACTGAGGCCCTGCAAGATGCAACGAAACCAGCCCCAGCCTGAGCTGAAGCTCCGTTAACACCAGGTCAGTGATTCTGCAACGTTACGGCCTCAGCAAGAGGCACAAGATCGTTGCCCAAGCTGGCAGCCCATCTTTCCCATCTTGGATTTCAGGATAAAGGGAAACAAAACACTTCCACTGTTAAGAATGCGAGATCATAATGCATAGTCCTAGAATTTCAAAGAACCATAAAGGAGGAGGCATTTCCAACCCTTATGGCCCGTCTGTTCTCAGGAATACCCAGGGCATAGAGGCTATTTTAAATCCAAACTGCTTGTCACAGAAGAAGTAAAAATACTATACCCTTTCTAAGCCTAAAGGTAGAGGTCATCTAAGTAGTAACAAAGAAACACTATTTCTTCCCCAAACACCAAAAAACCAGTAGAATTACATGACTGACCAGCAGATGCAGCTCCTCCACTCCACAAGGGTCCCGTGCCTGCTCACCAACACTGCTGTTATAAATGCCTACCCAGCCCTTCACTGCTGGTGATTTATTGGGGGAATACTGAGTCCTGGAAGCCCTGCAGGCAATTAGCTGTCCTGCAGGCAATTAGCTGTCCTGCAGGAAACGTGATGCACCTGAATCCCTAATGGTCTTTCCGTCTTCATTGACACCAGCCTACCCTGAGCATTAAATAAAGCTGCTTGAGTGAGAACAAACTCTGTAATCGATGAGGGTTTGGTATTTTAGTTCCATAGGTACAGGCCAGGACACAAAGCAATAAAGACTCAAGGTCTTGGTAATTCGTTCTATTTTCGCAGAGTCACCAGCTCCCGAATTGTCTGTGGAACCTCAACAGATTCAGCTCGCTGGAGTCTGCTGTTTGGGCCCTCTCCGTCACAGTAGTTACAATACCAAAGTACAGGGTGTTATTTTTTAACTATCATATAGTATTAATGCCTATATAGGGCTAATTTTACTCTGCTTTTTTTTTGCTTCGGTCGCAAATTCCAAATGGTTTTCAAATTACCCTTCGGTTTCACTTGAGGACTAAGCATTTAACCAGCATCCTGTCGCTCGCTTCTACCTGCAGGCTCCTCTCAGAGAAGAGCCTTGGAAAGGGTCTCTCTGATTTCATCATCGTCCTGGGGACTGATTTATAACCTGTGCCTATTTATAACAAGAGTTTTATATGACAAACTAATCATTTTGCCTGATGGTTAATAGCCAGTCGTTCAAGGGGAGTTCACACGTGCTGGGCTCTCTCCTCCAGCGCGAGGAAAGGCAGGCGACCCGCCGCTAATCCAACCTAAATACCCCTGGAGTCAGTCTGGAGCGTGGCATCGGACTCATTAACAAAACAAGAAATTTGAATAGAGCTTAAAACCTCGTAACCTGGCAGCTCCCAGCCAGGGCAAACACTCAGAGAGAGCCCACATCGGGAGTGTTGGTGCCTGGGAGATGGCTTTGATTCACCATCAGTACCTTTAGGAAACGTTCACGTGAGAGATCTCCAAACCTTGGATAGTGAACACACCTCCCTACTTTGAGAGAGATCTGCAGAGAGCGTTAGCCCGCACAAAACCATCCTGATTTGCATTGGTTTTGTCTGAATCTGAACCATAGACACAGCTAAAAGCTTGATGGGAATCCTTGCAAAAGTCGTGTGAGGCTTTTGGGGAAGGCTGGGAGGAAGATGAGTGAGGCAAGGGCATGTTGGAGACAGCGAAGACGCAGTAAATATTAGCTGATCAGTGTGGGGTGTCACAATAACCCTTTAGAAAGTGTTCTTGAGGTAGTATATGGTACCTGGACACAATTAGAGCTGCCAGTAGAAGTTTCACCTTTGAAACTTTTTGAATGTGAGTCTGTGGCAAACATTTCTGTGAAGAACTCAAAGATGAGGGTAAGAAAAACTTGTTCTAGTAAGAAGAGATGGACTTTTCCTCACCTCCAGCTTCCCTGAAACCCAAACCTTAGATATTTTCAATTAAAAACAAAAAAATAAAATCACAGCAACTCAGCTCAGACAGATACTGCACTGAGGACTCCAGAACGACCCAGAAATAAAAAAAACCACAGCCATTTAATTTGTGTCTCTTTTAGACTTCTCCCCTTGCGTGCCACAAATAGCCACTGCCACTGGGGGGATTAACACACTTGGCGATTAAACCATAGGCTCAAGCGCACGGGTTTAATTTTGTTGTAAACAGCTTCTTCATGCTGAACTCAGTCCTCCCGAGTTCTTATATTTTCTTGGACTATAAATTTGATGACTACAAAGCAGCATTGGAACCTTGCTTGGCACACCATTCATCTCTTCACTCTCCAAAGAGCAGGGCGTCTGTCTCAGCCCCAGCCCAGGCTGGAGCCGTGCCCACGCGAGTCGGGAGATTTGTGCACCTCAACACCACCAACCCCCAGTCCCAGCTCAATTCTTGGCTCTTTTGACACATTCTGTCCCCAGTTTACTGCTGGATGGACAATCTCCTGCTGGCTGGAGCTCCAGGATACAACTGCAGCCTGGTAGCCTTCAGAGCTAAAAGACTTTTTTTTAAAAAAAAAAAGAAAGATTAAGAGTCTTTTGGCCAAAAGACCTTGGTGATGCACAGGAAAGCTCCTTAAGGGACAACCCTCGATCCTGAGGATAAAAAGAGTTGATCAAAACCCCACTAACTTTCCAGTTGATAGTGAACTCGGGACAAATCGAAGGACACAATGTCTATTTTCTCTGCTAATTTGGCTTCTTTCCCCAGTTCCAGTCCAGTCTGACACAAGCTTTCTCTGCTGGCTGGAGCAGAAAGGCAACGTGCCACCCAGAGAGACACCAGGGACAGACCTTTACTTCTCTCTCTGACAGTGGCCACAGGAAAAATCACTCCTCCTGCCCAGGGCAATTTAAATCTTCACTGTTCAGGATGTGTGTTCCTCAGGGTTGTCTGACACGGGGGGAAATGCCTGTCAGCACCGCACTCCTTAGATAAATAAGGGAGAACAGGTATAAAGACATTAAACAGGTATAAAGACAATAAACAATTCATCTCCTACTAAGATCATAAGAGCAAAACATGGCAAAAAAGGGGAAAAAAAAAAGTCACAAATCCCAAAACAAAGTCTGACAAACATTTTTAGTTCTACAACAAAATAAATATTTTAGCTCTGGTTTACCAAGAACAGTGAGATTTGGTTCCAAAAAAAAAAAAAAAAAACAAAACAAAAACCAAACACAACCTCTATAGATATAACAACATACGCTGAATGTCACAACACTGTGATTCTGTCGCTGTAAGTCATGCACGAAACAGCCCAATTTATTACAAATATTCACGCGGTACAAAGTACAGTCTAGAAATACACGCTGGGATACAGGCCGCTTGCCCTGACGACACTTACTCCATCAAAGCCCAGTGTAAACAGCCGATCTTTCTCGATGGGGTTTAGCGATATTGATGTGTGGTTTATGCTTTGGGAAGCTCCAGAAGTGAGAACTTCTGCTGCTTGTTACGCCTTTCATAGCTGTGGACTCCCCTCTGCCAGTTTATGCTTAAAAGTACATTCTCCCCAAATGTACTAGGAAAAAAAAAAAAAACCAAAACCCTAGGAATTCTGGCATGTATTGTGGAGAATGAATATACAAACATTGGTATCTGCTATATTTTAGACAGTCACACAGGTCCAGTTGGAACAACTGCGTTCCACTGACTGGGAAGTGGAATTTACCTGTGTTGACTTGTGTGACAGCACGACTTGATTATTGCCTCTCCTTCCTCCTCCAACAAGCATCACTTCAATATGTTCTTCACAAAGGAAAAAATACCATTTAGTGCCCTTAAAGATCTGTCTCAAGGTATTTATAATGGAGATGAAAACAAACAGTTTCAGCCGTGTGGGTTTTACAGCAGATTTTTCCACAGTTCCTGAAACAAGACATCTTTGCACCCATCCACCTCGGCAGCCGTGGTGCTGGGGATGCAGGAACATCATCTGTTGAGCCACCTCAACAGCAGACCCAGCCACGGATGACATTTCTCTCATGCCTTATGCTGTCCCCAGCAGTCTGCCTTTTCGTTGCACGAAGATATCGCAGTTGACCAAAAACTGCAACACTTTCCACGGGATCTCTTCCATTCACTGCAAACATTCAAGAACAAGTATCTGGACTTTATTTTGGGGCCTTGCTACTGTCTGTTTCTGCCACAGTTACACAACCATTGCCTCAGCTAAGTTGAATCAATAACAAGGCCAGGTGTCTGTTGAAAGGGAAAGTTACAGAGCCACATTAAACGAGTGTGGTTTTTTTAATCACAAGGATATTACCACATCGCGGGTAACACCTTAACCCCGCGAAATGTCAACACCCTTTTACTTTGTTAAAATGAGTTTATAGCCTGGAGCTATACACAAAGCTGCTTTGGGGGCTCAATCCCACACGCTTACATTTGCAAATAGATTTGTAGAAATGCAGAAAACGTTCACTGGACAGTCTTTGACAGCACTTTCAACCTCCAAGTAGAGCTCAGACAGGCTCCCCCTGACGGAATTAAGCTTTGCCTCCTGTTTTCTGTCGTTATTTCGCTGCAGTTCAACAAGCAGCAAAGAGGTGACACATCTGACCCCGGGCTGCAACCCTCACTGTCTTTGCCAGGTTTTTGATACCCCGTGTAACGCACTTGACACATTTACAATCAATTTTATGGCACCTGAGAGGATCCTGTTTACGTGACGCAGTCCAAAACCACATGTATATCTTACTAAAACATAAGAACATACGTAAGGGAGTTCATGCTAGAACCGGTGCCATTTGGCCTTACCTTTTCATAAAAACAAAACTGCACAGGCAGCGAGGCATTCAGCTTCATCAATGAGATCAAGGAAATACTTAGAAACAAAGAACCACAATTAAAGAGCTCAGACCTTGGATTCCCATTTTTGAAGCAGGCACTGTCTGAAAATTCAACGTGCTTCTTGTCAAATATATCCAATCCTGAACATCAGTGAGGGCCTATACCACTTACAATTTTATGAAAAAAGCAGTTTTGCTGGCAAATCTTTGTCTTCTTCCTCCACAACACATAGAATACAGTCACTATTTTACTTCCCCTCTCAATCCTTCATTTACAAACTCAAACACCCCACAATCAATCCCAAAAGACATGCTGATTACAAGT
This sequence comes from Xenus cinereus, assembly GCA_025774025.1. Taxonomy (NCBI): domain Eukaryota; kingdom Metazoa; phylum Chordata; class Aves; order Charadriiformes; family Scolopacidae; genus Xenus; species Xenus cinereus. The sequence continues at coordinate 6,222,604 of JAOXJK010000008.1, forward strand.
GCTATTGTGAAATAAAGTTATAACGTAACAAATTCCAAATCTCAGTGTATTGTTTAGTGAGCATCCGGTGAAGCACAAATTAAATATTACAGAGTTTGCTTCTGAATTAGGAAAGTCTACTTTTTTTTTCCCCGATGAACGAACCAGCGTGGACCTTGAAAAGCAGTAGCCTCTGAAAGCAAGCTGAAGTATCTGTGAAAGGAAAGGCTCTTTGCTTGTTTAAAAAGATGCCAACAGTTACAGGAAGCAGTCTTCAAGAGGCAAAGTAAAGGTTTCTTCAGTCCAATACACACTGCGAGGCTCTGATTCACGTCCTTCCCTGCTACGCTGCTGCAGCCCACGTTACGCGCCCATGAACATGCCCATGAAATCGGACCCATTCTGAATGGTGACGGGAGCTCCAGCACTGTTGTCCACGAATATGGAGGTGTACTGGCCAGCCTGCAGGGAGAACGAGAGGGAAAGGAAAATATCTGACACTCCATAAGGAGGAAAAAAAAAAAAAAAGCATTTCACTATCATGAACTAAGCACAGAAGTCTCCTGCCCTTTCCTGTGCTCCTGGGAAGGGGATCTGACCACATGTTTTTACTGCTACACTACAGCTTTGACTCAGTGGAAGAAACTTTCTGTAATGAAATTGTGTCATAGGTTTATTTCTTAACTAGATCCTTACTGCACTTTTTGGGTGAATAGTCAAGTGGCCACCTGTGCTTCCAATTCCCTTCTATGAAACAGGAAATACAATTCCCATCTTGACAACGCAAGGGGAGATTTGAGAAAGAAGAATATTTACTGGCATTTCTTAGAGGGAAGGTTACTTCTGCTTCTCTGTTCCTCTTCCTGCCACTCTCTAGTCACCCCAGATAAGGCATTTAACTTCATTAACTTTAGAAAGAAGGATAATGAGAACTTCCCCACCTCCTGGTGAGAGTTCAGCCTTGCCAGTAAGTAGCTCCACAGCCTGCCAAGCAAACCAGTACAGCCGTTCCCAGTCTGCATGGCCTCCTTACCTGCAGCTGCAGTAAGCCGTGTACGTAGATAGTGAAGATTTTGCTGTTACTTTCCAGACCAGCGATGACTTCCAACGACCTAAAGAGCAGCAAAAGAAAAATAAACGGGTTAAGGCAGTCACAACAGTTGTATGTGGAATGACAATACGCTCATGACTTCCCCAGAAAGAGGACCTGGTGTTTCTGGTGCCCATCTGTACTTGATTCTGGCAGTGATCAGCTGCCTTGAAAAGAGAGCAGTAGACCCTCGTCCTCACCGTGGTGTCTAATGGAAGACCTACAGAGCACAAAGAACTGTCAGTGCAGAACTCAGCTGGAGGCAGGAACTGGGAGCCAACTTCTCTCACAGAGGCCTTTCTCAAGGTCCTGTAGTCTCTATCCTCACCCTTGAATAGGTGCTGAACATGCCCTTGAGATTTATTTATATGCCAGTTACCCCAGTTTGTTGACCACCACAATAGCTTATACTCCTGTTATTCTGCAAAGAGCTAGCTATATGCATTCTGCCAATAACAGTTCATTCATTTTCAAGGTGTGAATGGTCCGTTTCACCTTAACAATATATGTTGTCAGCCTATGTAAGAAAGAACATGTTCTATGGCTGAAAGGTGTTTTGGGAGGACGGGATCAGGGGTCACATAGAAGCCAAAAAAAATAAATAAATTGCACTTCAGTTAAAATTCAAGGGAGAGCTCCAGATCACCTCCTCAAGCACTGTTCTTTTCTAATATCATGTCCTAATAGCCATCATATTCCTTGCAGTAGCAAGACATAGGACAGCTGCTCTCTGTGGCATCCTCTACAGAACTCTAACTCAGGTCCATTGTACAGGACTCAGGGTGGAAGGAGGTGCCTGAGACATCAACAACTGGAACAACCCACGTAAGCTCAGTTCTAAAGCAACACGAAAGCACAGATCTCCATGCCTGGCTGGTTCTTCTGAAATCTGCCTACCCAGTGGTAGCAGATCTAGTTGTTTTCCCAAGAAAACCAACCCCTTTCCTCCCTTTTTTCCATGAAGTGGTGGTGATGAAAGCTAGCAAGTGCAAACGTGCTGTTTCCAGCCCCCTTGCAAGGAAATAATATGCATTAAAGGTAAGGGCAATTTGGCCGAGAGAGAGCAAGCCACTTGGCACCACCTTGATTGAAGAGCTCAGTCTGTGTGTCATATCCTGCCAAAAGCCTGACTTGGGTGGGAACTTCCCACCATTAATCTCTTCTACTCCAACTGTCTCCTTGCCTCCGAGTTTCCATCTCTCTCAGCCGAAAGCCCTCGGGGCCCTTTCAGCTCCCTTAAATGAACGACTGTGTACGCTGACATCCCCAGGAAATTCCACAAGCACGGGTAGCAGCTCAGCCTGTGCCAGCAGAGTGTCTGTCCAGACAGGTTCCCATCCTTCCACCCATCTTCCTTCCATGACACGGACCGGTCAAACTCTCCCCCACCATATGGGAGAGAGGGGTCTCTCACAGAGCCAGTGCTGATGCTGCTTTCCTCCCACTGGTCTCCAACTCACTCAACCTAGGACCATCCTTGCAGGATAACCCATCATAAATTGAGACCCTGGACAACTGACGAAAACTCTGAGTCAGACATTAGAGAGCTTTATCTAAAGGATTAACATCTGGGTCAGTTCTGTCTAAGAAACAAAAAGTTTTTACAGTTACTGTTCTTTGGAGAATGTAGCTATAAATTCTTCAGATGACAAGTTAATCTCAAAACATCCCAATAAACCTGCCTGGGCTGTATGTGACAAAGAGGTTGTTCACACATCCCATCTAGAACCAGAACAGTTTTCCAGGAGCTTTCAGCTAAAAGGACCCGCAATGAGAGAGGCAGAGTAGTTTCCATGGCCCACAGGGAAGCTTCCTGTTCAGATAACTCTTGTGCTTGCATTCAGCAGAACAAGGAAGCGAGACTAAAGTCATGCTGAAAGCAGTCAGAGACTGCCACCCATTCTTTAGGAACATTACTGTAAGGTTGACTGAATGGACAGCAAAGGAAAGAGACACAGACAGACGCTATCACTGGAGACAGAAGTGAGCCTTCCAGAAGAAAAACCCTTTGTTCTCTCTCAAATGCCTTAATCAAATCAGTTGGGAACTTGTGGAATCATTAGGAAGAAAAACTCAACACTGTCACTTTCAGTTATTTTGCAAAATGGTTTAAACGGAATTTAGATTTTCTGTATGATTCTGTAACTGAGGAGGTACCAGTTGCTCCAGTCAGCAAGCTCCTTGACTTCCCATCAGGTTCCCCTAATTGCTAATGGGCACTCAGATACCAACCAAGTCTTTTCCACAGGCCAATGAAACCTAAGAGAGGTTTATTTATTAACATGAGGCTTCACGTCAAATTCACCTGCCAATAAGGCCTCTAAATTGAAACGCCTGTGGAGAGGTCAGTCCTATTTGCAGCGTTCTGACTCACAGAACAGGGAAAGTGAGGGCTGAAGCAGCCAGTCCAGCAACAAATTTATGGTTTTGTGAGTTTGAAGTTGCACCTGTGGAGTCGTTTTATGGATATATTTCAGTGGTGCTATTGCAAGGGTGTTGCTACAGCTGCTCTGGAAGAGCTGCGAGCAGAGCAGAGCAAATGGGCACAGCCCTGTCCAGGCATTTTTTTCCTCCCGTGACAAGGGCTGAGCCACATGCAGAGGCGGTGGCCACTCTCTGCAAGCAGCATTGCCCTCTGCTGAGTGCAATTCAGCCCAAGGGCTCCCCCAGCCCCTTCCTCCGAGCAAAGCTTGCCAAACCCCTCCTGAGCTGGCCTTCGCTGAGACTCTGGGCACCTATATGCTGCAGCTGAAAGGACGACAGAGCAAACAAGAGCAGCCAACGGTAGGCTGATGCCACGTCCCACTGCATAAGGAGCAGCACCCAAGGTTGATGCAGTTCTTTAGCAGAGTTTTCCTGATGGATCCCAGCAGAGGAAAATCCAGCAATGGTTATCTGAGCAAGCTCCACATGGCAGCAGAGGGCTGTGAGAAGGTATCGTGTACCTGTAGGAAAGCCCTGCGCTTTCTGCCCCAGGACCCATTCACTTCTATTTTCCACCTATTCGTTCTCCTCATTACTCCAACACTTTCATGGCAACACGAGTGAGATGCTGTGATCCATTCAGGATGCAGCCGAAATCATAAAAATAGAGCTAACAAGCTCTGGCACAAAATTAAAGTCTTGTCTCCCTCTGTACGTTTATGATGATAGCTGAGCATTCAGCGCCTTTAACGATATCCAGTTTCAGCCAATTTCATTCACAATTCTCTCAACATATGCAATATTCATCTATTTAGCTCTGAAAGGTTAAAAATCAGAATAAAAAAAAACAACACATAAAACCCAAGGGCCAGATGGAATCACTCTCTTCAGAAAAGTTCTACAAGTAATTACTGTATAAAATCCACTGTTGGTGAACTCAATTTCCACAGTTGGTTGAAACATTGGCCCATCTGAGAAAAATAATTGCCAAGACAGCATTGCAGTAACTCACGTGTATCGGTGGCACAGAGATTCAATGCAGATCAACACTCGGACGTTATCTCTGGCTCGGAGCTGGACTTTACTCTTCAACTCACTGTGGTCTGTGGAAAGTAGTGGAAGAAATAAAGTGGAAGAAAGAAAGTAGTGGAAGAAACTTTTGCAACACAGGAGACCACCAGTTGCTGGTGTTTGGCTTCACAGAGATAGCGGTAACCCTGTGACTTTTTAGGAAAGCACCTTTCTGGTGTTGGATTATAAAATACTTCATTGAATGTTTAAAGTCATTGAATGAATGCACTGGTGATAAAATACAATCAAAATTTCCTTGATGCAGTTCTACATCATCATGTTCATTTCTTCTAAAGTCTTTTATGGAAGCCATGACTTCCACACATTAATATATTTGGTCCCTAAGCTCATCCTCCATGATAAGTGTTGATTTGTTTGGTTTGCCTGGAGCAGTCTGCTGTGGGTATCAGTCCGTGGAAGTGCCCAACTCAAGGGCAGGGGTCTGGGTCATGGCACCAGAGGGAGACCTCACTGCAAAGGGCTGCCATTGCACATGTTTCAAATCAAACAGGACCCAGAGTTCTCCAGGACTCCTTCCTGCACCCCTCAAGTAGGGAAGAAAAGGCTTCTGTGGACAACAACTCACCAATGTGGACATTGGCTGAAAACTGGTAGATGCCAGACACAGGTGCTGTGAAACGTCCTGTTGCCAGATTTAATCCTGTTCCCCGGAGAAAAGCTCCTTTGGCCAGAGGCTGTAAGACAAGAAGAGAAGATCCTGAACATGTGCCCAGCACCCTCAACAATTACCTCTGCCTCTGACAAAAAACAAGCTTACATTCATGTGAGCAAAGTTGAAAAAATTTGCAAGGCTATTGCCTTATCTCCCAGAACACACCTTCCAGCTGGGCTCTCTCAGTGTTTGATGCTCACAAAAGGCAGAATTATCACTATGAGACGTGGAGATGCCCTTTTTCCTCACTGCCCCACTCTTCTAACTCATCTTGACTGGGACTGTGCTTACCACATCACTTATGCTCTGCTGGTGCTAGTGGCCTCTAGCCTCCACTCATGTTCTGAAATACAAGATCTGCCATTGAGTCAGGAGGTCGCTACTAACTATTCCCAAAGATTTCCTCGATGAGGCCAAGCAGTGCCCTCAGGCTTAAAAACCTGGAACCTTATATACTGTTTTTGTGATACAAAACACTCATACGGGTCTCCAATTCAGGTCTAAGTCAGATGGCTTGGATATTGTTAAAGAACAACTGCTTGGATTCTTACAGGTTCCATATTTAGTTTCATTTTTTCCTAGCTTCGGATTTTACAGAACAGGCAAAAACCTAGTAAAATAGTGTGCAGCTTCCCCTCATGGCAAGGAAGCAGTCTGAAGTCAAACTCACAGCAGATTATCTGACTCAGACTAAAATAAACTCTGCGAGAAATGTTTATTGTTAGTTTTGGCCTGCCTGATATGAATTTGGCTGGAGCTGGGGAGAAGCAGGAGTGGCTTCAACGGGCCAAGAAAGCACATTAGTCAGACTCTGCTTCCACCGCAAGGGCATTCTGTGCAATGTGATGAATGCTCTCCTGAGAGATTTGCCCCATATTGCTCCTATGGGACAGAAGAGCTGTTCAAATCTGACTCTGTAAAGGCACACGCACTGTTATATCCCTAAAACATGCACAAACGCATAATCGAGGGATCTCAACAACAAGCCAACATTTGAGTATGCTTTCCCATAGCAGATGGCAAAAGGGGCCTGAGACATGGTGAGCGGATTCGTAGCAGTGTTGCCACAGGTGTTATTACACTAAAAATTATTCAGGTACTAGAAGGAAGTGAGTTGCTCCCCGCATTCCGGTTCATCGCAGCCAGAAATTGCCAGCTTTCACAGTGCAGGGTAGGAATAGTTTATTTAGCTTTGTCTTTGAAAGGAAGTAAAGCTGCAAATATTTGTGTCTGGTGGTGTTTGTTTGGAGAGTTACTACAGGGTAGGAGTGAAATGACTAACCTGCCTTTATTCAGCAAATCCCAGGCAAGGCTCACAAAAGAGTAATTCCCAGTTCTTATTTACCAAGATCTAGCTGTAGTCTTTAATTTCACAGCACTTTACTAGAAATGTTTTATGTATGCACATGGTGGTGATGATACATCCCTGGGCAACAGCAGTGGCATTTCTCATAAGATTACATATGTATGATGGGAAAACAGTAATAATGAACTGCAGGACAACTATGTTTCGTACAATGCTTCTGTATTTATCAGCGTGCACTGATGTGTGCCTACGTGCACACAGATACACGCAAAAGGAGCTCTGTTTTCTTTCTGTACACACATATAGCCAATATAACAGCTAACCTAACAATGAAGACTATGGGAGGAGCTTGATTCTGTTCTTATGCTATCACTAGGCCATCATTTTTGGTACTGCTATTTTTGATTTACCTCACTGAGCAAATCAAAGCCCTGTATGTGCAAAATTGTACTGTGTAGTTAATTCATTCCTTTCTTGTTACAGCTATTAGCAGAATCAGCAACATAATTCCAAAACCACTGGCTGAGCATGGAAAGCAATTTTAGGCACCAGTAAATTATCACTGATAAAACATTCCTGTTTCTTCATGCCCTCGGTGGCTTTGTTATTCTTTTGCTCATAGAAATAGACAATGCAGGGAGAGGTTCTCTGGGCAAAATATTCCATTAAACCCCACACCAATTAGAGCTCCCTGCTGCATTTGCTGCCTTCACAGCAGCACGCTCACCTAAGCTGCTTCAAACTCTGCAGGGATTAATATCTGAGAAACTAGCTACTTGCACACAGTCATCTCAGTTAGCAGACTAAAAGCAAACAAACAAGGTAGTGTCCAGCCATTCTGTACAAACCAAGGTCAGCTTCTCTTTCTCAGTTCATCTCCTATCCCCTCATGTCCCTCACTCCATAGTTCTGGGTGGAAAATAGGAACCATGCACAGAGAATTAAGATGAGAACTGCCAGTTCAGCGATAAACACTGAGAAAAGCAATGCACTGGCTTATCTGTTATTAAAGAAAAGGATAACCCAGCCTGTATCATGACGCACAGGGGATGCACCAATCTCCTGAAGCAGCAATAGAATTCAACTGCCAAAGGTAGACACTAAGCTTGACCTCAAGGCCCTAGAGACACTAGGACTCCTGGGATCTTTCACCATGAAAAGCACGAGGCCTCCTTAGCCTTAAACGTTCTGATTCCAGTGACGGTCCTGAGCCCCAGATAAATCCCACTTCCACAGCCTGTCAGAGGCTGCAGTTCTCGCTGTGTAAAGTACCTTTCTGAAAGGTTCTGTGAGAGGCAATCATTAAAACCTCAAAGCGTGAGATACAGGATGAAGAGGTGAGGGGAAAGGAGTGTCACATGTTTCATTCCAGATACTAAGGAAGCTGTGAGACCAAGAGGAAGGGAGGGAGGTGATGTTCTGGGAGGAAACGTAGCATGGAAGGATGAGAATACATCATGCTCTCTCAATACCCAAGGTCAGAGTGACTTACATACCATACTCAAAAGGCAGAGAATAGAAGTGATAGTGTGCTGAGAAACAGCCTCTCTCACAAATGCTTTGGGTAAGGTCCAAATCCAGGAATTAGAGTCAATCCCTATCATCTCACTGAGAAATATCAAACTGTTGGCTTCTTCACACTATTAAATTGACAGAATGGAGGGAGGGGAATTCTCCCTCTCTTCCCATCCTTGGACCATTTAAAGACAATGTTTTCATCTTTGCAATAGCATCCACTGTCTCACTCCCTGCTAAATTCCCCTATATCAGAGCACAAGCTAAAACCAGATACTTCTTGTCCCAAAGCTGAAATGAAAGGCTGGCATCCAGAGGCCTGCCAGCCCTCCCACATCAGCTTCAGGGCCAGAAGCAATTAGAAAGAAGCTCGGCATATGATAACAAAGCATGGGAAGCAGCAGCCTACGCACTGATTGCCGAGATGTCTTTATTCACATTTTCCCTCCTAATTAATGAGGCAGCAGATCTCTCTAGCCCTGCCCACACTTCAAGCACAATCTTGCCTCTGTGCCAGCACCCGCAGTGCTGTCAAACCAGGCTTCCACAAGTGTATCTGGGAAGGAGCCAGGAAAGCACCCTGTTGAGAACATAATCGCTGCCTCTAGTCCTGTAGCTCCGAGAAGTCACAGCAACAAAACTACTCCATAGGAAAGGATCTGCTGGACAGGATTATTCAGAAATGGGACTCGGTGCAGTTGGGAAGAAAGCTCAGCACCTTACTACATGAACAGTGTTAGCAAACCCTGTTGATGGAAAGCCATATTCCCCGTTCACACTCTTCAAACTCTTCCTGTCACACCACAAAACCAACCATGTAACTGGAGGCCCTGTGCTATTAGAGAGACTTTGTGACTCCAATGTCTAGAATAAGTCTCCTCAATTACCAAGGAACTATTTGTTTTTAGCTATTACTTTGCATAACATTTAAACTTCAAATTCAGATCCTATTTGCAAAGTTTTAATATAAAATTCAACAGCTTGCGTGTAACCAATTGTATAATGACCTACAGCATCCCATGGTGGTGTGCTTGTCATTGTAACATAATGAAACCATAATGAAATTATATAGGTAATATTAATTTGTGTTCTGTAAAATATTACATGAAGAATTTGAGCATCAGGACTGGCCCACCCAACAAAATGATGGCTCTGATATAGGCTCAAAAATCTATAACCAATGGCTTCTGTCCACCTCTGACATTTTTATCATCTGAACGTTAGTCTGAAGTTAAACAGGGTGTGCACTGAAAAAAAAAAAAAAGAACAGATCCTTCAGACTAATGCCAAACATGGACAAGTCTTTCTCCATTATTAATTGAAATAAAAAGACTGTTGTTTGGACCTGTGAGACAGCCCTCTCTTGCACAGACCTGTTAGAACTTCAGTAAGAACTATAATGAGATTCAGCTGGGCTGCAAGAGAGGGAGAAACTGCCTCTTGGGTTTGTCAGGAGGTAGACGACTCAAAATTAAATATCCATCTTACGGCAGTTGAGTTTCAGTGCTGAAATCACCACATCAGATCCTACTTCATAGCATCCAAGCCTGAGAGGAGCTTCTGGGATTAGTCTGCCCTTTCAGGAAGCACCTTTATCTGCACAGCCACCTGGCAGCCGTGCAGACCAGGGGAACTCTAGCTGATCTACGCACGAGGGCTGCTGTGGAGTTGCACAGGTTCAGTCTGTAATCCCTTCTCACCGACTGAAAGTTCTGAAGTTCTACCAGGGTCTTCTTATCTACAATGACTTGTCCTTTTAGCTTGCAATGGAAGGCCTCCTCAACACGTCTGTGGGGTGATGCTTCCTCCAAGGAAAGCAGGAGCGGAGGCAGCTGGCTAGGATGGGCTGAAATAGCCAGGGACGCTCGACGCTCAATGGCTTCTGAGGAGAAAACAAAAAGTATAGGAAAATAAAGGCTTGGTTTAAGAGCCTGGCCTATGAAGCCATTAGTTGTGTGATTAGACTGCCGCACTCAACTCTTCGACTCAAACTAAGCAGCACCAGGGAAACATTTTTTCAAATTTTTGTTTGCCAGATAGGGGAATGCTTTAAGGCAAACGTTTGCAAAGCCAGCTCTTTATTTGCCATGGTGCTTACCAAAAGAAGCAGATCATAAAAGCACAAAGCTCATACAGTCTTTACCTTTTAGTATCTCCTTAAACTCCTGCAGAAGGACTTCCCGGGTGACTTCAGCACCAGGTGCTCCTGGAGGTCCCTGGGGGCCAGGAGGTCCTGGGGGCCCAACCAGGCCACGCTGAGGAAGTAACCAAAGAAGAACATGTGAATTAGAACCAGGCAATTGCAACAACAGACCAAAAGTTCTCTCAGCCATGATGAGCCAGAACTACAGGGCTGTCAGGCACGTAAGCGGCCCCCTCCACCATCAGTTCAACTATAGGCCTGGCACAGTAAATCGTAAACTGGCCCTCTGGCCAGCTGTGAACTCCAGCACTTAGAACTTACTCATGTCTTTACTCTTTGCTTTTACAACTTTGCTCAGGTAAACACAAATTGGTTATTCAAGTGCATCTATACAGTGTGAAGCATAACAGGCACCAGACTAAGTTTGCTGCTTCTGTATCTTCTCATACCACCAAAGTAAGGTACTAGCTTTTAAGCTTCCTAATCTGCCTGCTCACTAACTGGAATAGCCATCTAGCCACACTTTACATTATTAATATACATTGCTCAGACATAACAATCACATACATGAACACTTGGTGTGACAGCAGAGCTCAGAAAAAAATGATTCAAAACACCTGTAAAGGTTAGCCACACACACTAGAGCTTTAAACTAGTCGTACAAATAGATGACAGTGTTATCAATGCTATTTTGATGTATATTGTTCGCAGGGAATTCCTGTTTCCTCAACTGAACCGCAGTAAACTTGCCTATCAGCTCACTCAGAAATAAAAGGAAATCATTAGAAGCATTCAAGATTATCTAAACTGCAGATTAAAAGTGCACACGTGATCAAGCATCACTCAGCAGATAACCAGTAATTCATTAATTTGAAATAAATGACTTTTCCACACCTTGATTAATATATACTTTGAGATACCTGGACTTTATCAAGTGGAAGTAAAAAGATGTTAATTTTATTTCTACTGAGCAGTAAAAAACCAAAAGGGAAGCCACAGTGCACATTTATTAGCTGATGGCAATCTAGCAATAACTCACTAATTTCTTGTCTTTCCCTTTGCATCTTCGTTTAGAGGTATTGCCATCATCTGGGCGGTGAACAAAGGAGATCCAGGTCCGCCGTGGATCTGTGATTCGAGGATCTGGAGATTCTAGGACCTAAAGAGAAACAAGAACAAAGACTGATGTCACTGTATCTCTTCGGCCACTACATGGATTCAGAGAACACAACATTTCCAGACCAGACCATTGCCTGCTGCCTAAACCACATCCTTGATCCAAATACACTGCATTTGGGAGGACATTGAAGGTGGGATAAAAATGGGATTTCACACTTCTGTAACAAGCAATTTGGTTTGGATTATCCAGTACCATGCCACTTCGTCTTCATTTACAGGAGCATTGCAAACACAGGATGGTAGTTCAATCTGAGTTCTGACAGAGACTATGCAAGATACCAGCCTTTCAAAGAGTCCTATTAGAGTGGGATTTTTTCTTCCTAAATTACAGACTAAGCTTGCCAGCAAAAATGTCCCAAAAGCCAGAAGATGCTTTCCTTAAACCATCAAAATACCTTCTCATAACTTAATATGCCATCACCTGCAGGGCCTCCCAGCTCCCTTTGCTTAAGAAATCAGTAAGAGCCCAGAGCTGGGAGCCAGTGTACCTCAGAGACCTTTCTCAAGCCTCTGAGACTCTCTGCCCTCTGACAGTCCTAATATGTGCCACAGAAAACCTGCCCAGATGCCAAAGACTGTTCACCACTGGCAACTGACATTTATCAGCTGGATCAATCAAGCAATACAGGGAGATTAAAACGTACAGAAAACCTTGAAATACTCCATAACTTTCAAATCACAGGCTGTAGAGTGACAGAAGTGCACACAGGAAAATAAAAAAAAAGAAAAACAAAGTCCACATCTGATCACAGAATAAATATCCATTGACAAATTTAACTACCTTGCCCGTTCCTGTGTTCTGAAAGTATATCACAGCCACAAAGAAATTATCTAGAGAAGCTTTGACATTACAGTGCCTATGTCTGGATCCCTTCTAAACAAAGCATAGACAGAAGAGAGGAACTGGCTTTATGAACTTGGGTCCACTTCCTATTGGAGTCCCTCATTCCCATGAGTCACCTCCCAGAGACAACCAGAAGTAAGTGATCAAGTAGCCATACCTGATAGTTTTCTCCTAGGCTAGGAATGGACTTGTAGCTTCAAATTAAACAAAAGGCACCAGAAACCATTGATTCCCAATACCCTGCCACACTGTTGTCAAGAGCGATTAACTGTTGACTATGGGGGTTCCAATCTGTTGACACATCGGCCTCCCAAATGTCCATCACAGTGAGGATAAAAGCACAAGCCCTCCCAAAGTTTCATGAACCGTGCTTAAGTATTCAGAGTCATTAATGAAAAAGCCAGAAAGGGGAAAAACTGCAATGAACACTTAAAATCTTTAAAACAAACAAACAAACAAACCCCCCACCGTATACCTATTGCAAATTTTTGGAACTCACTCAAGAAACCTGTTTTTCATCTCCTGATGAGACAGAACAGGTACAGCCCAGAATTTCAGCAGGAAAGCAATACAAGGCAGCAGTGGGCTGAATGACATTTGAAGGGATTCCTAGACCATTACAAGTTTAGGTAAATCAATATTGATTTCTCACCATTCAGGAGGAAGAAAACAAGATGGGTGTGGAAAAAGCATAGAAGCAAAGTCAGTCAACAGATCTAAAAGTGTTTGCCCCTGGGTATTAAGGCCCTGCTAGAACCATATTGAGTTTTAATAACATTTCTAGTACTACTTATAAGCATAGATTCCCTTTCAAACAGTCTGCAGAAGTATGTAGAAAACAATTAACCTTTAGAATGCAGGTAGAGCTGAGGTCCCAACAACTTCAATACATTTCACCATCTAAGAGCAACAGGAACTGGACAGAGGGTTGCAAACTTTAGCTAGAAATATCAGGGCAAGCCCATTTTGAGGAGGAAAGACTACAGTCTGTGTGTGATCTGCTATGAAAAATCCATGCAGCAGCAATTGTTTCAAAATTGAATCTTAGAAGTCTGCTGGAGTTCCAGCTTGAGGCTGCAAGGAATGTCGGTGCTTCTAAGCTGATGCAGAGCCTGGAAAGCTCTCTCCCCGGCATGAATCCAGGCACAGGGGTGTAGTACAAGGCACTTGTCCATAGATTTCTGAGCTGATGGGATCGCAATTATTTATTTCAAACAGCTTGGGTTAACAGATGATTTACAAACCAGCAGATTGTGAGCAGCTCCCCAGAAATCAGATGTGTTGCAAGCTGAGCTGAGCAAGGGTATTCATTAAACCTACATCTCAAACTCTGCGAAGCCAACTCCATCTTCTCTATTCAGCAAATAACCTTAGGTGATTTACTGCTCAGATACAACCCACAGAAAGATCTGCTCCTATTAAATTGCTCTCTTCAGGCAGTCAGCTTATCCTCCCCTCCAGATAGATGGCTGCAGAGTAGCTGGCATCTGTGTTTTAAGCCAAAGCAAGGATATCCCAAGACATTTTGCCCTATCGTTCATACATTCTACTGAAATTAATCAGAGCCAGAGTTATGGTTATGCACACTCCCCCCGATGCTCAAATTTAGTGTGTATCGCAAACGAGAGCAAGACAAACTATTCATAAAAAAAGATGTCATTATTTCTGTACCAAAAAATCAGTCTTGAACAGGCTTTTTATGTTTATAACCACATTTACAGTCAGCTGTCAATTGTGTGCTTAGTCAAGGGGTTCCAGTAGTTGTTTTAGCTAAATTATTATTTTTCCTTTTTAGTTACCGCACCCAGGACTTCAATAGCTTTTTGAAATTTCACTAGAAAGTAATGTAAATGGAGTATCATAGGAAATCCCAGGTATTGTGAGATTAGTCACCTCAATAAAGCATTATCATCTTCCCACAGATTGCTTGAGTGCAGATTTTTGTGAAGTATAAGAAAGAAGTCAAGCACAGGCCGAGAAGGTCCTTTAGTGCAAACCTCTCCATCTATTGCAACATACAAACATCAAGTCCAGAGGCAAGCATTGATAAAGTTTGCAAACGTCCTTAGAACAGTACACGAGGTGCATTTTATTTCTAAAACAGCCATGAAATATATTTATCAGAGTTTCATGGGGATTGAATGGCGTCCGATGGGAAAAGATAGTTCTTTCCTACCCCACTTCGTCTGCAAACAGACAAGTGCAGCCACACACAAGGTCACACCTGCAGAGGACTGTTTATGAGTGTTATATGATATTTTATAATATTATCATATTATAGTTCATAAATGTAAAGCAGGCAAGAGCCTACCCATGCTCTGTCCAAAGGAAGGAGACGTCTTTTTGTCCCCGTGACTGGAACTGACAGGTTTGTGGTAAAGCTGCAGCACAGTTCACAAAACAGAAGGAAGCAACTTATTAATAGAAGGACCCAACTCAGACAGGACAGAGTATTCCCTCAGTGCCTTAACAGGAGCCAGAAAAAGAACAGCTGGGTTGCAGAGAAAAGGAAAATAAAACCAGTTCATCCTTCAACACAGACTGGCAGAAACTCAGAAGTGCAGCCTCCAAAACACAAGAACAGAGTCTTAGGAACTGGGATGCAGCATTTGCTGCAGATGTGGAAGAGACAATTCAAATACTCCTGGTTTCCACCAGGCTGCAAGACAGGCATCAACTCCCCTCCACTGCAAAAATGAGGAAACAGGCCACCTAAAGGCAGAAGCCAGCAATCATGGGCAGACCCTGACCATTAACTGTGAAGACAAACAGATGTCCTCAGCCTTTCTGGAGCTCCAGCTGTGAAGAAACAGGCCAGAGCAGACATCTTGTCAGGGAGAAAAAAAGAAATCCAGATGGCACATCCCAGAAAAAGAAATGAAAATCTCCTGAAGTTTAAAAAAAAAAAAAAAAAAATAATCCCATACCTCTCCAGTGGCTTGCTTAAATTACAAATCCCTCTACAAGACAGTCATGGCACTCCCTGATTTCTCCAGCACAAGGATGATTGACAGTTAAAATGAATGTTCCATCCTTGTGGTATTATTATTTAATTACTATGGCATGCATGAGCAATCCCAGCAATAAGCATGCAAGCCTCTGTTTTTCTTGGCAGCAGCAGCCTCCAGCAGCCAGAGAGACCTTGCAGCCAACTCAGGTATCCGTCAGGACTGGGAACAGCCCTGGAATCCCAGCAAAGGGGACTTGTCCCTCCTGGGGTGCTGTTTACAGAGCAAAGCTGACCTACAGGAGTCAGGAGGAGTCCTCATGTTAACTGCAGTGAAGCCAGGCTTACTCCTTAACGCTTGAAACAGTGCCTCCAAAATCAACAGAAGCCTTGCCAGCAATTTTTAATGAACTTTCAATCAGGTCTTTTAAGATTATTTTGGAATCCGAATACAATGGTACCTATCACTTCAGACCCAGTTTATGACACTGATGAGAAATTAGCCCGCTCTGTCCCTAACTTCTCTCACAATAAAAACCAAATTGAGCTGTAATTCAGGCTGCTGTGCACAAGCAGAACCTGCGGTTCTTTCTGGCTCTGGCTCCCAGAACAGCACGCACTCCCCAGAGACACACACAGTCTCCGGCCAAGATGCAGCCAGCACGGAAGAAACTGCTAGCAGAAATCTACAGTCAAGTAGCACAGTTTGGATCCTGAGAAATTTCTGAACTGTATCTGAACTTGCCTGAATTTCAAGGGTAGTGGGATCCAGTCTGCACCTCTGCTAAAAAACAAAGCGAAATGGACAAAAGTAGTTTCAGAGTCTGGGTGAATAAAAGAAAAAAAGTCAACACTACCTGTAAGCAAGTCTGTACACCTAAAAGCATCTCTGAGTGTTCTCAAGCACAGTTAAGTATTTCTCAGGGTGGGATAGGATGACAAAGCATGAAAAGGTTACAATTTTGTGAGAGGACAGCATCCTTTCCACCTGCAATTAAGAAACAAGTGTCCAAAAACATGTATCTAACCATTCCAGACCACAGTGTTCATGCCTAAAGTTACTGCCCTGCAAGTTTTGCTCAAACTGTTATCTATGCATTTGTCCACCTGTGATGGAATTATGTTTAAGAATTCTTTGCTTAGTAGTTAAGCAGTTGCCAGACACAAAATGGACCTGACTAAGCATTTCGATTATCTTAATCCACAAATTTCTATGCTGTTACATCCGATTTACACCAGCAAGAGTATTGTCAGTTCATTATGAAATAGGGAGCAAATTATTTATTTCAGTAGTGTATTTTACTTGGAACAGGTTAAAAAGTGACAGACCACTTTTTTTTTTTTCAGCATGAAAAATCCTATGTCAGCTGCTAATAACGTATGGTTATACACACTCTTGGTTATTAATGAGATGTAAAACCAAGGTCCTGACCACTTGTGGTTTTTACAGATCTCTCAAGAATTTTCCCTAGAGCAGAAGCGTTAGGTTTGGCATCTTAGCCAAATCCAAACTGGAATTCCTACCTAAATTCCCACTACGTTTTGTGATTGAAAAATTATTCTTCACCCCTCTAAAGGGCTCCATCAACAAGCTTCTCCCCTCCACTTAAACACAAACCGCCTTCAGCAGTCACACCCGTAATGAATTTAATTAATCTAATGGAACAGTTCACATGAACAAAAGCTACTCTGGGTAAGAGGACAACACGGTGTTTGGTGCTGTGTTTGCTGTACTGCAACGTTCACCCGTGTCACCCCTGGATGTACCATGTCTTTAGGGCTGCCACAAAAAGGTAAGAAACTGAGGAGCACTAATAGAAGGGGTGTAGCACAGTTGTGTAGCACACAAACACACATCTGACGTACGACTGCACACTTCAATAATAAGCTTTAAAAAAAACATTCTTACAAACAGCTCTGAGAAATGAGAACGAGCACTGAATTATTTGATATGCTGAGTTAGATGTATGAATCCAACATTATTTTATATGGCCCACAAGGAATTGCTAGGAAGCATGTTGTTATAGCCCTTCTCATTCATAATAGGCCAGAGGAGGACTGGCAATGATGACAGATACAAAATATGAATGATAACACCTTCTGCTACAGACAGGTCACAGTCCACTCTCTCCCATGGCTTTAATACTTGTCAGGCCCAAAAATACTTTTCTCACTTACACATGCAATCACACACTTCAGTCTAAGATTGAAATCTCTTCACAGAGGAGGAACGCAATTTACACAGTGTCATGGAACAAGTTGCTGTTTTCAATTGGAAGCAAAAGGCTCCAAAGAAATAATTCAGAGAGATTTAAGTAATAAACCAGGTAGACCTAGCCCTAGATATTCGACAGAGACAGAAGGATCACAAAGGAAATAAAATTTCAAGGACTCCTTGGCTACACAGTGGGCAATTAAATTAAAAACATTACACTATTTCTTGCAGGAATTCCACTGAAGGTAGAAACTGTTGACCTTAATCATCCCTAAAACTTCACTGAGATGCTGAGTCAACAATTTTCCCCAGGTTAGGGTGCTGCCTGTGAGTTCCTCAGCTGAACTACCCCTAAAAGCAGCTCACAGAGCAGCTGAAATTGGAAGGGACACCCAGAGATTGTCTAGTTCAACACCCCCACAGGTGAACTACAGCTAGTTACTCTGGACCACGTGCAGTCATTTTTTGACTGTATCCAAGGATGGAGACTCCACAGCCTCTCTGTCCAGCCTTTTCCAGTTTTTGACCACCATCACAGTAAAGAAGATTCTTTTCTCACATTTACGTGGAATTTCCTGTATTTCAACTTGTGTCCACTGCCTCTTGTCCTTTAACTGGGTGCTAAGAGCCTGACTCCATCTTTATTCCCTCTACTTGGGTATCAAATGATAACTCCTCATCAGTGTCAACCCTAAATAAACATTACTGCTGAAATCCTGTTAATATAATATCCCATCTTGCAGGAGCAGATTTACACCTGGAAAGTGGAAGGCAAGCCTGGCAAGTGGCAGCTGCTGGTATTCAGTCAAAATAAGAAGGTCCAGTAGATTAAAACCTCTGTATCCATCAGTCATGATCTGCCCTCTCTCTAAGTCCATCTGTGTCAGAGAAGAAAACTCTCATGTGCTTGGCAAGCACATCATATTGACAGCAACCCAGCACAGATAAGACTGGAGGAAAACTTTTTAAAAAAAAAAATCCAACACACTTACTGTTTCCTTGGAAACACCACATCTACCAGATTTGAGACTTCTGCTTCTTGTTTTAGGTAGACATTTCACCACATGCATTATGAATGTTAAAGGGGAGCTTTCTCCACTCCTATTTGAAAAGGATTCCCAAGAGAAATTTGTCCTAAATTGTTTTGCTTAATTAGAAGGAAAACACATCTACCTTTTCAACAGTATGAATAAAAATCACTACTCTCAGCTAATACTGTATTCCCTGCTCCTCCTGCTTTGATAAACCTACCAGCTGGCCACAGAGTCTTCCAAGGTAAACACAGCCTTAATTTTTACTGTACAAGGCCAAAAAAAATTTCCATCTTTCCTGTTATGTGCTGTAGAGAAATGAAAGGGGACACTGCTGTTGTTTCACTTTCCCGTGCAGGGCACCCTTTCCATCAAACAAAACCACTCACAGAAGTACCTTCAAGGCTCAAAGAGATCAGTTTTCCGCAGAGAACTGCTCTCCACCTTCCTTTAGCTTGACAGGTTAGGTAAGGATAGATTCACTATTACTCTGCTTCTTCCCTTAGTGAATACAAATTGTGATGCTTTCTGTGCTATCATTTACCCCAGAAATGGTGGCAATTCTTAAGCACTGCATTTATAGTACGTGTAAAACAATCCCTTAGCTTGGGCAGGTGCTATATAAATATAAAATACAATATAGTAAACCCATGACATTTAGAAGCAATACTTAACTGCAGCCTCAAATAGATTCCAAGGAGAAAAGTTCACATTGCAAAATATGGGAGTGGACACCAAGCAGAGCTCATAAGCATTTACATCAAAGATTTGGTTTTGTACAGTCCTTATTAAACAGAACCTGCTTTCACTGAACTCGCCAGCTCTTGCTGCAGCCAAACTTTTGCCATGGATATTTTAAAGGAAAGTATTTCAACACAGAAACTGCAGCTCCCAAGCAATGTCTGTTTTAATGAATGCCCACTAGCCTCCAAATGAGTACTGTGTTTCTTTTAGCAATAATGTATGTATGACTATATTAGAATTAACCAGGACCAGCTTCTGCTTGCTTTTGCAATCAGAATATATTGTGCTTGCGGTCCAATACATTTCACATGGAGCCAAATTAATTCCAGAATAGACTGAAATTTAGTTGCACCAGACATGTGCCTGGCCCCTTTTGCAGAAGCAGAATGAAGCAGTTCTAGAGAGAGCAGAAGAAAGTGATTGATTATAAGCACCTCAAGAATTTAGCATGTATACAACCTGTCCTGACAGAGCCCTGTAATACACAACAAAGAATTAATTGAAGAAACGCTGCTTACAGTCCCCTAATGATAATTTTAAGTGTAGCAGCCAGCTTTTTTATATAGAGGACTGTTTCCCAGACTTGCCCAACCTTAACCAATTACTCTCACAATAGCATTGAATAGGATATTTAGGATGTCAGCCCAATTGTTCTAACTTGCCCCCTCTGGCATGCCCCAATTTTTGACAGGTTTGTTCCTCCATTGCTATAGTGACTGCCATCCCTAATGCTTGTGATCAAAGTCGTGTTTTAGAGGTCACCTCCATTTGAAACAAGGGACATTTTTGTGTGAGCAGAGAGAGGGAAGAGACTGTGTGATAGAGGAGACTCCCCCCCTTCTCAGTGTTGTAGTCTCCCTGAATCCTTTCCTACAAGAGCCACAATCACCTTAAACGGATCATCCGACTATAGCAAAATTTTTCTCATGTAATTTTCAGTTCCTGCAGCCTCTCTGGTAGAAGGTGCAGTGCAGAGAAAGCTCAGCATGCCCAGGTGTTTACACTGTTTATACTACAGGACTAGAACTTCAGTCATACATACTCTAAAATAAGTTATAACCATGAATTGCAGTATCTCAGCGTTTGCTTCAGTAAGCTAGAAAATCACGCATGCACAGGCAAAAGAGAGAACATTTCTCTTTAAAATCAAATAGAATTTGGCAAGACTGCCTCAAATCATTGGGAAAAGGAACCAGCATCACATTACTGCCAGCAATAAGTTCTACCAAGCACTGACAGCACATAAACACCTACCTTGGGATGCCCGTGCAGTTCTTCACTGTTTGAGAGGGTAGCATTGAAAGGCTCAGTGTACTGATTAGGTTCCTTCTTCATCTTCCTCTCTCTCTTTGCTGCCATAACTCTGAAGAGGCAGAACTGCTGACAAAGTAAAGTTGCCACAAACACCCAGGTGCACCCCTTCATTTTGCAAAGGGAGGGGCCAAGTCAGGAAGGGCACTCTCCAAGCACAAAAACCTTCACCACCAATAATAGGAACAGACACAGACTTCTCTCTAAAAAAAAAAAAATAATAAAACAGTTAGAACTATTAAAGGTGATCTTCTGGTCTATGCAATGTCAAATAAGCAGCATGCACAGATGCGCTGGTTGCTGGAGAGATCTCTGTTCAAGCAGGACACATGGAAATGGTATAGATAAACTTGTTTGCAAATCTGGATTCACTCGAAGAAGGAGGTAAGTCCATTCAGCCTCTTGAAGCTTACATAAATACAAGGGGCCCTGGAAAGTCCTGCCACCCACCTTGAAGTGCCGCTCTCTCCCCCCCCACCTCCCAAAATAAGTCTTCAGACTCGTTTAAAATGCACTCAACTACAAAACTTAGAAAAGTCAAATTGCTCAGGGCAATAGTTGCTCAGGCCGGAGCTGACAACACAAACTCATTAGGGGAGTTGTTGGGTTGTTCCTCTTCAACGGGAGATTTCACTTTCTGTCATTTGCAGCATCGTGTGCAGTTCAAAGCAGGCTTGAATATGTTCCATCCATTCTCTCTTGAATGATACTTCCCTTTCCTCAGTGACAAGTCCTCATCCTTTCCTTTCAAGATGCTGGGAAACTGCAACCCAAGGTTGCTACAGCCACTGCTCTTCTGAAGGGGCTGAAAGCATCACAGCTCAGGCAAGTGCTCAGCCTTCTAAGGAGAAAATAAATTTCTCATATCATAAAAGTTAGAACAGGGAGAAGCAAAGAATCTGAAGATGTACCTAGGTCCATTAGGAGCAGATAAAAGTTTTCCCAGGTTTTCTCTCCCTCTTTAGCTGGGTTTATCTTCCCTTTTCTTTAATGAGGCGACGAGCAGTGAGTCTCGATGCCAGAAGCAGCTGTCAGGATGTAGAATCTCGTGTCTTTTTCATCCTCATCTGCCCTCACACTGGGCAAGATTTCAGGTACCTCTGAGGGTAGATCACATCTGATTTTTCTCACTGCTCCTTTCCCCAGCTGCACACTGGCAAAACCTTCCTCAGCTTTTGCTTTACCTCAGCAAATAAGTACTTCTTTCCTGAATGAGTTTCCATCAACTTCAAGAAAGGGGAAAAAAAAAAAAAGGAAAAAAAAAAAAAAGGAGGAGGGATCACATTCTAATGAGCTGTCAAGCCTATTCTCTTCACATTCCTATTAGACTCACTGATAAGTGGAGCTGGCCCGTGTGCCAGGCAGATTTAAATCAATGCCCGTTCCCTGCTCCCTCCCCTCAGCCCTATTCTGTACCTCCCCTTCATTATCTCAGAGAAATCACCATTTTTCTGGGAAGTTTGTAAAACTTTACATGAGTGTGTGGTAGAGCTAAAAATATGTGGCTTGGAATATGCACTCCGCATCGCACCACACGTTGATACATCAGAACCCCTGCTTTATACTCGTTAGCCGTGTGCCATGCAACTTTTTCCCCTAACTCTCATCACAGGCTGGCTCAGGGAGGACTTTCTGGTATCTTTACAGGAGGGTGGGCTGTTTATTAAAAATAACAGAAAACCAAAGGTTACACATCTCCAAGCATTTCATAAGGGAGACCTTGAAGTACTTGGACAGTCTGCAAATCTGTCAGTTCCCCACCACCTAGAACAAATACTCCTATTCTTTCTACAAATGCAGAGACTGATGCAAAAATATCTGAGATTGTACCATGAGAAAGTCCAAGAATGATAAAAAGTTGAAGATCCCATAATTTGAAGTTCCTTATCCATCCAGCAAGCAACAGATTGGTTTTCTTTTAACAATACCATGCCTTCTGTAATCCAAGTAATAATGTCAGCACAGCCCTTCACTGGACTCCAAAGGCAACCAGGGTGGATCAGGAGCAACAGCTCAATTATCTACAGCTCAGGGAAACTGAGGCACGAACAATCCGAGCACAAAATCAAGAAGCAGAATACAGATACTAATTTTTTTAAAGCATCCTTTGAGAGAAACAGGGTTGGAGAAAGGGAAGAGAGTGAGAGTAAGAAGGGAAGTTACACAGAAGCTAAATAGTTAACAGCGTATCACCCCTCCCCCAACGAGCTCACATTCCATCAAAACTACGTGGCAGACTTTATTTGTTAATAATATTTAACTTTCTTTGGCGCCTTCTCATACTTAAGCCTCTTTTTTCAGGTTAGTTGTAGACAAGCCATGAATTTGTAAAAGTGCACTTGATGACACATTAATAGGACAATCTGTCATATTGCAGCTAAACAGCTTGACAGATCCACACACCATGGCATGAAATGACATTCACGGCTGGAATGGGGCAATCGCTTTTTTGGTCTGCTGTCTGCCTGCAACATCTCCTTCCCCATCCCAGGAGCCAAATCCCAAGACTCTAACCTCAGATTTTGGGGAAATGAATCCTAACTACATTTGCAAGCACAAGGCGAAGTTGCTTGATGGTCCAGTAAGACAGACTGTGCTAACTCCTGACTGTATATTTTTATCTATTTTGGGCTGAAACAAGTGTCAGCACAGTTTTTACCTCTCCTCCAATCTTTAATTCAGCATTTCTATTATCTCTGGAAAATCGCACGCTTTGCTGCTGCTGTTCTCACATCCTCATTGCAGCAGTTCCAAAGCACCCGAGTCCTGACAATGCATGAATAATCTTCAACCCCATTTGCAAAAAAAACAAACTAGGAATAGGCCAATTTTGCACTTAAAGCACAACAAACTAAGCATCTCAAACTGACTGAAAAGACAAATAGTTTCCTCTCTTAGCTCAGCACCATAATGGGGATAGTTAAGAATAAAACAATACCAATTCTGCATAAGCAAAGTTATAAAGTAGGGAAGATAGCATAAGCGGCCCCATTTACATTTCAAAATTGTGGGCAAGAACCCAAACAGAGTGTTTGCAAACACTGCAATAAGCGTGTGTAAAGCTGGAGAGGAAACTGAATACTCAAGCAAGAAATTTGCGATTTGATCTTTCAATCTCTACTTATGCAAGTCGCCTTTCACTCAAGATAGACCTTCCCTAACTATGCTAGAAGTAATATCCAAAGGGCAAAAGGTCAAAAGCCAGGATTTTCCCAGAGTTACCCATTGTAAGTATATTGGACAACTAAGCCTTGGTGCAGAGATAGTGATTTTTTTAAGCCAATACAGACAGTGACATGTTACCATTTCCTGACACACACACCCCCTGCTTCACAGTAGATAAAGGTCTACAGTACTCCTGTGATAGATCCCTTAGGTTTAAATCTGTAATTTCCCAATGCTAATCCATATAAACTCAAGCTTGTTGACTGGGTTAATACACAAAAGCTGTTAGAACAAACCTAAACACACCAGCAGATAGAAGAGCAGCTTTGGGGAGACAGACCAAGAGCTGTTTTTTGGCAGCTTCAGTTGTCTTCTGCAAACCCCCTGCACCCCAGGTCTCGGAGATTCTCTCCCGCATTCCCCAGGGCCCAGGCGGGATCGCTACGCCATCTCCTGGCAAATCCATGGAAATGCTGGGAAAAACGGGAACACCTGCACAGCCGCTCCCAAGGCTTCCCTTGCAGTGGGCTCTTCGGAGCGACAGAGCTGTGAAATAACGTTGGTGGGGGTAAACCTTTTACCACTAATAACAGATTCCCAGTAAAGCCTAACAAATCATCCTCATTCATTTCCAACACAAGATGTTCACGATCACTGAGTTCACATTCAATAGCCTCCCTTTTCTGTGTGCTTAGGTGATTTTTACATTGAAAACATGATTTTTTTCTGCTTTAAGAAGTAAGATCTGGCCTTTATTGGACAGCAAAAACAATATCATCTTGTATACTCTTTTTATTGCAACCCAGTTGCAGAAAGACAAGCCACCAATAACAATAAATTAGCAACATACATTATTCAGACACATCAAAGAAAAAAACAAGAAGCACAAGACTTCAAGTAATAATTCTAATTACAAATTGTGACCTTGCTCTTCTGAAGAAAAGACAGCTTATCTCTTGCCAACTGCTTACACATTTAAGGCAAGTTGCTAAATCCAGGAGATGGGCAAGAGGCATCTCTTTTCTCTGGCCTTCTGTGTATGGGAGAGTTTCCCATTTAACACTGGGCTAGATAGACACTATCAACACCCACGGCCAGTTTGAAATCCAAGTACTCGTGCAAACACAATAGGAGGGATTTTTTTTCCTACAGGATTTGTCTAGGTAGGGGCAGAACGATGCCTGTCCTCACAGCAAGAATCCTGTGACAACATGGATCCGAAATACAGCAATAAAGCCACCCTCATCTGAGCAGTTCCTTACCAACACAAGCATTAAACAAACCTGAAGGAGGGCAACGGACAAAATGAAAAGCACTAACTCGTAACAATGGAGTGCAAAAGATCTCCAGGCGCTAGGCCTGCTCTGAATAAGAAAAAAAAAAAGGTGGAAATACCAGCATTATTAAGGAAAATGCATCATTTCATTAAACAAATTAGGACACAGCTTAGCCCTGGCAGATGTCAGTCAAGCAAAAAATAACCTCACCTCCATAAAGTTATAAAGAAATTGCTATTAGAAACAACTATTTTTTGGATACACACGCACACAACTGGAATGCCAGCCCAAAATCAAATTCTAAGAGTCAGAAGACAGCCTCTGAGTAACACTTACTGCCTTACACAGAACTGCAGCTGTCTAGGTATCACAGAAGTAGCTATCTAGGAGTTAAGGGAATGGCAGCAGAACGAAGTCAAACCGTACTCAAACAGTAACTGCCCAGTCAGTAGCAAGGTCCTAATCTACCTCCTTCTTCAGACACATCATCACTGTTGGCAAAAACAGAACAGCATCTTAGAGCAGTTCCGTGTCTCGGAGAATGTACTGAAAACAGACACTGCACTACAATGACAGCTGTGACATTGATGTCATTACAAAACGAATACCTCTCTGTAAAGGAACTGCATTATCAAACAAAAGATCTAAAAGAATTACTACCTGTAGGTCTTCCTGGAGGTGTTTCACCACAGATGTAAGGGATACCAAACTAACTTGAGGGAAAAAACCATCTGGAGGTGAAAGAGATGCCATAGAGTTGGCATCTCTATGGCATGCCAAACTCTATGCCAAGAGTTTTGCCTTAGTTCTTGTTTTATAGTCCACATACATCCAGTTTACTTCCCAGGGATTCCTTTCCCAAAAACAGTCCCACAGAAAGTATCAATTTTATCATGAATGTTTATTATGAACAAACAACTTTACAATGCAGTCATTTCTACTCCTCAGTACATGCTTGAAGTAAGGTAACTTCATCACCTTGAAATCTTAGGGGGAGAAAAAGTTACGACTACACATAAATCCAGGATTTTAAAAACCAAGAGATCTTTAAAGGCGACCACTGAGATGTCTTCTGAGTCAGGCTGCAAAAACTCCCTACCAACTGCAAGTAACAACCTTACAGACACCTATGAAATTGCAGCATGAAAGTGAAGGGCCAGATGTTTGTTCCAGTATCACATACTGAGGGAGAGCTCTTTGATTGATTACATTAAGTAACGCACTGCTTCAGGGCATGATAATATTTTTGCATGGCAAAGAATGGTTTACTCCATCTAATGACTTTGGTAACAAAAAGATCAGATACTGCATACTATTATAAATGCTTTAAAAAAAAGAACAACCAAAAAACAGTAAAACCTACACAGAAGGGAATAAATCTTCTGTTACCAAAGGCAAGGAGCAAGGAGATGTATTAAAAACTCGTAAGCCACAGGTGCAAGGGTTCAGTCAGCTACCAGCTACTGCTCCTAGAAATGACTCAAATATTTCTCTGAATCCAGGATACTGAAGGGAAACTGCAATTGGAAGTTCTGTTTTTTTAAATACAACCAATCCTCAGAAAAAAATGCAGCATGTCCAGGGTTAACCAAAGTTTTTTTTTTGTTTCCAATCGTGGCACTTCCTAAAAAGAAGACACCCGCCTTCAAATACTTGGGTGTAACTTAAGGCCAACTTATCACAAAATAAAATGCCTTTTATTCAACATCTCCAGATTTTACTGGTTCTTTTACCTTAGTTAGGTACATTTCACAGAAGATGCAAACACACCATGCCCAAGGTCTCCTTGCCTTTGTCTTCATTTATGTGGACAAAAGAACTTCCATCAGAGAAGAAGATAAACGTAGATGACCAATTATAAGCTTCTGTCTGTAGGCAATGTCAATGGTAATAAAAGGCATTGCAAGAACACAAACATGTTTGAATGATGCTAAGAAATATGAGGCACAACAGCCTCAGCTACAGGTCCATACGCTTCAAGAAAAAAATACCAGTCTGACAAACCCATCTTGAAAATCCTATCACTGCAGGAAAGACGTGACATTCCCCTTCCTCTCCAGCACACCCCCAGACCGACAGAACATAGTTGTTTCTAGATACAACTGGTGCTTCTCTTTTTACAAGAGCTGATTAAGCACATACAAGAGGTAAATTAAAAAATAGTTATAAATAAGATTTGGTAAAACCACAATAATAAAAAAAAATAAAATCAAAGATTTATAAATACATCTTAAAATCCAGCCTTTTCCAAATTCCATCCCCACACCCCATCTCCTCCTTCCCTTCCTTACCTCATTAAGAACTGCTTTAAGATTTCTTTAGTATAGAGCTGTTCTGCTATTTTGGTAATTCCTACCTATTGCAGAGAATTGGTCACATTTATTGATGCTCTAAGCTGCATGGCTCATGGGTTAACAATACATTTTTGCTTACAATTCAAGATACGAAGGAGAAGCAGAGAGAGAGAACAAATCTGAAAGGGAAAATAAAAACAGTTTCAAAAAAATTCTTAGATACATGAGGTAATATTTATTTGGGCTCTTCACAATACTTAAAATAAGACTATGCAGTTAGATGCAGAGCTTTTTACCCTGCTATCACCTCTGACAGTTTCTTGTAACATTAACAGTGAGTGTGTTCTGCCCCAGTTGACCAGGGATCACTGTCAATTATGAAAGGCACAGGATGTTTGCCTCTGATGAAACACAGCATTGGGAGAAAATTAAGCGAAGGGGGGGAAACCAAGCAAACTCAGTTAAAGTAATTTCAGACTTTTGAACTACCCTAGGAGTTTTAGTGTTTATCCACAGTCCTGTAATCCCATGAACAAACATCAGTATTTCAGTCATCAACCATCTGAAGGGGAACAGTGATGAACTTACACCTAAAAGAAAAAAGCTTCTAGAATCTCAGAAGAATTAGAAGGGTTTGTGTTTTGGCGGTGTTTTTTTTTAAGTTTATGGAAATCTTCAAGTAAGCAAGCAGAATTAATTTTAAGGGTTTACTTCAGCTACTGACACTTCAGATTAATTCAGTTGACTCTGAAGAAGCTGGTTTGTTATTCAGACTCATTTGTCTTTTTATCTTCACAAGGGCTAGGGTTACTTCATTTCCCAAAGCCCAAGAAATCCAGAGAAGATTTTCTGAATACACAATCAACTCTCCAATGGTCTGTGCAGTTTTATTATTTTTTTCAACAGTGGCACCTTGTGATCAAAATTAAGTATTACAGCTTTCAAATAGAACATCTCCCAAAATGGAAATCTCTAAGTGAACAAATCCAAAACAATACTGGATATGGGTATCCCCCTCAAGGCTGATTCAAATGCTTTTTTCTTTCTAATCATTCCTAAAGGCCAACAAACTGCCCTTCTTGTAGCCCAAATAAAACCTTCAATTACATTGTGACAATTTAGACAACACATTTAACACACACAGTGTTATCTTCCCACTCATCTAATCGCTACTGACTAGATATGCATTGATGTTCATTCTATTTTAAAAAAGAAACCAGCAATCTTCTGTAGCATCAATGTTCACATGAATCAAACCCTTACCAAGTCCACATGAAATCTCTACTTGAATCATTTCAACACCTATACAGACTCTTCCCTAATGAAAATAAAACATGATATGCATAAATTGTGAAATTTTAAAAACTGTTCAATGAAGTAAAAAGCCTTATTTGCTTAAGGTTTTCAAATTTCAAATAACAGATGGAGAACTGCTATAAAAATCAAAGCACTAGAAATGTCAGCATCTCATCAATAATGCTTTGACTTGTTTGTGAGCCACTACCAGATAGTAGCGAGGACAAGAGGATCTGCGAGTAGAACTTCTTTTAGTTTTCTGCCTAATCGAAACTACTCCATTTCCCAAACATAACCCATGAGCCAACCAATGTTTTACCTGCAACTTGGTAAAACAAATATTTATCCCAGTGTCAGAGTCAGATGCCCAAAGAGTTCCAATCATTCTGCAACTACCACTAATTTGGTCTTGGATTGCTTTTATTATCCTCATTCTTGCGCTATGCTTCTCAGTACATACTTGACTGTGTAGGCAAAGGCTGCAAAACCAACTATAACAAACAAGTTCGCCAAAGCTCCGCCTAAAAGTCCATGGTTACGGTTGGCCTGTTGGAGACCGGGATGGTTGGCAGGTGCCAGTGGTACATGCCCATTCAGAAGGGGGATCCCGTTCTGACCGTAGTGTGCTTCCCCATCAGGGACAACATCTGGTAGAGGGAGGGATGGAGGTCTGTTATTGAGCTCTTCTTGTGCTTTCTGTTTTTGTTTTATCTCCTGGAGAAAGAAAAAAGAAAACTGAATAGCTGGAAGTGAAAGCGTTGAAGCTATCGGGTATTTTGAAGAGATTTAAGAACCCGGGTTCCTACATAACTTTAGGAAAAGGATTTGGTACACTTCTTTACATTGTAGGTCTTTTAAACTAAATTAACTGCATTACATTACATTTGTACAAACTCCCCAAAAGTGACCTAACTTCAGTAGTTGACACTAACAATCATTTGGTGAAGTTTATTTTTAGTTCAAACATACATTTTCTGAGAAGCATTTTTTCAGAAATCAGAAATTCTTGCATCAAAAGTCTTGCATGTGCAGCCTGTCTGGAACACAAGACATTCAGCTGTTCCCAATACATGGTGATATAAACTGTATTAAACACACCTATATGCTTAGCATTGTGCAAGGAAGATACATACCCCCCAAAAAATAAATATCTCCCATTCTCAGAAGTTAATCAGGAAGAATATTAACAGTGTCTGATCTTAAAGGATAAATAAGAAATCTAGGATATTGATGGAACAAGTCCAGATACACAAACTCAGGAAAACATAAAATAAAATATTGAGAACACAACCACGCCTGCGGCACGTGCAGCTCAGTTAAGGCTGTGACACCAATCCTAAATACATATATTTGATTCCCTATACAATGGATCTTTGTGCAGCAGAAAAATAATTTCATTTCAAGATTCAAGGTTTTAATTCTTACACATAGCAAAAGTGCCGATTAAAAGGCTTCCAAGACTGACAAAAGTAGTTACTGTCTGAGAAAAGACCTAAAAAATTATTTTACAGATCTACACAGAGAAGCTAAAAAATTGCAGGAAACCAAATCACTGCAGGGATGAACTCCCTTACCTCCACCACTTCAGGGAAGAGCTCACAGAAGACTTTATCTTTTAAATTAAACGCTAAGCTTTGTGCAGCGAGCTGTCTTTTCTGTGGAGGAAACCAAAATTATCAGTAGTTCCATATAAATGAAGTTAATATACTTTAACTCAACTTCTGATTATCTCCCCACAAGGATGGTGCAAACCACTAGCCGTGCAGTTTCTAACATTTAAAACTTCACACAACAGACATTTCTAGACATAAATTATGTTCTTAATTCTTCATCTTCTGGGATTATTGTTCTGTATTAGTGTGCCTGCTTGGCAGACACTTCAAGAGGAAGAAAGGAGAAAGAAAGTCCCAACCACACTGTTTACCAAAAGGGATTTTAAGTTCTCTAAGAAACCCTCTTCCCATGCCCACACTACCTAAAATCAACTCAATTCATCTGCCCGACATCTATAGTAGGCAACAAGGTATTCATTTATGAGATATCTAAAAGTTGCTGCTGTTGTTTAAACTTTGAGGTCACATTCAACACTCCCTCAGCTGACAAAAGGTACAATCGCAGAGTCTGGAGCTTACAGTGAACTCTGACGTCTCGATGCTGCCCAGGGTGGGGCCCTTTTCCACCATAAAACTAAGAAGGCCCGTCAAGATCGTTGAGACTGACCAAGCTGGATTCCATGTATCCGGGTGGAAATCAGTGATTGAAAGACACAACCTTCAAAAGGGTAAAACAGGCAGTGTGTGTTGTTTTTGCCACTAAAATTATTACACATTATATATATTGCTAAAATGGTGTTAAATGCTTAAGCGTTAGAAGAAAATCCTTACCTTGTATTACACTTAAACCTTCCATTAGGTGTAATCATATAAATACTAGGAGGTTTAAAAGGGAATTCTCTGGGGAATATTAGCTTCCCATGATAATAGCCACCTGCATTACATAAAGAGATGAATTACTTATTTTGCATGAAGACGAAGTCCTAAGCTGCTCCTCAAAATGGGCCAAATAAAACCCTTTACTTGTCTCCTTCTCCCCCTCACACTGAAGAGATCAAGCTCATTATCTTGTGCGTCTAAAATACAGGAATAACGATGCACACCTGCATATTTACTTTGGAGGCAATTCTCTCACATGCTTATTACAAACAGTACTTGCTGCTGTCAAGTCTGTAATACACTTAAGGAAAATCAGCCAAAGTGTATTTAATAGAACACAAATGGATTAGGTTTCCAGAAACACAGCTAACTGCAAATATAATCCTATGAAGAATCCGACTTCAAAAAGCATTTTGTGAGAGGCTCCAGCAGACACTGGGAAATATGTGACTACAACAAATTAATAAGGCTTTTACATTCCTCACTTTCTCCTGACAAATTCATAAAGAGAATATATGCCTCAGGTCACTAAGAACATTTCTGTGATAAAAAAAATGGGTTTTTTGAAATTATCTTGGACTGTCACATACTATGTAAATGAGTTATCCACTCCAAAGACCTTTAGCAATTACTCAATAGGAAGTTATTGGTCTTCAGGTTAACCTAAACGTGGTTTTGTTAGAATCCTTGATAACAGAAAAATTACTAATAGACAGTAGTAGTGCACAAGTCACCGACAGCTTTGAAACTGCACTAACAGTTTTTAGAACTATTTACAGTAGTTATGTTTTTGCCCATTTAAGCAGTAATTACTCAAGCATCCCAATCACAACATAACATACACACACGCTTTTGCTACATGCTAACTTTTACCTTCATAGGGAGTCATTTCAGGTCCCCGTACAACATAGTGCCTAAGACAAAGAGGGAAAATTAAACAGTATGAAAGCCATCACACAATCCACCGTCAATCTCTCTAGAAAAATAAGAGCCTATATGAATTTAGCAAAAGTTTCATACTCCACCTCCCAAAACCAATATTCTCATACAATCTGTAGGAGTGAGGGAGTCAGACTTGATGACCTAGAAAATCTTGTTCTCTCCACAAGTGCGTGAACAGTTCATTCTAATTCTTACCATTCAAGGATATTAGATGGGAGGGGCTCTGCACAGATATAAGGCACTGGATCTTTCTTAATTCGAAGGTAGTCTTGTTTAAGTCTCTGTGTTGCTGTCGTTGGTGCTCTCTTATTACTGTTGTTGCTCATCTAGTTTTTAGAAAATATATACAAACACAATCTCAATACAATCTTAACAGACACAGAGCTACTACGCTTCACTGAATGCAGCTCCAGAGTTTTGCAAAATCTACTTCACAAAGCCTTTTTTTTAATAGAAATTATATTACTGTAACTTTTGAGTAGCAAGAACCATGCAAAATTTTAACCCACTGACACACTCCCAAGAGACTGCATACTGCCAAAATGGGAAAATACTCCTTCCAAAACACCACTGTGGCTTAACTACTACAGTGAAGTGCTACCATCAAAACATGCTGCACTGTAGAACCCACTTGGACTCTTAATAACCAGCCCTGTGTTTAGGCTGAACACACATCATTATGACACTGTTTCAAAGGGCTTAGGTGTTTTTTGACTAATTCATTTCCCTATTTAGTTTTAATATCTATTATGTAAATTTGCCCATGATTTAAACTCATTTGCTGTTTCTGCATATAAAGTTATTTGAAATAAATAACAAATTAAAAAAGCCCACAATAACCTTACTACTGACTTTGAGGTGAAGGATTTTAAATTAAATCTGCTGCCTGCTTAAGAGTCAGTTGAATTTACAGAAGGGAACTTCTGAGCCAGATTATCTTCTTCCAGATAAACAAAGGCCTCATCAAAAATGAGACAAGTCAGTGTGAAGAAAGGAAAGTCCATGCTGCTTACATACCAATTAACAACTGCTATTTAACTCACTTTTCCCCCAGAAAGGTAGCAAGTTACTTGGAAATTTAACCAAGCACAGAAAGGCAAGATTTTACAAAAAGCTTGTATAAAGAGATAAGGCAATGCTTACAATATGACAGCATTTGACACAAGAAGTATGTTAAATACCTATGACCTTTTCTATTCCTTTAGTTCAAAAAGATAGCCAAATACCATTCATTAAAATTAATATTCAAACCACAAGCACCAAATCCATGTGGTCAAATATTCTCAAAATAAACACGTTTGGCCCGGCTTTTGTAAATCGTTGTTTAAAACACACGGGTTTTTTTTTTTTTTTTTTTTGGAAGGAAGTCGCACATATTTTTAAGTCACACCTCTTGAAATCATAAAATTAAGAATCTTCTCTAAAGAAGTCAGTTTTAACTTTGAAACACAGGTTAAAGCATATCTTTTTAATTTAACACAATTACATGGTTTTTAGTCTTGCTATAGGGCACCTCACTCTGGACTGTAAAAATACACTGAAATATTTAACAGCACTATGTATAGCCATTGCGTTTTTACCTCAAAGCCTTATCTGAAAGAACATTTGCATCTTAAACGCAGAAGCTAAACGGCAACACTTACAGAAGCCACGACCGCAAACCCCTTTTCCCACCGCGACAACACAATTTACCAGAACCAAGCAAAAAAAAAGCAACTCGACGGCGTTTAGGCAGTCGAGCACCAGCAGCACGATGCTCCCAAGCCCTGCTCCCAGCCCGGCCGGCTCCCTGTTCCCTCAGCTCCCTCACGGGCTCGTCCCGCCGGCCCAGGCCCCGCTCACCTCTCCCTACTGGTGCAGGCCCCTCCACGGCCGGGACGCCCCACCTGCCTGCAGCCGGCGGCCAAGCGAGGGAGGGGAGGGAAGGAGAAAGGGAAGGCAAGGGAGCGCCACAAGAGAAAGCGGGCAGGGCAGGGCGGCGACCCCCAGCCTCCCTGCTGCGGCGCCCAACACGGCTCCCAGCGAAGATGGCGGCCCGGCGAGGCGGGGCCAAGCCACCGCTGGACTCTACTTCCGGGAAGGAACGGCCCCGCTTCCGGGGCGGCAGTGCGTCAGACGCAGCTCAGCTGACTTCCGCTTCCGGTCGTTACCATGGCGGCCCGGGGGCTGCTGAGGGGCCGGGCGCGACCCAAGTCCTCCGCGTTGAACGTGTGGGGTTGTTTTTTTTTGCTATAAGCCTCCTCTTTTCTTCAGATTCCCAGTGTTCATAAAATGGATAAATCCAACCTCGTTTTCAGTCACTCGGCCATTCATAAAGGCAGTATTTTTTGTTCCAGGATTCCACCGGTAGGCCCATAAAAATACAACAAATCATTTTGTGTATGATATTCCTGCATTTGATCCTTCAGTATTGTTTAAGAAGAGCAAAGCAAGTTACTCCCTTTCAGTCAGGAAGCCAAACGTGACAGGAAGGTATAGTGTCTATTCACTTTTCATTTAATACGGCATATCCAGATTGTTTGAAGGGAAAAAAACCTGCAAAATCTTGCTCCTTTGAAGGGAGCACGGAGTTCTGATCTGTCTTGGATCAGCGTCAAGCACAGTGGCACGCAGGCCTCTCCTTTAAGGGATTATGGGAGATGCCTACGCTTGAAAGATTAAACATTTTAATAACATGGGTGTTGTGGGGTGTTTTGTAAAACACAAAATTCCACCTGGCCTTAACATCATTCTTGGCACAATAAGTGTGTTGCATAAGTTACACTAAAATCTTATTGACATGCCACTTTGTGCAAGACGGGGTTTAGCAGACGTCAGTCACGATGGTCCTTCTCTGAGGATTTGACCCCAGCTTTTATTGTCAGGGCTGGGCTAATCGGTTCTCTTTGGTGAGCTGTGTCCAGCTCGAGACTGAATTATATTGAATCCGAATACTCGTATTCCCTGTTGTATTTCTTCACACGCAAAAAGCATCAAAAATTAATAAAAATTCCTCTTCAAAAGACTAAGAAATAACCTGTTTGTGGTTAACCATGTTTTGGCATTTCGGTTGTCACCTACATACTGCTTTCTATCCCAGTTGAGAGGAATATTTTGCCCACTCCCTTCCAAGGCTTTTCTTTCAGGGCTTTTGAAATTTGCAATCCGAATAATGTTTGTGAAAGGGAATTCATGCAGTTTGATTATCCAAGATTTAATTTAAAAAAACCCACCAAATCATAAGGAAGAGCTTGGCTCCTGATTTATACATCTTTTCAGTGCTCTAGCTGTAGAGCAGAGCTGCTGTACTGTATTAATTAACCATTAACATATATTTAAAAGTAGGTATTTAAAAGACGGGTTGACGTAGTGCTTAGTGACATGGTTTAGTGATGATTTTTTATCAGAGTTAGGTCGATGGTTGGGCTAGATGATCTTAAAGGTCCCTTCCAACCCAGACAATTCTGTGATTCCATGATTCTATGATATGTACAAATTTAAGGGAAAGTATCTCTCTCTCTGGGCTAATAATCTTCCTTTATTGCCTCAGGTGAAACAAAAAGGCAGAAAAGAAAGCGGTTGAGTTGCCCCAAAGAGTTTGCAACAGATGCTTAGCCAGGACCACAGGACTGCAATAAAAGGCCAGAATTTTTCTTACTGTTCCAAAAGCTGCAGGCATCTTCCATGTGAACAGTTCCTGCAGTCACCACGGTTCTCCTCAGTCCTGGAGCAGTTCTGCACCGCTAGCCAACAGAGGGCAGTGGTGGCCCACAAGGTTTTTCAGGTCTTAGTTCTGCCTGTTGTCAGTAGCGCACGCTGTAGTGCAGACTTTCATTCCCTGTCAGGGGTTTGTGGAGGTTAGCCAAGAGCAAGAAGGGGGGAAAAAATGGCTGTGATGTTAGTACCTGTGGGCCAAACCCAAATTTTAAACTTTTTATCTACAAACTTGGGATTTCAAAATATTGTGTGCTCATGGGATATCTCACTCAAGCTTTTGTGTTTGTTTTTAGTGGGAGTACATAGTTTTCATTTATGTCCTAAGCACTGAGGCAGGGTTGTTGATGCACAGTGTCTGTCGTATTCAACCCCAGAGAGAGCCACAGTTGTGCAGCAAACTGAAAAGATGTTTGATCTTACAGAACCCCACTGAGAGATGTAACGATTTTTCTGACTTAAGCTTCAAATATGGACAAGAAATATTTTTCTAGAAGTAGGAAAATTATAGAGATTTTAGGAAAAAAGGCCAATCTGAAATCATGAAGAGAGAAACCAACCAAACAAAAATATTTCAGTTTGCTGAGGGATATAAACATTTTCATTTCATTTCAAATGTCTAATATTTTTACCTCAGGCTTCAATCACAATAACGGGATCTTTCATACACAGAGTGTTCAGATGTCCCACCTGTAGCCACATCAAGACTTTTTGAGTTAGTGAAGTTTATCAAACCTTATCCTTTTCTTTGAACTGTTTTAATCTTGGTGACTTGAAATGCTTCAAGGAAAAATGGTTTGCTCCAGAAACAATGTACTAGTTGGTCTGTTTTGCTTTAATCTCTTACACTCACTTATATCTAATCTGAGCTCACCGTGTACAAATGCTTAAAGGTTTTGCAGAACAGAAGGAACTCCTTATAATAAATTGTTATTATAATTCAAGATGAAAAACACTCTATAAATACAAGGTATTATTAGAATGCTGTATTAGCCTACATGTATTTTGCCTAATAAATTCCCCATGGTAACTCATGCAGTATAATACATACCTAGTTTTATACCCTTTGACCTGAGGACAATTACCTTTTTTTCTTCTGCCACACCATTTTGTCTTTTTTTGTATTTACCCTGGAATTCCTACTAAGTCATCGAAGTCTAGAAATGTGAGAAACGTATGAACCTGGAGACTAATAAAGGCCCCAGAATGCTGAAGGGATTCCAGAGCTCGTATTTACACCTCTCTCATTCTCCTTCATGTTCCCCAACCCCAAAGTATTTCATGCATAAGTGTGTTGTCATTAACATTCCATTCATCTTTCTGGCATGTTATTCTCAACACTAATGATAGCGTAGAATGAGACTTCTCTCTCAGAGTGGTTTCTTTCTTCCCAGTTGTTTTCCAACATGCAAATGAATCACGCTGTAGAATTTCCTCTCTCTCTAAAGTATCTTTGGTGTACTGCTATTGTGTCTTGAAGGCATATTTTAAACCTGGGCTTGGGAAGTGACTAGAAGCTCCAAATTTATGTTTCTAAATCATTAAATGCACCAAGTCAAGAAGTACTTACTGCTAAATTAGCTTGGAAAGTTATTAAGTCCCGGACAGAGACAAGTGAGACAGTTCACTATCTCATAAAGGTTGGAGTTGGTTTTTAATTTTATATGGGCCCCTCAGCAGGATCACATGGGTGGCTACAGGACATAAAAACATCTTTATGTACTTGTGAACACAGACCTTTTGTGTTACTCTTTAAAAATACATGGCTGTCTGACTTCCACAGTGCAGAAAATTTTCCTTTAATTGTAATCATAACAAAAGCATTGCAAATTTTCAGGTCAGATACAAGAAACAGAAATCGGAATTTTTCCTATTTTGGGTGCCTTTGGGTAAGTCCTTTGCTTCAGTTTCTCCCTCAAATGAAAGTGGTACTTTATGCACCACTCCACACGTGCAGTCAAATGAGTATTTTGAGGCTGACCTTGGTGGATGAAGAAATAATTTGAAAAAGAAAACGCACCCCGAGGAATGTAGTGATGGTTAATTAGTGTTCACATATATTCAAATGTAATCTTGTCCTGTAAATGTGTCAACGCTGTGGCTGCTGAGCGTCTCTGTTTAGGTTGTCCAGAAAGACAGAGAACACCTGGAAGAACAGCCATGTCTCAAGGCTGCTCAGAACTGAGGGTGCTGGTGAAATGGAAAGTTCTTGTATCCCAGAAAGACATTTGATATGTCCTTGAGAAGGCAATTTCCCTGAGTCCTGTTACCAACGTCCACGTTACAGTGGGATCAGGAGAGGACCTAACTGCATAACTCATATGTACTCAATGGGCAGGTTTTTTTTCTTTAGTTACCTCATGGGTTGACCATAGAACCCATTGCTGCTTCAGATAACCAAGATAGGTCTCTCAGCTTAAGTAGTGAAAAAAACAGGAATCTTTACTTCTACCCTGAATATACAGAACTGCCCCCTAGGCCCTTTACTGGAGTTTCAGTCTCCGAAGCCTGGGGAATTGGAAGATCAGTCAGCTATAATGCGCTCTCTTACTTTATACGTCTATATGATGTGTTCCCTGACACGTAGCACAGTGAGACTTCTGATCTATACATTTTGTTTCCTGTCTAAAGCCACTGACAACTGGCACCACGTAAATATTTTGGATATACAAAGGCAGAATTTGCTAACTGTGAAGAGCTTACTGCCCACAAGCACAAGAAGCATTATAGAAATAGTTGCCCAGTGAATAAATGGAAGAGTTTCATGTGGCCTCTCATGGCTGACAACCTCCTAGAACAGGGGGTTCAAATCCTGCCTTGAAGTTTGCTCCATGACCAGATACAACCAGGATTCAGAGCAAGCAAAACCCATGGGAATCAGTAAAGGAGGAGGTTTGGGAGTGTTGTACCAAGTAGGAGTGATGACGGTGGAGATTATGAAGCATGGTAAACATGAGGGTGGCCTTGGACAGAGGGGCAAGAAGCTGGGATGGAACGCAGAAGGAGAGAACAAACAGAGAAAAAGCATTCATGGGCCTCAAAACAAAGGGAACTGTGGCAATCTTGATCTGAATGGGCTGGAAGAATCACAGAATGGTTAAGGTTGGAAGAGACCTTAAAGATCACATTGTTCCATCCCCCTCCCACCAGACCAGGTTGCTTAAAGCCCCGTCCAACCTGGCCTTGAACCCCTCCAGGGATGGGGCAGCCCCAGCTTCTCTGGGCAACCTGGGCCAGGCTCTCACCACCCTCACAGCAAAGAATTTCTTCCTGAAATCTAATCTAAATCTCCCCTCTTCCAGTTTGAACCCATTACGCCTTGTCAGGCATGGGGCTGAGCCTTGCAAAGCCATGGGGAAGGAAAGAATGAATCTTTAGGATGTTGTTAAGGAAGAATTCATCCCATGAGTAACAGGTGATTTAGCTCAGGAAACCACAGAGACATCTCTATTGGCAGGGCTCTTGTCAGTGTTTGCCAAAACTGGGGCAAGCAGTTCAGTGATGCTGTTGAAGCCATTTTTCATTCATGCTGGGTAAAATCTGTGTTCGAGACACTGTTGTCTGAAAGGCCTTAGTCAGGGGTTTGGTTTCGTCCTGTGTTTAAGCATTAATGAATATTGCTGAACTGTATTTACTCTTAGCTTTTTAAATTGTATTTCTTCGTTTTGGATGAATGCGAAACTTCTACAAGGTTGGTTTTTTTCTTTTATGGGAGGGGCTTTCAACAAAACAAATTTGGAATTCTGAACCTTATTGAAAGCAGAAGGATATTTACTATTCAATTTATAGTGAATCTCCATCACCGATATCTGAATGTGCTGGGATTGTAACTACCTGTGTGCAGATGAGAACTGTGACATTGAGAAACTAAGTCACTGTCCCAGGGTCAGGTTTGTAACACGGCACTGACTGATCACGTATTTTCCACTGTCTCACCTTGCCTTCAAACCAGGAGATACCCTTGACCAATAATCCTTCAGAGATCTTTTTATAAGAGCACAGGACATTAATGCTAATGTCTTGGCCAGATTTAGTTCAAGTAATTATATCCTGCCTTCCTGAATTCCCCTCCAATTTCAAGTGCATATGAGATGCATCACTTCCAGGTCCAAACTATGAGCAATGTCATTTGCATTAAAACATCTTGCTGTTTTCCCATCTAAAAGTAGTTCCACTTCATTGATGGAGGAAACAGTGTAGGGTCTTTTGGTCTGGTAAAATCCTGCCAAGTTGGGTCTCCCTTACTCTTTGGCCAAAAAGTGATTTAGAGTTGTTGTGTGTTTTTTTGTTCTTCTTAGTTTTGGTTCTTTTTCCTCCTGATGGGGTTTATTGCTTTAACTCCCATATTGGCTTTTACTGAGTAACTCTCCTTCAGTGAACGTTTTTTCGCTATAGTGCATGTTTGTTTCGTAGTATTACACAAGTATAGAACTATAGTATTTTGTAGACTTCCCCAAATTCTTTGATTCCCTGGGAAAGTGATCCTCATCTTTTTCTAATGGAAACTGATAACTTGTTCATAAATAGCTTCAACGTGGGTGATTATCTTGAGTTTCAGAGAAGGGCTGTGATGGTTCCTGAGTCTCACTGATTCATTGTTGATCATGAGGAAATCATTCAATTGTTTTGAAGCTCCATTTTTCTTATTGTATAAAGAAAGGATAATATTATTTATCTAGCTTTACTGGAAGCATTCATGCTTAATCATTTGGTGTCACCTGTTTTGAGTTCTCTGGAGTAAAGGTTCCACATCAGCAATTGCCAAACATGAATCATAATCTTTGTTTTCAGTAATCACTGCTGTTATGATAACGATCAATGTTTTTAATTTATCGGACAGATGAATATTTCCAGGCATCATACTTTTGGAGATTTACTTCATTTTCTACTGCCTGAATTGGAGAGACAGCGGGCAATCAGACAGCCTTAGGTGACCCAAATAAAATGATAGGCAATTTAACCTAATCACTGATAAGTCCCTGATAAACTTGCTGAATCTAGGGCTTTTTTCCCCCTTGGTGTTCCTCTCCTGCCTGGCTAAGGTCGGGCGTGACCTCCTTTATGATGATTGACAAGGAGATAGTATTACTTAAAA
The DNA here is from genome assembly GCA_025774025.1 of Xenus cinereus. Lineage (NCBI taxonomy): Eukaryota > Metazoa > Chordata > Aves > Charadriiformes > Scolopacidae > Xenus > Xenus cinereus. The sequence continues at coordinate 6,263,270 of JAOXJK010000008.1, forward strand.
AATAATTCTGGCGTGTTTCTGAGTCAGAAAGAGGAAAGGTCAGTCCTCTTCCTTATGTATTCCACGGCTACTAGGTAAGGAGTTCCATTACCAGGATCCAGTTCCCATTTACCTCTCCATCCTGCGTTTCCCAAATGATAATTGATACACGGCCATCAGTGGTCATAAGTGGCCTTCTAATGACATCACCTGAAGATGCAAAGGCAAATAGTATGACATACCAGTTTCTCCTTGCTGTTCATCACTTTCACTCGGAGCCTTTCACCGCTTCCGCGTGCTCTTCTTTAGTATTTGACATTTATATGATTACATTGCTCTTTAGATGCGAAGTATGGCCTGCCTAGCATTAGAACGTTATTAAGCTATTACCTTGCAAGATGGATGTGTGCCTTCAAAAGCCATTATAATGGCTGTGGTTTCATTACTGCTGAGCTTCCTTTAAAGCTAGGTAATCTCTACAGAGATCCCTATAGATAGTCATTCTTCACAGAGATCATTTGGAATTCCATAGCAAGTTTTTGCATCTAAATATTTTTTCTTACTTGTTGAAAATGTTTAGTCCTACAGAAAGATATAGCTGGAGATGACCAATAGCTTGTTTTCCTCTGGTTAGGTACAAAATGAGCCTCATTGAATGTGCTGCTTCGCTAAATTTCTTTGACAAATATGCCCTGCCTTACCTAGAATAATTGTCTCCAGTGCTGAAAGGAGGAACTGAGCCTTTCAGTGATAAAATATTTCCTTTATAGAGCTTAATAAGCAACACACAGTACCTGTTAAACTTAGCCTGAGTTGTAAATCCTTGCTCTCCCACTCCATCTTCTGATCTTTTTCCTTTATGTCCACGGAGAGGAATGGGCATGCACTGAGTGCCACCAGAATGGTTGGAGCAGAGTGTCAAAGCACATGCAGACTTTTACAGCCAAATTCTGATCAGATCAGGTGTAAATAAGCAGTTCGCTTACTGATGCAAGCCTTTGGAGATGCTGCAGCCTTGCAGGAAGAAACATCCTTGAAGAGGAGGAGGGAAGCCTTTTCTAACTGTTGGTACAAATAACATTTATAATTTATGTCTGCCAGCATAGTCTTTGGACATCTTAATGATAAATATGTGCCAGGCATTATCAGAAATAAGCAGCTTGATTTTCTGTGGCACCCAGAACAACAGAGTGATGTTTCCTCTCACTGTATACACTGAATATGGATGACAATGTGTCCTGGAGAGTCTTCTCCTAAGGGGTGCTCAGGGCATATTCCGAAGTCTGTGACGGATCAAAGGTAATCTGCTTTTGTTCATCCAAACCCAATTTTACCCTCTTTGTAGCTCCACTATTGCATTTAATCTTTAGTATACAGCTATATTAGTATGTAGTATTCTTTGACAAAGAACTAACCCAGCTGCAGTGGCAAACAGGGCATGGGGAAACAGGGAGCGTCCTGAACCAAGTTTCACAGGTAATTGCTGCTGATCTATTAAGTCAAAGTCAATATTTGGGTTTTTATTGGAATAGAATATGAAGTTGATGTTTGCTACCAATACCTGCTGCAAAAGTCCAGCCAAAAATGCCAGGGATAATAAGGAAAACTAACGCATTTTATGTCAAGACACTTTTCAAAATAAAGTAACACAAAACGCATTTCTTCCTTTGTAGGCCTAACTGTCAGTCCCTGTGTGATGAGTGAATGCATTCTCTCAAAGATGAGAGAGAATTTCAGAAAAAATACTGAGTAAAAAATATAAGCCCTCGCGATGTGCATTCACTTCTGGAGGCGCGTTAAATGGCCTGCATGGGAAATACAAATTACAAGTGTTCCTGATCTGTAGACCTCTATGACAAATGGGTCTAGAAGTGAAAATAACCTCAAGATCTTATCCTCTCACGCTGATGAAGTGAGAAGAAAGTCTATTCTGTTAAGCAACGGGCATTGCAAGGAGCTCGTTTGATGAGGCTGAAAGCTAAAGGCCGAAATATATGGGATCTGATGTAGGCAGAGCCCCTCGCACGGTGTTGGAAAGTATCTGCAGGATTGTTAAATGCACAAAGAATTCAGTCACCTGTTTGTCTAATACAGGAGTAAGTACTGATCATCTTGAAATATCAGATGAGATTTAGGAATATCTCTTAAAAACATATTTTTAAATACTATAGCATGACTACAACCCATCCTGTTGCAATTACCAAGCAGTATCAAAGCAATAGTCATCATTGTGCTTACATGGCAGCTTACATCACCAAAGCTTTATACAAACACCAATTAACCCTCTCAACAATACTGCAAAGTGTCATTATGCCTATTTCAGAGATGAAGCAACAGAGACAGAAAGATTTGCCCAAGATTGCACAGCAAAAGAAAAGAAAAGTTCAAGAGTTTAAGGCTTTCAAATTGGTATTTCTTTGTTCATGTAGTGGCAGACTCTGCCCTCATCTGTGGGTGGAGTTTTGTATTTATTGCCATTGCTTTTGTGATTCTGGTGTGTAGGGAAAATTTAATATCTTCTTGTTACATTTGGTTTTTGTTTTGGTTGGGTTTTTTGTTTGTTAGTTTGCTTTAAACGTGTTAGAGACTGGACAGAATCTCCTTAGCAAGCAGGGACCCTCCAGTAAACAGGACATAGACTTTGACCAAACAGTTGTGAAGAGTTTGTAGACTTCTGCCTTGATTTGTGTTTTATATGGTGCTGATGGGGTCCATTCAGTGAGGAAACATCACTAGGCCAGTTTAACTCCTTCTGGTCCAAACCATTCCTGATTTTTGGGGGAACCAGCTTTTGGAGCTTGCCTGGGGACTTCTGTGGAGGGCTTCTGTTAGTGCCGAATGGACAGGTCAGACCAGGAATATTTGTGCTGCTCAGGTGGACTATTCACTCCACGTTACTCATGGTGAGGTATGGGTTGTGGAAGTCACATGGCAGCATTTCTACTCTTTGGTTGGCTAATAAAGCTTTCCCAGGCATGAAAAAAAAATAAAACCAAGTGATTAATAGCAAATCGTAGGGCTTACCGGCTGGCTAAGGTGCTTTCCATGTGAATAAACACACTCCAAACATCAGAGCAAACAGACCCAGAGCACAGAGACATTCATGTGTCTCCCAGAAAATCTTCTGCAAGTTTGAATGAATCAAAAATAAGTCTTCTGTGCAATCCTTCCATCAGGTTAGCATTTTGGATTGCCTTTGGCATCATTTAAAGGTTGCAAAGTTATCTGTTTTTTAAAGCAAGGTCTTCTCTTCAGCCAGAATTCTTCTCTGAGGGTTTACCTGCTTTCAGAGGGTTATTACTATGCTTTTTAAAGTTTTCAGCACTGGTAGCCTGTATAGAGCTGTTTGTACATTTGCTGTCACGGCATTGGGTCTATGACTTCGCAATTACCGACTCAGGCATGGATAGAACTGTTCTATGAGAAGGTGAAGAAATCCTTCAGAAGTTGCAGATGGAAAATATAATATTGCACCTGAATTCAACCCAAAAAGCATCCGTCTAAAGAGGCATGACAGCTGCCACAGCCACTTATGTAATAGCTGGTTTCAGTTACTGATTTGCTAATGACTGTTTTGCCCTTGCGCAGTTTGTTCCTGGTTTCTTCATTCCCCTCCTTCCTCGCTGCCATACTGTAGTACCTCTTCCTCTTGTTGACATCTGTCTAGTTCCCAATAGGAGAACCTGAAGTTACTGGATTGATTAACCCCAGTGAATTTCCTAACAAGCGTTGCATTGCAATCTCTGCTGGGTACCAAGAGGAGTAGGGATCGCCAGGGGACATCTTCTTGCCTAATTACCAGAAGACAGGAGAAGACGTACTATCTACCACTTTCTCCAGGAACTTCGGAAAGATTTGGGCTTCATTTATGATGGAGCTATCGTATCTGTGATTCCAGGATGATTGCATCTTGCATGTCCACAGAACAAGAAGCTTTTACTGATGTTCTCCAACCTCTGTCAGTCCTAATTGTATCAGCATTCCTGCAGCTACTGCGTCTGAGCTGGAGTAAGATTAAAAAAAAAAATCCACTAGCAAGCAGGATTCCACCAGCCTGGGAATCTTTGAAATTGGCTGAAGGGTTGACAGGTCGGAACAGGCAGAACATCATCTGTGAAGGCCTGTGACTAAAGGAACAAGAACAGAGAACAGGAAGAGAAACAAAAAAGCAGGTGTTATCCCAGAGGGATGACAGGAGCAGCTACAGACGTCTTACTCAGAAAGGTGAGTGAGTGGAAATGAACGCTTGGTCACACTGGGAGCAAGCAGGATTTTGCTACTGAGGCTGCATTTTTAACCCTATGCGCCTCTGGTGGAGGCTTAATGAAAAGCAGGGGTTACGTGGCGGCTGTTCATAACAAGAGGTGTAATTAAGGAATGTTTAAATGGCTGGTGACGAGCAGAATATGCATGTCCTTATTGCTGTGATTTCTGGATTTTCTGAGATGTGCAAGCTAGCTTTAACCTTGCTAACTCAGGCACTGCTGGTGATAAAACCAGAGCACCAGGGAGCTCAGCATAAGTTAAGGAGTATTTACCCACTTCCTCGAGCAGGTTTGGCAGCCTTTGCAGCAATCAAAGGTGCCTTGGCTTGATACAAACCAGTGCAAAAGGGACGCCAAGGCACACCAGTACTATCCCATTTCTGCAAGCATAGCTCTCTGTGGTTTCGAGATACGGACGCCCTCAGCCACGGCTCAAAGCATCACACAAGAAAAGCAATGAATGCTAAGATTCCCAGAAAAAAAATTGGTGAACAGGGCTTCAACACAGAGATTTCAGGAGGCAAGGAGAACACCTGAAAATCAGAGTTAGTTCAGCCACATTTGGGGCAGGATCAAAAGGAGACATTAAGCAACGTTTGAAAGCTCTCCAGGGCAGGGACTGCCTTTGTTCTGCCTCTTGCATAGGACTGAACAAGCTGTCAGCACTTCCATAATACCTCTGAGTGTTGCTCCTTCCTCCAGTAGGACAGCAGAAAAACAATTTTAATGTTCTGCTTTGAAAAGACGACAAAGTGGTTCTGGCTTCTAAGAACTGGGGAAAAAAATACAGGAGGCAGAGCCTGGTACATGCCGGTTCAAGTCCATACACAGCACAACCGACCAACAAATGCGAAGAGGAAACACTGGGAGTTTCCTTTTTCTGTAGTTGCCCACAGGAGTTTGCCTGCCTCTGAGTGGGAGGAGGAATAGACTGGCTCATCCAGTGGCCATGAAGAAAGCACCATGAGGGTGTTTCCACAAAGCCAGAGGAGAAGACTCGCACTGATTTCGGAGAGGGGAAAACTGGGTTGGTATGCTGTGTCCTGTGTAATGGGAGAAAATGTGGGAAGATGGTTTGACAGAGTAACCTGGAGCATTCCAGGAGAATAAACGCCATTCATGCAGGAACAAGTGACGTGAGTAAAGCAAGATTTGCTAAAAATCAAGATTAAACTGTCGATCTACAAAGCTTGCTGAAGGCAGGAGGGTGCAGGATCTGCCCTGTATTCCTTCCATTGCCTGAGGAAGTGGACGCCAAAGGCTGCTTTTCTCAGTTCACAGACTGAAAAATAATATAGAGAAAAGAGTGGGGAATCTCTGGAAGACACAGGCAAGTTGAGGAATAATAGAAAGCAATGAAACACCTAAGCGTGAGAGAGCGCAATAATATGAAACAAATGCAGCAAGGGAGAAAGTTAATAACTGAAAGACAGTTGGTGTGGTTAGTGGACAGCAAATTGCAGTGAAGTTTACAGTATGGAATGGCAGCAGGGAAAGCTGCTGGAAGTGGGGGGATTTTGATGTGCTATTTCAGTTTGCTAATTTGTTTTTGGCCTCTCGGTGCAAGCAGTTTTCAACCAACTGGGAAAGTCTCCATGAATGAGTAGCTAAAGTGTCCTCTCCTGTTCCTCTGTGACCTAAAAAGAGTGTGATTTACTCGTATCTGTCAGGTCAGACTCACCTCACTGCAATTCAGTGTTCTGACAAGAAGTCCAGACAGTCTGGCACTTCTTGTTCTGGACACTTAAAGTGAGATTGGACAAAGGAGTAGTATTTGAGCTCTAGAGGACTAGCCAGTCACAGCAAGAGGGACTAGCTAGAGATCATCCCTGAGCTTGTCCAGTTTAGTGTGTGTGACTCTTTCACTCAAGCCTGTAACCCCAGCAAATGTAATAAGGGGCAGGGAATGAATATTCTACATGCTGAACGTTGTCTGTGCTGTTCGTCTGCTTTGTGTCTAATAATAGCCAAAGTCAGTGTTACGAGAGAGGTTTGCTCTATAGAGACCAACATTAAGGAAATATTGGAGGATGAAAGAAGCGATCATCTGGTAGTAGATTTCCCTAAATGCCTGAGTCCACTCCACAAGGAACATTAATTCACTGAATAACTCTTTGGCCTGCATGAAGTAGTCAAAGTCTCTTCTCTCTGCCTGCAGGATGCTCTTTGTACCTCTCGTCTGTTACTCTGAGCTGGTGCTGATACTAAGACAGGCTCATATT
>JAOXJK010000008.1:6269835-6292699 GCA_025774025.1 Xenus cinereus
CTCATATTCAAAAGCATCTTTGTACAGTCAGGATTTTCCTTTGTTTCAGCAGTCTATGACATGGGTGAGAATTGTATTCTCATCCCTGCTGAGTATGCGCGATAATCAAGGCTGGTGTGGAGCCAAGGGTCAAGAGTGGGGAGTTTGGGCAGTTCCTGTAATACGTGACAGCCACGTAAAAGCTTAAAAGCAAAATAACCAGATTCCTTTATTTTGTTTACCTGCACTGTCTTGGTCAACTAAATGGGATGTGATTCCATTAAGCTCAGCTGGGGAAGAAGTTGCAGTCCTTCTGTGTGAAGCGTGGCTTGTCCAGAGAGCGTCTTCATCCCAAATGGACATTTGCTGCTGCTCTACAGGGCATGCAATATTCTTACTCCTTCCCCCCGTTACAGTATTACCAGCACTAATAAACATTTTCTGCCCCACTGAAAATAATTATAGCGTAGTCTTTTTGCAACCCTTAAGGACTTTCTCATGAATGTTATCTCCATAATCTGTTTCTCTATTTTGAAAGAAACCCCAGCTCACTTTTTAACCAGAGAGAGAGTTCTCTTCCCCGCTCCTCCCAGTTCAGGATACGGGATAACAAATGAGCAAGTGGAGGCAGAAATGGTATCTTGCTTGAGGGTCAGCGTTGTCTGCATATCTAGTTCTTCTCCATTTCCTGCAGGAAAAATTCATGGCTGGCTCAGAAGGTCTCGTTCTGATGTGTTGCCAGAGAATCTCCACACTGAGGCCTGCAGCCATAATGAAGCAACAGAATTTGTCTTGTGTATGTTCATTGTGCAAGAATTTCATTGTCAAGGATTCATTGTTGCCATTTTCTATTGCACAATATAAAATGAAGAGAGAAAGAAGGGTGGGGGACGAATAAATGGACGTGACAGAATTGGGTTTTTTCTGAGTTTTTTAAATGAGAATTTAACTATTTACCTCTTCATTGATCAGTGTAAGTGGCTCTGCTGGAGCTGTTCATTCAAGAACCAGTTGTGGGGTTTTTTTAATCAAAGTTTACATACTGGCTTTTTAAAAATTTAAAACATTTTTCAAGTACTTTTTGTGACATTTCCTTTTAATACCAAAGACAAAGAGGGTTAAGACACATTAATAGCAGCTGCTTAATAGGATTCTCATCTTTTAGAATGATCACTTTAAAATTTGAGATGAATGTTCTACGTTTTGATTTTCTAAAACAAAATCCAGCACAAAGCAACTGTTAAAAATGTAAACAGGATTGAAATTGGTCAAAATCAGACCTCTGTCCTTTCTCCCTTCTTTTTGAATTCAATTTCACAAGAAATTTAAATGATCTTTGCAAATGACAGTGTTTCGCAACTTCCAATGTGAAAGAAACTCTGGTTCCAGCCAATTTTAAAAGGCAGGCAGGAGCTCTGCTGGTCCGATACGGAGCTCTAAACGTTATCCATATCTGGAGTGGTAATATTTTCATATAGGAAGCTTCTTGCAAAATCATTGCAGAGCTGTTTTCCAACTGGGCAGATGTCAGTAGTAATTAAGTAAGCAATCCGAGGTGCTTGGGTTTTAGCAGTCCCAGAGTTCTGAATCTACTTCTGCATTACTTAGGCAAGTCTTAACTAAGCGGTATTACAAAACCAGGGTGTTCTGATTTAAATCGAGTGTCAGAGTTGATTTAGTCTATTCAGGTCTTAATGTCTGAAGAGTTATATTCTTGATGTATATGGGATAGTCCACTGCATGTGAGCAATACTCATGGAGAAGCAGGAAGAAATCCACTGCCACGTGTGCCTTAGACTGAGTAGCTGATCATTTCAGATTACACTGAGGTATGTAATTCCTCAAGCACACCTGTGGAAACCTTAATGGATTCAATTACTAGTGATCATGCAAGCCTCCGGAAACCATGGAAAGAAGGCAGGAAGCTAATTCCCTGATGGGAAAGTTCAGAACGGGAAAGAACCTTACAGGACCCGTGGTTACTTCCCTCGGTATTTATAGAAATTATGGCTAAAAAGCTATTCTACCCATTAAAAAAAAAAAGGCGAACACAGCACCACCACTCAAACCAACTTTAACTCAAGCGTAACCTTAATGTTAACTAGTTTGTCCAGTTCATTCACTTCCTATTATTCCCTGCATCATGCTTTGAATAATTTCCATGATCTGTTTCTCAAGTCCTGCCCCTTTTGATGTCATCGATGTGATCCATATTAGGCTGGACATCTCCCAGTGCATCTCCAGTTAGAACAGGAGATCTGGAAGCTTTGGACCAAGACCTGTCTTCTGCTCAGGAGAAAGCCCAAGGCTGAGTTTAGTGGCTCCTCTAAACACTCAAAGTTTCTGCCAAGGTACAGTGGGGTGTTTTGGTCTTAGTTGTTTTAACTGTGTATTTCTGTATATATGTATGATTGATATGGAGATACGGATACCTATACACGTGGTTAAATATTTGTCTACATGACATTCATGTGTGAGTGTTTAGTTTGTGTTGAACGTTGAGTTGCTGTGATAATACACGAACATATACTTGTTCCCTGCTGCTGTGTAACTTCCACTGACTTTTTTTATAACCTGCAGCCTCTCTCCAGGCACTTACCGCAGCCAAGACAGGCAATTGGTCACTGTTGCTGTTATGTTTTGTTAAGTCCCTGACTGCAATTGCTATGTTAAATAAATTAGTGGTAGCTTGCTCTGGGAAACCAGTGGAGGGAGGATGTTCTGTTGCCTGTACACGTGTGTGTTTTGAAAGATCCCCTCTGTTATTTTGCATTATCACATGCTTTTTCATTCTAGTTATTTTAAGAATGCGGATTCAAATGGTATGAACTAACTAGCCATAGCCTTAAAAACCAAGTCAGAATGTCTGAAAACTCTTTTAGATTCTTTCTAAAGCCATTGTTTGAATGTTTACAAGTGGGTTTTTTAGATTCAAAGTTAAACATAGAAAAAGTGTGTTTGATAAATTTGGTTTAGCTTTCACTTTTGGTAACTACTGCCTTTTATTCTACTTTTTCTTATTAGAGCAAGGCTGACCAGCAAGATTAATACAACGGTAACAAATTCAATTTTCCTGGCTTAGTCTCTCACAATCTTCATTTCTATCTTAAAATACTATAAATATTTAAGGACTCATTCAATATATTTCTTAACATATACTACAGGCTTATTTTCATTTATTCTTATCTAAGTAAAACGAGAAAGAAGGGATTGAATAAGAAGAACATAAAGCAGAAAAGTTTAATCTGAAAAATGGGTAACAATGGGGGTAGCAAGACTAGCACGGATTCTTTTCTGGGGTTTGCCACAGATAGTCCTTTTTGGCTAAAGAAATATTAAGATGTGAGTCTTCAGCCGCAAGGTGGGCTGATAAGATTTGTATCCCGTGGTTCTGTGGAGTCTGTGCGGGAGTAACGGTTTAACTGTATATGCACAATACAGAAAAACTGTGTTTCCTTTTAGCAAAAGTAGAATTGCTCATTTCCCACTTCAGTTCTTCATCACACGTTTTCTTTTAGTTGTTCACACCCTTTTTTAAATATTTCATTGTGCTTGAGCTTCCTGTACTCATTCAATGGCAAGTATACTCAGGAAATTTGAAAAAATCACTTATAGTGTTTACTTATGCATGTGCCTTTCAGTTAAATTTGTATTATTGTTAAACAATATCTTAGAAAACACAAACATAGTTGTGTTATGGCCTTCAGGGAAAACAACTTGTGAGAAACTGAGTTTCCTTGTCAGATAATACACTTTTGTGGGCTATTTTAAAGCTAATCGGGTTTACAGCTTTTGGAGCACTCTTCTCTCTTTAAGGATTATTCCTAATCTTTCTGAGATGAATAGGCACAGCTGAAGAGACTGTCTTAGCAGCTTGTGCCTCTGAGATATGATTTCATATGAAGAGTCCTATTCCAAGGACCTTTGAAATAAAATCCTGAGTTACTTATTATCTTTGGTTATTTGTGCGCTCCCTGTCTTCAAACCCTGTTGCTGTGTTTATAAGATTTTTATGTGGAGCTAAGGTTGGACCACAGTGTTGTACTCAGTAAACTTCTCCTAATAGCATAATAGGTAGGGTGATTCACAGAGTGCTGTAATGTTGGAAACTCACATATTACAGGAATTGATGTCACGTTCAGTAAGTAGAAGTATGTCAACAGTAGTCCCACGTCCCAAACTGGTACTAAAACCTAGGAAGATGTCCTCAGTCTGTGCTGGCTAAAATCAATAGCGTTCACACTTTCACCAGCATCAAGTCTGAAATTATCTAGAGTAGCATAGTAGATGTTTTACTTACTGTGATAAAGTAGATACGGATTTTGATTTCCAGTTATGCCACTCTTCTTGGGTGATTTTCAGTTCCCGTGCTTTCTTTTCACGTCTGTAAAATAGAGAGAAGGAGAAGATTTTTAGATTCCTGGGACAAATCATTTATCTAAGAGAAAAGTGGCAAAATTTCTGTTAATAGCAATATTTAACATTTCTAATTTGTCCCTAAAAGTTGGATTCATCTCGTTTCCTTGACATAAGGATGAAGCCATACTGCTAGTTCTGAGACAGTGTGTTTCAGGCCTATAGGCCAGCGTGTTTCACTAGCAACATCCTCGTGAGAATGAATTAGCTCCAGATCTTTATTGATGCATGGTGACATAATGTTTCAGAATCAGATGCTGGTCCTTGGTGTTCTTCGAAAGAAGAAAACTACACACCCCTTTGGCTGCAGACTTCTCAGCAACTTGTGTATTAGTCACTAACTTTGCATATCCTCACTAACAGAGCAGTCATAGTGTAAATGTTGAATCCCTCAAGTTACTTTGGCAGCAGCACGCAGACCATTTGACCTTTTCCTACTTCCTGGCATCCAAACTCTGGAAAGACAGATGTCAGCTCAACGTTATTTTCAGCTTTTGCTAATATCAAATTCATTGCCACCCCTGTTTGAAAGTGTCTATAGATTGGCCGTGGTGTTTCTATCAAGGTAATAAGTTTTTTTTTTTTTCTTTTTGTATTGCACAGAAACAGAGTTAGAGGATGGAGCAGGACATAGCAAGAGGAGAAGAAGAAGAAAGGAAAGAAGGCTTGATTGAGTTTTATGATTCCTTCAAGGATATGTTTGAGTTCTTCTGTAAGAACACAACAATCCATGGCACCATCCGCCTTGTATGCTCGGACAGCAACAGGATGAAGACAGCTTTTTGGACTCTGCTTTTGCTTGCCAGCTTTGGCATGTTATACTGGCAATTTGCACTCATGTTCAGCCAGTACTGGGCCTACCCTGTTGTCCTGACCATGTCCATGCATTCAGAGCCCAAGATGTTCCCAGCAATTACCATCTGCAACCTGGACCCGTACAGGTAACCCGTGCTTCCCCCTTGGCCATAGTCAGGTCTTTACACTCACAGGGGTCCAGGTAGGGTCAGCAACCACATGAGTCCAGCCTGGAGGAAGCTGAAGGTAGAGGGAGGTCTCTCTGCCTCACAGAGGTGGAAAGGGACTATTGTTGTTTCCAAACTGGTTTTAAGATAAGATCTTGTTGGGAATTGTGCAAGAGCATGTAGCAGTTTATTTCATGCACTGAGTCAGGATAGAGGGAACTCTGCCTTGTGACTTGGTTCAAGCTGCTAACTGATTTTGTGCTCTGATAAAAACAGTCTTTCCCTGAAAAACGTGGCTACTCTGTCTTTATTCCTAACTAAACTAACCGTCTCTGGAAGGGTGCATGGTAGACCCGATTCTGCTTGGTTTTTCATACCACAGAATAGCTTTAAGGAAACAATATGGATTATGTGGAAGTCTGTGTTGGCTCTGATTGTCAGACAAGGCTCACACAGTAGTGGCACATTATCAACAAGTTTCAAATTCCATAGCAAAGGAATTATGCAATTTACTAGGAATAATTATCTAATTGGCTGTCAGGGAGGCCAGTTTGTGCAGCTGATGCTGCACAGCTACAAGTTCTGAGGTTTTCAGTGGAGGATCCAGCAACTGGAAGTGCAGCTACTGGAGCCCCTAATAAATTAACTTACTGAAATTAGGTTTGTGCTAAGCATACGTCCCATAATTGCTGACTTTTCTCACACAGACGTCAAGGTCTGCAGAGATCAGGAGAGTGGCCTTTCTATAGATAAAATGAAGTGCTTTTGTCTAACAGAAATGTGGATATTCACAAAGAGCTAATATTCCCATTCCTTGCAGATTTGAACTGGTTAGTGAACATTTGATCCAACTGGATCGCATGGCAGAGGAATCAATCACTTTTTTATATGGTGTCAACACATCAGCCAGCTTATTCCACATGAACGAGAAAAACATCCGCATAAAAGACTTGTCAAACATCAGCAATCTCAGCACATCTACCTTCAAGCTGAGCCAAAACTTCTCACTCTTGAGAGTGTTTCACCACAATAACAGGTCAGGGAGGAGGCATTCCAGCGTGGGCTTCAGGCTGGTAAGTGCATGTCCCCTTTGAGACTTTAACTTGGCTACAGACAGGAGTTGCAAGGACTGGCTGCTCCCTGAGGGGCAGGGGAGGACAAAGTACCTGAGCAAGCAAGCAGGGAAAGCTCACAGATGGTGGCCAGGTCCAACCAAGAGTCCAGTTCATCAGGCAAGCTGGTGGTGATGAGGTAGGTTTCAAAACACGCCATGAAGTTAGCCCAGATTGACAGGGTCTGCAGCAAGGCAGGAGCAGAGCAGCAGCCAGGCTGGAATGCAGGAGCCCAAAGAGGAGCTGAAGCCTCCAGGTTGAGCTTAAATGAGCTCCTGGGGCCACAGGTGGAGGGTGTGGGTGGATGTCCCAGGTGAGTCTACTCAGGGCCGCTAAGTCCTAACAATACACTCAGGGCCCTGACAAAAATCTCACAAGGTTCATTCAAGAAAAATGAGTGAAAAAATAGCTAGTTTCAGTGCTGTGTAATGGCAGCTTGGAGGATGTTTTGGGAGAGTCCATCACTGCCTCTAACAGTTTATGCTTGATTGTCAGGCTTCATATGAAGTGAAACAACAGCAACATCAATGCTCTCACACAGCCCACCCACTTGTGAAGTCCTTCTGGCAGTGACAAATTCAGTAGATAATGGTATCAGCAGGCTATGGAAATCATTGCACCCCTTTCTAAAATGATATAAATATCTAGACTTAACAGGTGAGCCTAGAAATAACAGAGAAACAACATGTGAGGGTGCCTCAGTGTCTAAATGCTGTGGTACTGGGGGCACCAGAAATGTTGCAGATAAAACAAAAGATGGCAAAAAACAAATCAAGAGGATTAATACAATAAATGTGTATCTGTGACTTCAGAGAAGAATGCAAATGCATCAAATTCTTCATATGAAGAACAGGATTTACGTAGGTCTAAGAGAGCTCTGAGAGAGGGATTGACGTGGCTTGAGAGGCCAGCAATTTTTGCCTGATTATTATCGTCCTGCCCCATCCTGCAGTCCTTGACCAGGCACACTTTCACCAGAATCTGTGGGTGTTGACCTAACGCCTGAGTAAGAGCAAAGAAAGTGTCTCAGGACTTGGTTCATGATTCATGGATTGTAGAGAATTCCCACCAGCCCTGTCCTTTCTTCTCCCAAGGCACTTGAATTTGCTTGTCTGCTCTTTTCTCCTGCCTCTCCTCCCCTACACTCATTTCCCCGAGATGAAGTGTCACACCTCATTCAGCTTCAAGGAGAGAAGGTGCTTAGCACATAACAAGGTGACCTCCAAAGGTCCTTGTCAACTTCAGCCATTCTGTGATAACTTAAATGATCAGAAACTTCACTTTCTGGAAAAATAAAAGTTCCCCTTGTCCCTGTATCCAGTATTGCCTTTGCCACCTGAGCTCTGATTACCCTTAGGCTGTCACATCCTGACTCTGCTGAATGGCTCCCTATTTTCTTTTCCTCCAGTGCAATGCCACAGGTGGAAATTGCTTCTACAAGACCTATTCCTCTGGGATGGATGCAATTCTTGAATGGTACAGGTTTCACTACATGAATATCATGTCCCAGCTGCCAGTTATAATCAACATTTCTCATCATGAGGAGCAAATAGAAGATATGGTCTACTCCTGTCAATATGACGGGGAGCCCTGCAGACCCAGGTATGTTACTTCTTGATACAATGATTGTGATTTCAGTAGAACTCAAGGACTGGATAGACTGAAACTATTCTCCTATTGATTAGAGCATAGGAAGTCAACCTGCCTGGTTGGAATAAGCAGGGAAAAAATGAGTCTACTTGATGAACTATTGCTACATTTGCATTAAAACCCATCAAAATCTCTCTTGATTTCAGTGATTATGTTCACTTTCACCACCCTGTCTTTGGAAGCTGCTATACTTTTAACAGCAAGGGAACAGACTCTTTTTGGACAGCTACAAAACCAGGAATTCCTTACGGTATGTTATTTGGCAAAGGGTGGGAAGAAGAGCTAAAGTTAGTATAATTTGGCAGTGAATTAAATATGTCTTGTCTACGTGACTTACTGACATATAGCCCTTTCTTCTAGTCTGGTGGCACAAATTATATCCTGTGTTTGCTTGCTTCACTAGCCACGTGTATATGATAGGTATATAAGCCATATCTTACCTCATAGCAAGCAGAATATTATTTTAGTTTTCAAGCAGAATATTATTACGGTTTTGGAATAGGCTGGTGCAATTGCTACCTGACCATTCACCAGGTCTCTAAGGAAAAAGAATGGCCCTTCTGTGAGCTAAGACAGCAATTTCATCAGTGCTGAGAATTCAAGACATAGTGGTGTTCCTATTTTGGCCCAAAATGAGTCGTTATATGTTTCCCTTTTCCTTGATTTACAGGACTTTCCCTTATCCTGAGAGCGGAGCAGAAGGATCACATCCCACTCTTGTCCACAGTAGCAGGTGTGAAAGTGATGATACACAACCACAATCAGACACCATTCCTTGAGCACGAAGGCTTTGACATCAGACCAGGCATTGCCACCACCATCGGCATTCAGCAGGTTGGCCACTTCCTCAAGAGCATTGTTCCTTTTCCTTCTGACTGCAGAAAGCTGTGAGGAGCCTGGACAGTGTGACTGACTCACACCAGGGACTCGTGGAACTCTGGTGTTCATTTCTTGACTCTGCATGTGTATTTATGCAAACCTCTTGTCTCTCTTCACTGTGCTCAGGTTTCCATGGGTAAAACAAAGTTATTCCAAATGTGCAGGTGGCCTTTTGGTCCTCAATACACTGGGGCCTGGTTTGTTTTACACTGAGGCTCTTACACCTCTTGCATCCTGTTCCAGCCCTATACAGGGGGTTCATGTGTATATTAGGATGAGAAGAAATGTTCAGAAGTGGTTTGGTTCTTTTAAAATGATGAGTTACTGCTTGTCAGCTAAACCACAGGGACTGACCATGTGCACTCTCCTACCTCTGCCCCATTCCTGTGTATATTTTATTAGCAAGGTACAGCTTGCCTGCTCACTTATATTACTACACTTCCTGTCCTTTATAAGATGTTCCGTCCAGTTAGGTTTAGATTGTGATGGCTAGGTCCAATTAAAGCTCCTAATCACTCAGGCCTCTCTTTTCTGTGTCCATAGGATGAGGTGAATCGCCTGGGTGGCAATTATGGGAAATGCACAACTAATGGCAATGATGTGAACGTTAAACTCCTGTACAACAACTCCTACACCCTGCAGGTATGGCCAGAGTGGCTGGATGAGGCCCCAGCTTATTCAGAAGGGATGAACAGCAAACAAGTCATACCTTACTTTCCAGAGAGTTTTTACAAATCAGCAGGTTGCTGAGATAACAGGGAGATTCATGCCCCTCTGAAAAGAAGTTGACAAACAGGGCATTATAATTTGGCATGTCTTTTACTGAGTGGGGGATACTGTGTGCCAGACACCGGGGCTCTTCCCTCCTTCTACCACAAGAGAGATCAGTGAGCCGGTCAAGGTAGCTGGAATGTTTTGGTAGGGCATTCTTGGGCCATCAGGTCTTTATTTGTGCAAGTAGTTGCTCCTGGCTGTAGAAGTTTGGGCTGTTTAACTGTGCTGTTACTGGGCACAATGAAAAAGGCAGCTGGGGGAAATTCTGTCTCGCTGAGTTCAATACTGTTCTCAGAGGCGAAAATAAGGAATGAAAAGTATAAACCATTTGCATCATCGTGCTCTAGTAATGGCTAGTGTCTTTTTGCAGTAACAAAAATTATTTGGGCGCTTGAGAATTTCTGGCTTATCCAACCTTTTATGCCTTCTTTATTTTCCAGGCATGTTTGCATTCCTGCTTTCAGCACATAATGGTTCGGAAATGCGGCTGCGGCTATTACTACTACCCACTGCCTCCTGGTGCCAAGTACTGTGACTACAATAAGCAGCCTGCATGGGGTAAGAGCAGACAACTGTTGTCTTGTCCTTGTTGAAAGGGGACGAAAGCTTCCTACAATAGTCACAAGTTACATGACCCCTTCAGTTACTGCCCGTCTACTTTGTGCCTGTTTTCTGCTTAGACTATTTCCTCACATCACTGAATCCCACCAGGTGGCAGACACCTCTCTGTGTCTCTGCATGGATATCAAGTTAGTGCATAAAAAATATCAAGCATCCCTTTATTTAGGACATTAATATAGGGTTGAGCTCTTTCATATTACCCATACTGGTGGCTGTGCTGGTGCTTTGCTCTGCTGTGCTTTGAAGAACTTCTCTTGGTTTTCTGGTTGGCCTGTCCTCAGCAGATCCTTAGAGGGAAGGCACCTTCATTGCACACAGGTGATGAGTTCGGGCATCTGAAGCCATTCTAAAGTGAGAGAGAGGCAAAACCATGTCTCCCTGAGAGACTCATGTGTGCTTGGGAAGGGCAAGTGAGGGCAGAGGGTTTGGTAGCCTTCCATTTGGTAGCCTTCCATTTCCTGAGCGTGGTCCTCCCATTTCTTTCACCAGGTCACTGCTTTTACCAGCTGTACAACAGGCTCAGAAGTCATCACCTGAATTGTTTCGACCAGTGCCCCAAGCCTTGCCGGTAGGTCACAAAAGCAGAGCACAATAAATGCCAGCTTGCAAAGGAAAATTACCGCACTGGAAAATTTATGGATCAACTGGCCAACTGAATCTTGAGATTTTCTGAACCAGAGATTTCAGTTTGATGTTTGAACCTCAATACTGAGAAAGAAAAAAGACAACAGCATTAGACAAATTAAATAAGAACTTTGTGTGCACATGGCAGCAGAGAGGGGAAATTGTTTTATCGCACTGAAATGTTTTATTAAGCCCAAACCAAATAGTTTGTATCATTTTCCAATCTATATTACTTTTTTTGGATCGCCTCTTTTATTGTAGGTCAATTTCAGAATAGAAAGACATAATTTTAAAGTAAGATATCAAATATATTGGGGTTGAATGCAGCAAAGAAAAGTTGTCAGGATTGTGAAAATATTCTAGTTCTCTTCCTGGCCTGAACAGTTTTCTGGCAAACTCTGGTTTTATTTTCTAAGCTGATTTACAAAATGTTTTCCGAGGGTCTCCAGAGCTGCCCGCAGAACTTCTGCTTTAGGCAAGGAGTTAGGGTTGTTAAACTCCTTCATGTATTCACTTTTAAATGCCAAGAAACACAGTGACCATAATCTCCGTTTTTATCTTATCAGGGAATCACTGTACAAGGTGTCTGCTGGAACAGCTAAATGGCCATCAGTGAAATCTCAGGTAGTCCATACAGACAACTGCTGGGTTTAGAGGGGATCCTGCATTTACTGAGGCTGTTGGGACATTAAAGTTAAGGGTGAAAACGATGACTCAGGCAATGGAAATGGCAAATAAAGCAAACGAGTCCAAAACCTGGGCCCAAGGGAATGACCTTGTAGTTAAAATGCCAGACTAAGGTGCTGGAGTGGAACATTCAGTTCCAGTTCTAATCCAGACTTCCTTGGGACCTTCAGCAATTCCCTTCCTTGCCTCAGTTCCCAGCTGCAAAATGGTGCTCGTGACCTTCTGCTCCCAGTGGGCGCTGTGGTGTGAGAACTCACTGTTTGTGAGGTGCTGCAGGGCTGCAGTGGAAACTCTCTGAGTCCATCGGTGACCTCTGGACATTTCTTATCTTCTAATGTTAAATGAGCATCCAGGCTGTATGACCAAGTAATTAATTCATGTGAAATAGATGATAATGGAGATGTAAATACAACCAATGCTTTTTAAAAGAGGAAATTATTTGGTGGGGTTGCCATTAAAGGCAGGATTTAAGAACCACAATCCTCTACACACCTAAAATATGAGTGTGTATTTCCTTGCTATTCTGGCAAATACAGCTACTGCCCGAGAGCTATCACTATATGTTACAAACCAATTGATTACATCCTGTATTATTATATGCAATAGTCATATTATCACTTATGAAATCTACATTTACAAAATTTTAAACATACGAAAACTCGGAAGACAGGATTGCCAATAACATACACGTACTCTGCTGCAGGACTGGGTCCGCCAAGCTCTGAGGCATCAGAACGGATATAACTCCACCAGCAACAGGTCAGTCACTGGGAGAAGGCAATCCTGTAAAAACTGTGGATTAACTCTTCATCCTTGCAGAATTTTTAGATGTTAGACTGGACAGGGAGGACAAGAAAAAATTCGTAGAATCATAGAGTCATTTAAGTTGGAAAAGACTTTTAAGAGCATCAAGTCCAACTGTTAAATGTGCAGGGTCATCCAGTAAACTCCCCATCTTTCCTCACAACGCTGTAAGACAGTCACTGCTGACACCTTTTTCCAAGCTCGTGTTAAACAACCTTGTAAAGAAAGCTTGAGTGAGTGGTGAAACCTATTCCCTGGCAATCAGCATGTAAATTGCATGTAAATCAGAACATACCTTGTCCATCCCACCGTTGCTGACTGCTCCCTTTCTCCAATACAGGAAGGACATTGCCAAGGTGACCATCTT
Organism: Xenus cinereus; assembly: GCA_025774025.1. Lineage (NCBI taxonomy): Eukaryota > Metazoa > Chordata > Aves > Charadriiformes > Scolopacidae > Xenus > Xenus cinereus. The sequence goes on from JAOXJK010000008.1 coordinate 6,282,711, forward strand.
CTACAAGCAACTGAACTACCAGTCTGTGAACGAGTCTCCTTTACTCTCAGTAAGTTGCACTACATCAGCTCCCAACGTCGTTACCCCTCATTAGTTACGGTCTGCTGTGTGTGGCTGGAGGGGGGATCATTTACAGCTCCCGAGATGGGATGGGATTCTTCTTCTTGAGGAAGAGACTTGAAAATTTCACATTTTACACAGTCACACAAAGTTACTTCCCAAATGGCAGGCAGCTACCTCACCTGCTGGCAATAGGCAGTAACTTCATCTTCCCCGAGCTCTGCTGTGTTTTATAAACTCAACCCTTTGATTCTTTCCACAGGAGAATATCCTTCTGTCCAGCATGGGAAGCCAGTGGAGTCTTTGGTTTGGATCCTCGGTGTTGTCTGTGGTTGAAATGTTTGAGCTGCTCATAGATACACTGGTCTTGTCTCTCCTCTTCTGCTACCAAAGGTTCAGGGCAAAGAAGACATTAAAAGTCGCTCACACTCCTACCGTCCCCAGCGTGAGCTTGACCCTGGAAAACTATCGAGTTGTGCGAGAAGAAGCTGGGAAAGGTGATGATTCTGCTCACGCTCACCCTTCTGGAATGACTATTGCCAGGACAACAGACCTGCACCTTCACCCGCTCTCCAGCAAGGTGGAAATGCCGGAGCTTTGCCCAGATGTGGTGCTTAATGGGTTCAGATATACAAGGGGCAGCTCAGTGGAAGGGGAGCTGGATAGCTGAGGGTGCATTTGTGTGCCCAGAGAAGTGGGAGGCTGGAAACACCCCTCACGCTCAGGTGCTGGCAGAAAGGCTGCAAACAGCATGTTCTGGATCCGGGATCCGTGAGCACCTAAAACCACACCGCTCAGCCTGGCCATCCTCCTCCAGTGCGTTATTAAACCCTCCACGTGTCCTGGATTCAGGCATCACGCGATGTCCTTTTGTTCCTAATGAGCATCTGGGGAGGGAAGAGCTGCACTTCTGCTCTCTGGGACAGTCGTGGCATCCTCATAAAAGCCTATTCACAGCTTTTAACTTTTAAATCCTCGCGAGGAGATCAGCCTGTGGCTTCAAACAGGCCCATCTACATTTCACAAATGTGCTCAAGAGAGGAGTCAGCCTGGCCGTTCCTGGAGAGGTTTCCAGTGGAGGCTGAGGAGCACGAGCTCCCATCACTCAGTGGTGTCTGGAGGGTGACAGAGTGTGAAAACAAGAGGTGGCTCCGATCACAGCCCTGTCCTTAACCTACCACTGCTGCGTTTTGAGGACAATGCACAGAATGCTGCTGCTGAGATGCTTAACCCCAATTATTTCAAAGGAGACCGACCATCCCAGGGGAAAGGAAAGAGAAGAAATGGGGTTGATAACTTCTGTATGTCACAGATGAAGCATCTGATTTATTTAGAAGATTAAAAAAATGCTGCGTTTTTGTTGCAGCCCAGTTATAAATAGAGATGTTTTAATGTTAATATTTGACAGTAACTTATGTGTACATAGAAAAACACATTTATTTTTTGATGATGTTTGCACAGGAGCATTTTACTCTGTTGTTATATTATTTGCTGCTTCCTGTAGAAAACAAGAGTTAACAAGAAATCCATGAGCTTTTTTTTGTAACTTTTTTAAATAATAAAATGCTCTGAATACCGACGGTGACTGGGGGTTTAGTTTGATTTTGTCGTGTCTTCAACCCATATTTGGGTTTGTTACTGTCTAATTGTTACTTCTAAGTGTTGGCTCTGGAAAAGTCTTTCTTGAAACGTCCAGACCTTACATCCAGAAGCCTAAATGCACAGGGGGCAAAGCATGAAAAGAGATTTGGTTGCAGACGTGGAGGTGGGACCCTTGTAGCCTTCAGTTTTCTGCAGCATCACTAGAAGCCGAGCACCAAGATGCTTTGGAAAGTCTCTTTTTTTGCTTGATTTACTTGATTTATTTTTTTTTTCATTCACAGGGAGGATCTCCAGAGCTGTAGACCAAACCCAAATGGACTGTGCTGTAACCCACCAGCCCAGTTAGAATGAAAAGGAGCGTGTGGGCTCCACCGCAGTGGGTGATTCAGGCTTTTCCCCAGCTCTTCTGCACTGGGAAACAGAGCTGCTTTGCTGACTGGCAAGAGTGATTTTATGCAATATTTCAGTCCCATTCAACCCTGTTGGGAAAGGATAACGTGAAGAAAAAAAACACTATGGACAAGAAGGAGAGAAAAGGAGTGAGATTTCTAAAGGAGGACATCTGGGCATGCCCTGGGAATGCAAAACGCAAGCGGATGCCACGTGGTCATTACTGAAGGATCACCGGGCCGTAGGTAAGCACAGCTCTGTGTGTGTGCACACACCGACACACAAAAAAAGCCCCTCCCAGGACTCCCAGACTTCTTACCGCTGGGAATAAACGGGAAGGCTAAAGGTCAGCTAAAAGGAAATTGATAAAAAAGAATCTTTGTACTGGTCCCAACGCGCACACGCAAAAAACCCCACTGCCGAATTCTGCATGGTGTAATACAATTCCCAGGAGGAGCCAGTTTGGGGACAGGGAAATGCAGGACTGAGGAAATGCAGTGGGACCGTCGTGTCTTATGGTCAGATTGGGAACCAGAGGGATGTGGCAAAGCAGGACAGGGATCTGGGAGCAGGGGAGGGTGCGTTGGTTGATCCATGTGCAGGCCCAGAAGAGCCAGGGGTGTTGCAAGGTGGGAGGGAGATGCCCTGGCAGCCTGGTATGCGAGTGGGCAGGGAACGTCTGCTGGTGGCACCGACACCTGAGACTGGAAGAGCAAAAGGATGTGGGGCTCACTATGGGAGGGGGACACAGGGAAAACTTGCTTCACACCTTCCTGTGCCACTTTTAGTAGAATAAAATGATGGTTTGTAAGGCAGTGGAAGCACAAGCAATGGGTATCCAGTTCGAAGGTAGCTTCGAGCAATCTTCTCTGAGGGTGTGGACTACTTTTCAGCTTAGCAGCTACCTCTTTATTACAGAACGTTCCTGTGGCCCTGCTGGAGTTGAGAAATCAGCCGTACAAATTCTTCATTGGGGTCATACCTTCGTGCTCGTGATGTCGTCACTGAAATACCTGCCCTAGTTGGAGCTCCTCGTGTCCGAGCTGCGCGTTTCCCCTCTGGAGCAAAAACTTGAGGCCCAACTGGGAGTCACTGGTTTGCTCAGAATCCCACAACAGTGCCAGAGACAGGTACAAACCAGAGCCCAGCTCCCTGCTCGGGCTGCGGGGCGGGGGGCTGAGATATCCGTTATGCTGCCACGCTCCAAGTGTGCTTCATTAATAGCGTCAAAAAAATTAGAGCCCGTCTTAATCAGATAAAAGAGAAGGGCTACCAAGAGAGTCAGAATCCTGCGTCTCTTTGGGGAAAAGGTCATTCACCTTCCTCTTTTCAAGCCATAAACCTCTGCCAGATAAATATCATATTTTAAACCTCCTCAGACTGAAGAGCTTCTCTGGATTGTAAAGATCTAGAGTCAGAAAGAATGAAGAAATGTGTGTGACTTTAAAAATCGTTTCCTGTCTTTATTCTCCCTTCATAGATACCGTTTGCATGTGAGATTTTTTCTCACTCCCACCTTTTCAAAAAAATACATTTCTTTTCCCATAAGATATATTACATTTCAGCGCGTCATAGTTCATATATATCATTCTGACAATACACTTTGTTATGTCATGGTGCCTATACCTGTATAGCCCACACATAACCTTTTATTATTTGTGCTAACTGTGACATACGATAGTAAAAATGACGAAAAAAAATAATACTGAGAGGCGTGCCTTGGGGAAGAGTTCAACTCTCCTCACAGTGAGATGCACAAGGAGCAGGGGACGGAGACCCCCGAGGGAGAGAGCTGGGTTCTGGATTCAGGGTTGCCTGCAAAGTCCCCGTGGAATCCGTGTTGTTTCCCGGTCCTTGTCAAACCCCAGCGCTGGGGAGTGGAGGTATCTCTTAAGGTGTGAGTTTAAACAACAAAACGCTTTGCCAAAGGTTTTGGAGGGGACTGGTGGGGACTGGGAGCCCCACGGCGTGGTGGTGTTGCAGTGCTGTGTCTCGGGGGGGGGCTTTTCTCCTTCAAGAGCTGTGCATGGAGGGTCTTGTACCTCTGGAATTATGTCCCATCACCGTGGTGGGACGCTGGTGGGACCCCAGGGCACGGCAGGTGGCCGGTGCCATCTGTTCGTGAGCTGAACTGGCTCCAGTGACACTGCCACAACGTGGCATAACTAAAAGTCCACAACATTCACTTTTCCTCGTTTTTTTTTTCAGAGCACTTCAGGCTTGTCCTCCTCCTGGAATGCTCAGTGGTCACGACCACTTACCTGTACTTCATTTTAGGGGCAGGTGCTGCAGAAATGTTTGCACACAGCCAGGAAGGGGAGATTTTCCCAGAAATAGCAACTTAGAAGGGGAAACGGGAGCTAAAATATCAGCTTAACTCATTTTAAACCGCATTCAGGTGCTGCAAGTTGTGGGACCTGGGCCTACAGCCTGACCCTCGGGAGGGCTGTCACCTCCCCGGCCAGGGCACAAAAGCAGACACCAGGGGACATGCAGGCTTCGAGCAGAACCACCTCTGGACAGAGAACATCCTCCTTCAGCAGCAGAGCTCCCCCTCAGACGTCTCTGCCACCGTGGCCCTTCCAGCAGGAGGTCTCGGCTGAGGGAGGAGGGATGGATGGGACTATCTGCAGGAATGGCTGAAGTGTAGGCTCCTCCTCTTGAGTTTCTCAGGGTCGTTGGAAGCCATGTGAGAGAACTCCCGGAAGATGTCCAGGTAGGTGGCATCTCCTGCAAAAACACACAGGAAGAGGCATTAGTCCCAATGTTTTCGCTTTGCTTTGCTACTTCCCACCCATGGAGGTCATGGTGCATCAGGCCATTTTCTCTCAGAACTCGTGACTCTCATCCGGATAATTCCTCCCTTTTAATATTATTGCTACTTTTTTCCAAAGCCCAAGAGACAGCAGAGAGACTTTCAAGACTTGAAGGAGAGCTATTCTGGAAGCAGAGTGCTCTGAAACGTGAAGGACCTTCCTTGTGCCGCTTGGGCACCAGCAGAACTTCACACGGGGCTGGACATTGGTTTGCTGGAGGCACTGTTCACCCAGGACCAGGCATAAGGTAATTTACTGCTTATCTGGCTCCTCTTCTGGCAGCCAGACTTTTCAGAGGTTGTTGTGGCGGGTACAACGTCAGGCTGCCTGTGCTAGGACAACACAACAGCCCGTCGAAGGGCACTCTCAGATAACAGCGACTCTCCGTGACCAGGCCCTGCTCGAACCACGGGGGAAGGCAAAGAGTTCAGGTGTCCCCGCAGCGGTTCTGTGATAGCATCTCCCCCCATGCAGGAACGGTTTCAGGTTTACGCTGCAATTCTAGAGATAATTAGGCACCCGCATCCCATTAACGAGATCCCTGCTTGTACGTTTGCCGCTTGATGTTCTCGGGCAATTTTTGCCACGGACTGAGCAACCGAGCTCGTTTTTACCTGGTGATGAACCCACGTAGCCACAGGGGAAAAGATAAGTGAAAGATCCCAGGTATTCACCGACAGAGGTGCAGCTGCCTTTGGTCTTTCATACAGCCCTCCTGTCCCCTTCCTTTGACAGAAGACACGTCCTGGAGAGACACCGAGAGGGAGGATCCCCAGCTGCTACGAGCTGCGTAGCTCCAAGGGACGTCGCCTGTCAATGTTGGTGCAGCGCAGAGGGAAAAGCTAATACAAACACCTGGCTCCACACAGCCAGGCCCATGGCAGGACCCTCTGTAACTTCATATTTCCTCACAAACTCGGCTGGAGAGCGGTCTGAGTGTGTGTCCAGCTGGCTGAGGGTGGACAGAGGGGGCTTGGGGTGTCCCCTCACTGGCCTGGCAGCCTCCCGAGCCTGGGAGCATCCTCCAAGAAGCGTTCCTCCAGCTGCTCCTCCGGTGCGAGCTCAAAGGACAGTCCCTCTGAGGTGTCCCCGTCCACCCCAGCTCACGGGTGACCACACTGGGGGGTGAGACTTGTCTCTTTTCACTACATGAAGAGTGTCCAGCCCAAAAGGTCACGAGAAAAACAGTCTGTTATTCACATGCAGGTGGCAAAGGCTTATAACCTGAACCTTATCCCCAGGGCAGGCTTTGATCGGGGTCTGTTGATTTTCAGGCGCAGGAACACTCAGGAAATGTACGGTTTAGTGCCTGCCCCAAAACCCAGCTTGACCTACCTGTTGGCTTCTGATTACAGTCACTTGGGCCCTCCTGAACTGGTGGGACTCAGCCTGTTTCCCCTGCCCCCCCAGTGCCATCCTGTGGGTACCAACACGCCCTGACGCGACAGGGACCTGCCTCGCAGCCCGTTAGACACCGTCCCCTCCCACCGGTGACAGCCCACCCGGAACCCACACGGCTTTTCGCTCGCTGTGTGCATCACTCCGACTTCCCACCTGCTCCCCAGCCACCTATTCCTCCCACCTTCCCTAAATAAAAGGCACTCCCTTTCTGGGAGAAGAAGAAAATAACCCCAAACACCCTTCTCCACTTACACACTATATAGAAAACAGGTGGATTTTCCACGAGGACAATAAAGACCCCTCTCTCCAGGTAAGCAAGCGCTGAACTGGCCAAGTTGTGGTGCAGAGACCAGGAAACATCTGCAACTTCTCCTCTTTGATCCTTAGTTTTGACACCGGTGGGATGGTGACAAAGTGGCACTCGAGCAGCGGGACAGAGAATTGCTATTACCTCCTGACCGTGTCGGGAAAAATCATGAAAATATCCTTGTTCAGCGAGATCGCCAATCCTCCTGCACACCCGTGAAATACTTGTTCCGGCAACGCTCAAGATGTAACTCCAATTAACAGGATTCCTCCTGCTGTAGTAAAGCATTAGTCCCAGATTTTGGAAGGTATTTCAGCATTTAATCCTCATTATCTAAAGAAAGAGACCGTCTCTGGGAGATCGGGGTTTCTGTAATCACATTTCGGTCTCCAGTGTATTCACCCTCGGGAGACCCAGGCCCCGTTTTGGACAGAAATAGAAGGGCAGAAAAGCAAAGGGGGGGCTGTGGGAGTCAGTATCGGGGTGGGGATGAAGCCACGTGTCTCCCGAGCTCTGGGCTCATACATTTACTGTAAGAGCATCCAGCTCTCCTTCCATAAATGCCTTAAAAGACTGTAATGCTCCTGGTTTCAAAGCATCCTTCCTATTTAACCCCTTCACTGAGCTCAGGAGCCTGCCCGGATTCATTAATCAGGACCCGTTTGTCCCTCCAGGGGAAAAACAGAGGTTATTCCACACTTTTTCCGCATTTATTTTCTGTGCTAAGCACGGTAGAAATCACGAGGCCAGGCCAGTCTGTCTTTTCTTCTTCTTCTTTTATTTTTTTTCTGCCACAGACGCACGGTACGAGAGGAACGAAGGCGGGGAGGACGGCACTGCCACGTGCAGGAAGCCGTGGTCCACGTGCAGGAGGATTGATATTTTTCATCTAGTGCAAAGTCTCCTTTCACGGACAGAGCATTAACTGACTCGGGTTCTCCGAAGAAACATGAACTGGGGGGGTTTGGGGTTGCGATCTGAGCCTGTCACCTCTACCCCAGCCTTCTTCCAAATCAACCCTGAAATTCATCACCTTATCACAAGACGGCTCACAGAAACCCAAACGAAAACACGGAGTGTTTATGGGGCATCCCAAATCTATTCACTGCCATAAAATTCAAGCTGTGGGTTGCAGAGAAGGAAAACAGGTTAAAAAGGGGATGGTTTTCTAGATCCAGTTAATACAGGCAACAAGGCAAGAAACCCTACAATAAATAAATCAAGCCAAAGAAGGAGGAGGGAAGGAGTTTATCTAGATTTTTATTAACAGTGTTTCAAGAGACAATAGAAGAGAAGGGAGGGGGGAAAAAAAGGCAGACACCACAGCAACAGTTTTAAAATTGTACAAAGATAATAACATAGAGAGTATGGGGTTCCGTAGTTACAGTCAGTACAGGCTGTGTAGGGAAAGGGGGGAATTAAAAAACGTGTTACAAAGTCGTACTGAAAGCAGGCAAGTGGAGGAGGTTAATAGGTTACAGCGTATTTACAGCGAGTGTCAGCCCCTGGGACAGCCGCCCAGCCATCCGGTGTGGAACAGAGCCGGGTTAATTAACCACAATTAGCAGCTTTGACCTGGCTAAAGAACGTCTTTCTCTCCGTGCTGTTTAGATAGGAACGTGGGGGGGCTTTTGCCGCGAAGCCCCTTGGCTGGGCTTTCTCCCTGCAAGGCTTCCAGCCTGTGAGACCCCGCAGCGAGGGAGAATTATCGATTTTTGGGATCTAGAAACACTCCCCGGGCTCCTCGTGCCTCGGGAAGCCTCTTGGCTACTCCCCCCCTCCATCCCTCATCCCCTCCCCACAGCTATTCGGCCGCCCCACCGTCCCCCTCCGGCAGCTCAGAGGGGGTGTACCCCCACCCCAATTCCAGCAGGCAGAGGGATACAAACCACATTCCTATGGAAACAGCACTCGGGATTTCAGAATCTCAAAGAAAAGGTCTTGTTTTTCAGAACTCCCACTCTCCCTTCTCCTGCTCCGTCCCTTCCCCGTATCCCACCACCACACACGCACTCACACACGGACGCCTCTCATCAGCCAACCCCACGGTTTAATATCACACTTCAATCCCGTCCACCCTGTTTTGTCTTTGGTTGAAAGCAATAATGCTCGGGCAGTGAGGAGAGAGGGGGTTCGGGGAGAGTCGAGCAGCGGAGGAACAACACAGCAGCTCAGGAGAAGACCAGAGCCGGGCTGTGGCCACAGGACAAGAAGTGAATCAGTGCATTGCTCGAGGAGGTCCTGTTTTTCTCTTGCATAAATAATGGCCATTTTTGCTGGTCTGAGATGTTGCTGATCCATTTTACACTGATCACAGCAGTCTCAGCTCGTCAGCTCTTTTTCTTTAAAGACATAAATTCTCCCAATTCCATGTTTTCCCTCTGGACCGCTCAAAGAAATGGCAGAGACCAGCTCAGAGACAACAATATTAAAAGAACCTGAGGCTTTCCCTGGATGACACGTGGAGAGGGAATCAGGAATCGGAGACACGTGGCAGACCCCAGAGATTCAAACCCAGACAACCTGTCCGGGCACTTGGCTACAGGGTTTGGGTCGAGTCAAACAAAAGGTAGGACAGGGATGTAAATATTCACCCGGATCTCAAAAAACCTCAAAAGATGCCAGAATTGTGCAGGGCTGAGGCAGTGGCTGTGGGTCCGTTTGGGTTTCGGCAGTGCCTGGCATGTTGCTTTCTAGACAAAGGCAAATCTCCCCATTAACTGTGGTCACAACCAAGTTACCATCGTGTAGACAACACACACACACACACGCTTTGAAAGGGAAGGAAGAATGAAAAGAAAGTAGTTTTGGCGTTAGGTATTTCAAATAAGATTGTACAACACCAATACCGCCGTGTTCCAAGAAGGAAACAGAGAAATTGTTCCATCTCTAGTCTTCCCGGGAGCCTGGTTGGCCATTTACTTTGCTGAAAACCAATTTTCTGTACAACTTCCCCACTCTCCCCTCCCAGCCTCAAAGCAGACACACGCACACACACCCCCAGCAGAAGAAAATAATCAAAGAAACACAGAAAACATCGAGAAGTGCCTCCTCAGCAATTTTTTTTTCCTGGAGAACCTTTTTGTTTTAAAAACTGGAGGATGTACTGAAGTGTTTGATTATATTTCAAACGAAAGGCATTTAATGCCTTTATGATCTGTAGAGTGGAAATCGAAGAGAAAAGGGGGGAGGAGAAAGAAAGGAAAATTTGGGGGAGAAAAGAGGCAGGTTTTGAAAACTATTCCCTAACAATGCTACAAAAGAATCCTGACATTAAATAGAGACAAACTGTATTGAATAAAAATTGCACTAGTCCTCTGGGCACATCAATAATAAATTAAATACTTAACAATTTCACCGATTAAAAAAAGACAGCACAAAATCCATAACAAAAGAACATAACTCCCCCCTCC
>JAOXJK010000008.1:6292721-6314514 GCA_025774025.1 Xenus cinereus
AAAAGTGCACAAAGTTGCTTTATACATTGAGTCTAAATAAAGTACCAATACATGTTAAATAGATCAATTGTCTTGCAAGACACTGCTTTTTGTGTCAGTATTTACACAGGCTTTAACTTCATGTACTTCAGCAGTGAGTCTGAGCCTCAGTGGAACGAGCTGTACAGGAGTTTTGTGTTTTTCTCATGAGCCACTAAAACGCTGACAGTGAAATAAAAAGCCCGGCAGCGGGAGCCCCCTGATAGAAGGGATCACTCACCTTTCTAATTTCTCATGAGAAGCTGGAAAACCAACTGGGGTGTTTGAAGTTGCTGTACATTAAAAAAAACCAACATGGCTAGACAATGACCAGGCTGGAATTCATTTTGGGAGCAGGACCATGGGAACGGTGAAACATCTAGTTCACTTTCTGGATCGTTGAAGTACCCTGAAAGGTGCCAGCTTTGATCGAAGTGTGGCCTTTTTCTAGGAAAGGGCACAACTCGAGGGGACGTCAGCGCTGACAAATGTCTCAAGCAGATCAGTACGAACGGGGATGGGATTATCAAGGAGAATTCGTTACGGAGAATCTCCTGGTTCCCAGCCCAGGAAGCAGAGCGAGTTCTTGGCTGGGTATGGGCTCCTGTGCTGGTCTGGATGTGGTGGGGTGAGAGGTGTCACCTCTCCATGAGCACGGCACGGTCCTGCTGAGGGCAGACGCCTGTTTAAGGGCTTTGCTGGATTTCCAGCAGACTCAGCACCACCACCCCAGTCTCTGGACAACAGCATCCGACCCCATCCGAGCTCCATGCAGAGTGGTGGGGTCTCCAGGGCACTTGGCACAGATGGTTTCTGAGACTTCAGACCTCTCCTGACCCCGCTCGGGGGTTAAACTACCACCGGCTGAAGCGGGCTCAGCTGAGAAGAAAGGGAGGTCAAATGGGGCAGTGACACACAAGTGAAGGCATCACCCTGCTCGGCGGGGAATTTAGGTAAATTTAGGGTGACTTGGACAAGAAAGAAGATGAAGTCCAATGCAAAGGACGGAAAGATGAAGCTCCACGAGAACGTGACGTGGTCACCTTCTGTAATCCTGCATGAGCAATGTTAGGCGGGCAGTGATGCCGGCTAGCCCTTCGCACGGGTAGCAGGAAGACCAGGACGTGTTAAAGTGAGACTGAAGGAGACCACGCAGCAGCAGCTACACACAGTGCCCATCTGCCTGCATCTGCTGTCACTCCCAGGGGTACACGCCTGGAGTCAGCCCTCTCCCTTCAGTGGTGCGACCCCAGAGTCACACGTGGGAGCCAGCGCCAGAACACGGTCCCTACTCACAAAGAATTCATCCTCTGAATGAAGGATCTGTATACCCCTAAGTGTCCCTCTGAAATGGAATTGCATCAAGGATGGCGTTTTACGCCCCAAGCATTCCTCAGTCACTCCAGAGGGTGCCGCCGCCGCCGCAGGGAACACAAACCCAAGTGACCTGCCCTCTGCCAACCGCTAAGGACATGTCCTACTCGGAGAAGAGTTCAGAGGGACTATCGCCTGGTCAGAGACTCCGGGACAGGTTCAGACCAGGTACTGATCAGGTAAGAAAGGAGAACACACCGAGCACTGACTCTCCAGTGACCTGGCAGGTTCCCACAAGGCAGGAGTTTATGCTCAGGTTCAGGTGCAGAGAGCGCTGACCTCCCGGGACAGAAAGAGCTGGGAAAGTGAGGGAGAAAAAGCCGTGAAAGGCATTGCCAATGATAAAAAGGCAGTGGGGCCAAGCTCATTAATTTTTCTTTTCCAAGACTGGTGGAAGGAGATTGTTCATTACCCAGGGAAGCAGAGGAAGCCCTGGGGCCAGGTTTCGTGCTGCCATTGATCTGCAGCAGCTCCAGCGCGGTCACTGGGACCATTCCAGATTCCCAACACACAGCTGGGACTGAGATCAGGTCTCGGCACTTGGTACCGTGTGTCCCAAAGCTCCAAAGGGAACAAGAAGGAGAAGGCGACAAGACAAAGATGGACTTCAAGACAGAAAAGGGTGATCTGGCTGCAGCAAAACTTAGGACAGCACTTTGCTAAGGACGTGGGGACTCTCCCCAGAACCGAGGGGACACCCTGCGAGAGACTAAGAGGGGTTTCTTGATTGTTCCACTTTTAGGTGTGTGGGTGGAGAGTGTGAGTGCTGTTGGTTCATCTCTGAGGGCAGTATCTGGAGTGAAGAGCTGTTGATTCAGTATCCGAGGACACAATTACATCAGTAGAAACAAACCTGCAGAGGTTTTTTTAATCCACTAAGGGCTGCAGCACAACAGCAACCAGGATACAAAAAAAAAAAAGAAGAAAAATATATATTGGATGAAAAATATGATGATTGCGTCTCACTGCTGATGTAATGCAGGAGGATGGGGCACTCTGCCCGGCGTTCTTGGTTCCTTGCCAGGTCCTGATCCCCTTGAGATCCCGTCTCCGTCCATAAGGCACTACGGCCCAGCCCCAGAGCCAGCAGCCCGGGTGCCCCCGCAGGCTCAATGCCAGTCGTGGACCTGAAAAGTAGCTCCGACATCAATTGCAGTTGAGGGCGTTCTGAGGAGGCTCTTCCAGGAGCACCCCTCGCTCGGGATCCAAGCTCCCGGCCAGAGGCCAAGCCACCGGTGGGACGTGTGCTCTGTCAGCCCTCCCGAGACAGGGTTACACCTCTGAGAGCTACGGCAGCACCATCCCCACGACACAGACCAGAAACGCAGCAACAAAATGCTCCGAGTAGAAACACATTCCCCCGCTCCAGAATGATACAAGAAAAAAAAGGAAGGAAATAAAAAGAAGATTCTGCCCGTCATTGGAAGTGGGGAACTGAACAGCCCCTGGGCCAGCTGCTGAGATGCCCTACTCACATGCTTCAGCGTGCGGGGGAAGAGCACGGGGGGATACACATGCAAGTGGAAGTCTCCTTCGCAGAGATGCCAAGTCAGAAATCTGAAGCGACCAGGGACCGAACCGCAGCCAGACGGCACGGTGCAGCCAGCCCTTCCGGCAGCGGGAGTCGGATGTGGCTTCTCTTCCCTGACACAAAGCCCATCGCCAGCGACAAGCTTCTCCCAGCCTCAAAAGAAAATTAGCCCTGCTGCTTCCGTAACACCGTGCAGATCGCATCATGGGCCGGGAAGCAGGCGAGCTATGGCTTTGACCAGCTAACCACCAAGGGTGAAAAAAAAAAGGGGAGCGTGGCTGGTATAGTCCTGAGAGCAATTAAGGTGAGTAGCCATCGCTCTCAATCCTACCCCTTCTCTTGTGCCTTCTGGAGCAGAGTATCTCTGCCCCACAAAACAGCCTGTTCCTGTCTTAGAGGTCACCTTTTAAGTTTTTTAAACTGGTCCCAGCAGCTCCCAGATGCTGCAGCAGTCCCAGGAGAGAGCAGGCTGCTGGTCACGCTGCCAGGACGGAGGGTTCCACGTCAGAATCCCTTCCAACCAAACTGTTCAGACGAGAACTCAGTGCACGGTAACTACACTGAAGCAGAGACAGGTTTGTCTGATCGTATCGTTGGTGGGTTTCTCCTGGTGATAGAGGGTTTCCTTTTCTTCTTTTTCCTTTTTTTTTTTGTTTGTTTTTTTCTTAAATGCTAAACTCATCTCCCATACTTTTCACACACTCAAGTCCACACGCCGTGGTCTGTGGTTATGCCCTAGGAGTCTCCTACACAAAACCAACCATCCAGTAGTCAAGCATGAGAACTCAACGCCAACAGGAAAGAGCCCTTTTCCTTCCCGTGTGCGTCTCAACCTCTATGTGCAGGCATCAAAAACAGACCAGTCTGCAAGAAACACCAATATACCAAGGATGGGGCTTCTCAGGGCTTCTAGAAATTCAGCCCAGCTTCAAGACAGCAAAGGGGAGGTGGGGGAGTTGTCACTAACACTCATCTATATTAAGGCTGATGAATTCCTGTATACACTTCCTGTACTGCAGCTCAGTAGGGCTGTTGCTGGGATATTGACCTGGTTGTCCAAAGGGCCCCTCTGATTCTCGCATTTCCTCGTTCATTCGAGCCAGACGCAGCCTAGAGCGAAAACAGAGAGAGCACAAGGCAGAGAGGTTTGGTTACTCCTTCCCTGGTGGCTCTTTACACGTTTACGTGCACTGGAAAGCCCTGGCTGCACTTACAAGGTGACGATGTCTGCGTTGGCTGCCTGGACAGCAATACTGAGCGGGTCCTGCCCGTCGCTATCCACCGCGTGTTGATTCGCCCCTCGCTTGAGGAACAAGCAGACCTGACTGTAGAAGAAAAAAAAAAGACCGTCAGAGCAGGAATTCCAGCTCCCCAACCCCACCCTGAAGCGGGCAGAGGGCGCTGCCCTTCCGTGGGCAGGCACAGCTTCACTTATACTGGTCTAAATAAACCAGGAAATGCTGCGGTGGCGTGGAGAAAGGAATGGGTGTACCACCATGAGGGCAATTATCCTTAAGATAATCAAACTGTTGATATGATATTAAAAAGGCAAGTTTTGGAAATAACTAATGCACCAAAACCCAGCTCCTTTGCCCACCTCACCCCACGAGTCTCGGCGTTGACGCTGAATTTCAGTCCCGAGGGTGATGGGGAACGTCACAGCATCGTGCAAAGAACTCACCCAGTGTGCCCCAGGTACGTGGCGTGATGCAAGGGAGCTCGGCCTCGGCTATCTCTTTGGTTAACATCCGCCCCGTTCTGCAGCAGGAATTCACAGGCTATCAAGGAACCCTGCCGAGGTAAAGGGGAATTTCTAAATAAATTCAGCCAGCGGTACTGAGAGGATGCACGAGCACATAAACTGCCCATCGTTGGTGCCCTCAGAACTAAAGTCCAGACCTCACATTCCCAAACGTGGCCTCCCAGCACAACGTACCCCCACCACAGCCTGAATCAGAGGCGTTTTGTTTTCATCTTCATCGTTCACCCAGTTGATCTCAGCACCGTGCGCGAGCGCTTCTGCCATTAGAGGCAGGTTTCGGGCTTGCGCTGCCTTGTAGATCAACAAGCCGGGATGCAGCTCCCTCAGATCCTCCAAATCTGATGCTTCCTGTTCAATCTCTGCTTCGCCGCTTGACTCCTCTGACACCTCGCACTCTAAAGAGGGGAAAAAAAAAAAAAAAAGATGGAAAGAGATTATCCAAAAGCTCCCCATTTCTAATTTCTTATGTTTCCTGTTGCTCTTGTCCCCAGACGCTCCTGACCATCCATCCTGCCTTAGCACTAGCCACCTCCCCACGCTTCCATCAGCAGCCTGGGACACCCACCTTCCTCTGTCACGCTGTCCACCACGGAGCCGAACACCAGGATATCGGTGCTGCCGTCCGTGCTTCCTCCGAGTCCGCTGTCACTGCTCAGACCTGCAGGGCCAACAGAAGACAAACCAAGCCCATTTTAATACCCAGGCATTGCAGTTCCAGGCACAGCTGAGACCACGGGGGGGAAAAAAAAAAGGGCTGCGCAGAACGTCACACACACATTGCACCGGACACTGCTGGCAAGGGAGAGGGGGACTGCTATCCCTTTTAGCCCCGCTCAATAAAACTGCCCAAGGAAAAATTGCAAAGCCTTATGGTGTCCGTGTCCCCGCGCTGCCCTTCATGCAGGGATGCTCCGACATTGCCACGGAACTTTGGACTGTCGAGGACAACCCCTGCTGCAGTCCATGAGGGACGCCGTGACGGAGACTGGAGCAGAGCAGCAGCAGAGACAGCTTTGCGGCAGGTTATGCAGTGTCGTAAGCAAATAAGGACACCCCCCTGCTTTTACCACTAATCTCAGCTTCTATTCTATCCGTGCTCTCCCCAGGGCTTTTCAGTTGTCACCGGGGCACTTGCCAATGCATTGCTCTTGTGACAGGTTATTGACCACGGCTGGCTAAATAACATCAACAGTGAGTATCTCAAGCCAAACGCTTAAAGTATTGTCCGGAGGCTTATTCACCTTCACAGACATCCCCTCCCTTTCCCCACAGTGCTTCCCACCTTCCCTGCTCAGCTGGTGAATGTTACAGCTCACTACGTGCAAGAAACGGAGTCATGAAGAGATGAAGCAACTTGTCCAAGGACACACGAGGTGTCAGTGGCAGAGCAACTCTGTGCCTTCTCCAGCCTTCACCCAAAAGCACTCAAGAAAATGAGAGAAAGGAGGAAGCACATGTAGGAATTGCCCCTGCAGGAAGAGGGATGGCATGCCACCTCCATCCTGAGGGATGCCTGGTCCCCCTGGCAACTCTGGCTGGATTCAGCTTCTTGCTGCTATTAAGTTCCCAATGACTGCAAGTGCTGGGGATCTCTGTCCTCCCAGAACACAAGAGGTTAAGTCCCCATGGTCTACCCCAAAACCTATCCTTAAATCACTGGGATTAGAAAGAAAACGAGTCAGGTTGTAGCTGACAAAATGTTTCTAAATTATGAGCTGAGTAATCTTTGCAAAGAGCAAAAGATCTGAGCCTTGGAAACCACAGCAGAACAAGGCACCTCAGCCTTACAGCCCATCTGTTGAAATCTTCAGAGCAGCTACAGCTGGATCCCAGGTAAAGAACAGTCTCTAAATCAGTGCTCCTGAAATCGTGGCTCACAAGTAATCCTTCAGCCAAAGCCACAAGTTCCACAGCCAAAGGAGATAATGAAGCTACAACAGGAAGGTTTTATAGTGGCACGTATCATGAATATCTTTTTTTGGATTCGCGGTCAGAAAAATCATTGCTGTTTTTTGTAGAAAGCAAACACGCCGCCCGGGGAGACACTGCTCTCCACAACCTCAGTACAAGTGAAGCACGACTCCAATGAGGCCACGTGGCACTTCTCTAGATTTACATCAAAGCAAGAAAGGAGGATCTGGCTCCTATCACAAGAGCATTAATACGTCAAATTCCCAGTTCTGTTCCTACTGAATCAGTGATAAAATTCCTGGTTTTTTCTACAGGAGCAAGATAAGGCTGGTGAATAACTCTGAAATCCTGCCTCTGCCAAGTATTGTTTCTGTTGACTAATAACACTGAATTCCTTGAAACTGGAAGAGCCCTTAAGGCACAGATTCAGACAAGCACTAAAGCCCCTTCTTCACCGATTTCAAGAGATAACATGTACTTGTAGGAAAGTCTGTGATTTTCTGCTGGGCTGACTCAGGATCATAAATATTTCTCATGAGTTCATACAATAACAAGCAACTGAGACAGTAAGTTTGAGAAAATTATCACTCCTCAACTAAGTATGACAAGGGACCACACGACTACTCTGTGACAGATGTGGGGCATTCGAAGTAAACACTTCTTACTTCCTATTTGCCATGAGATCCCACCTGCGCAGGATTGAATCCTTTATCTCATCTGAGGGACAGTTGTTCCTTTAGGGTGTAGTAAATTGCTGGCTGGAAACCCTAGGAAGCTTTTTGCCTTTGGAAAGCCTGTCAGCCTGTCCTTCCCACAAGGGACTGGCAACGTACGGGTTCCAATCATTCGGCTGAAAGAAAATAGATAACTGCCTCTGAAGCTTGGTTTGGAACAAATAAAATTTGGGTGTCTCTTTTGCTGCCAGCTGCCAGAGCGTCACCTTACCTCCGTCCAGGAGGAACGGCGTACCGCTCCCACCGGGACCAATGCCACTGCCACTCCATGGGCCACCTGTTAGCGGATGCTGCATAGAGATGTGGCTGGCACCTAGAGGAAGGTGGACGGAATATGAGGGGGAGTTCATCGTCACAAACACAAAAAAAGAAAAACTGTCCGCAGTAAGACTTGCTAAAAAAAAAAATTAAAAAAAAAATTAAAAAGCCAAAACTAAAACCAGAAAAAAAAGCCAATGGAATGCATAGTCTGGGAGTAAAAGATGTTGGGGAAAAAAATCCCATCCACCAGAATGCAAACATCAGGGACTGACTGGATAGGATATTAAAATAGTAAGTGTAATAAAAGAGCAATGGGTTGGAGCTGGTGCAATTAACTCCCCATTACTCTTCTGAAATATTTACCCTCTCTCCAGTGAGGCCGATACCTTGCCTTGGGTCTGGTGCAATGCACGTGCCCTAGAGCTGGGAGGTAAAGGCTGCCAGGAGCAGGGACACTTTCTTTGTACTTACTGCGTGGGCCGGAGCCAGCACCAGTGTCAAAGTAGGAGAAGAGAGAGTCCAGCTCATCGGGGCAGAAGAGGGAATCTCGGCGGAACTTCCTCTCCAGCGTAGCTGCTGTTTTACACAGAGAGATTTCAAAATACATAATTAGTAACACACAAATGAGACAGTTTTACGGTTGTATTTACCTGGGCATGCCCAACACACCCCAGATGTCCAGTGCCATACCCACATACACCATCGAAATACAACAAAGAGCTGACTCTAGGTGGTGAGACACTGCAGACCAAGCCATCCCAGAGCATTCTGAGCAGCCAGAACCCTTGGTAAGCATGGCCTCTCTTACAGACCAGGCAGGTAAAAATAAAAGGATTTGAAACCTATTAAAAAGCAGGCAGCTGGACTACAAAAGAAAATGCACAAAGCAGGTTTAGAAGTTGCTGGATCACCCTAGTGTAACGATCTCCTCCTTTAGCCACAAGAACCTCCTTGAACAGGTGGAAAATGTTAGGAAATGGCTCTAAGGACCTGTGTCAACACGGTTTGTGCAACAGCATTTTTTGCTTATACCTCTGGCAGGGTGCAGGTCCTAGAGAAAGGCAAGGCCTCGTGTCATCGGGGCAGTGGAGTAGACACCTACAAAGAGTGGTGGGGAGGCCACCACAGCTCTCTGTGGGGAGTGGGGCGAGGGAGGTGCCCACCTGAGGACAACATGGCTGGTGACGCATTGCCTGCTTCGTGGCGGTACTTCCTACGAGCCGTGGGTGCTTTCGTGGTGCTGTTGTTTCTCTGGCACTTCTTCACACACCAGCGTCGAGGTTTTCGCTCGTTCTCTGTTAGGGCCTCCCCATTCGGCATTTTCTTCAGGAATTTCTTCTCCACATACTTCACCTTGATCCAGGCTTCCTTGTCCTGTCTAAGAAAAGAACAGCATAAAGCTGTGCGTGGGGTCACTTGAATCACCTAAAGCAAACAGCCACAAGGAGATGGAGCTGCTCTGGGTTATTGTGTCAACATGGCTTTGAGTTCTAAAAAACTTTGAGGCCTATATTAAAGGAGAATTTCTCAAACCTACAAATATCTCCCATTTCAAAGCAAAACTGAGGAGTGCAGGGCGTAGCTGAGAGTGGAATGAGATGTTCAGCCCTAGGCAACACCACGTGCTTTAGTTACGTGCATTTGAAAGGTCTCAGAGCAGTTGAAACCCAGCAAGCCCTGGTTCCCAAGCGTGTTTCACCAGGTTGCTGGCTGGTAATGCCCCACTGACCTTTCTGAGAGTGAAGCTCAGGCTAACTACAGAGGGAGGGCGTTGAGGTGCACCTCAGGTAGTCCGGGCCATCCATGAAGGCCAGTCACACTCTTTATCTGCCTTCCCAGAGAGCTTTGGGTACTGGGTTTGCTGCGTGGATGAAGAGCTTTCCACAGGACTGAGAGGACCAGCACGTGCTCAGACTCACCTGGAGCTCCCTGCTGTTGGTTTCTTAAGTCCCAACTCTTCACACTGTGCCTCATAAATCTGATTCATGGTACTGTTCCCCAGCTCGCACATCAGCTGCAATATAACAGGGAGTGAATGAAATCCTCAGGTGAGGAGCTACCTTCCCTCTCGCCCAGCTTGCCACCAAGTGACACTCCCTCCTTGCCCACCATTTGTTTATCTCTGTCATTAAAAGCCAACACTCACTTTCAGTAACTCTGGCTCCCAGGAGTCCAGTGTGAGAGATCGGACCTTGGAGCAGTGAACGCCCAGGCTCCTATTTATCCAAAAGGAAGAAAAATGAGATGGTTACATGCCTCAAAACAGAACTTCTCATGCATTAAAAGATGAACAAGATCAACCCAGTTCTTACGTATTTATCTGTACAGCTGTAGCTACAGCAGGGAGTTTTATGTGTACATAGATGTACCCGCTCACACAGGTACAACAGCAAGCAATTATTTTGGAATTTTTCTGTACAAACACTATAGTCAGTCATAATTCAGGCTCCACTGTTTTTTCCAGGAGCTTGCAATCCATCCCTGGCTGGCAGCGCTGAGCACACACACACACACACACAGTACCTGTGGATACCAGAGCACTCGATGCACAGCAGGATGCCCAGATTGATACTGGCCCAGCGAGGGTCTGGCTGACCACAGTCACAGCACTGGTCATTCCCGGGGATGCTCTGCACTCTCTGCAGGATGCTCTCTCCTTTCACGCTGCGCTCCCGGGAGTCGGTAGCAGAATCGATGCTGCTGGTTGATGGGGAAGCAGTTCGGTCCAGCCTCTGCAGGAAAAAAAAAAAAAGGATTCTAGGATTCTGTGGAATGAACTAGAGTTTTGCATAGCAGAGGCATTAATAGGGAGCATACCTGAAGAAGAATAAATTAGGGCTGGTCCAAGAAAGGCAGGTAAAGCCTAATTAATATCTATAATTGCCAGCAGACGGCGCTGCTGCCCATCCCTGCTCTGGGGTCTGCCATCCTCTGGCAAACTCCTTGCTGTCATGGTGCCTTGCTTGCACTTGTCCCAGCTGGGGAGGGAGAAAGCTCTTCCCAGGGGAACATCAATGACGGCAAGAAAGTGAAGATGCCACTGATTCAAAGCCTTGCCTTTCCCCCAGCCCGGCTTTATAAGTGGAGCTTTGGTCGGTGAGCAAATCCTGTCTTTGAGTTAGCACTGACATCAGCTCCTTGAGGGCAGAAGAGTATTTCCAAACGGGCTACCCATGCACACTGGACCTGCCACAGCCCAGAAGCCCACAATCAGGGCTCTGAGACACAATTATGGATCTTTTATGACCCCCCTCGCTCACCTCAATATAGTAGCTGTCAGGACTCTCCCGGTACGCAGAAGCAATGCTGGCTTGAACAGCCTGAATCCAGGCCTGCCGCAACTTCTCCGAGTCAGCCTGCAACATGCAGCTCCTGGGAAGGAAGGAAATGAGTTGGAAAGAGCAGAAGGACAGGGTGGACGTTTTGGTCAAAATTGTTCTACTTCATCCTCGGCACAGCCATTCCAATGGGGGCAGCACCTTGATTTGACAGGCAAAGGGGCAAAAATTAACCCTAGAAGCTTGCACTGCCAATGGTGGTCCCTCTTCAAATACTCCAGGCAGGTCTACTACCTGTTTTGAGAAGCTGACCATTGTCAGTGTCGCCATCACTATGTATATCAGGTACGTGTGGCCTAGATTTGGCTTATGCTGATGTCTGAGGAACTTCATCGGGATTCTGGAGTACAGGCAATGGCATCTCCCAATCAACATTTAATAGTCCAGGGCAGCACATGCTCAAATCTGATCTCTCCTAGTTCCACGCAAAGTCCAGCCACCATGAGGATGGTGCAGGGAAGACACCAAACTTACTTGGTAGGTGAGACGACCTCAAAGCAAAACCTCCTCTCTATGTCTTCACATGGCTTGACGGTACAGAGCCGCAGGTCTTCCACCACTACTGTGAGGACATCCTGAAAGGGTGAGAACAGGTGAATTTGTTGGCTCCCTGAACCTGGGTCATAATTAGTCCTCTCAGAAAACTCCTTCCTAAACCCTGCTGGTCCAGAAAGAGCAGAGCCAGCCTGCCACTGATAACTCCAAGGCAATAAGGCAGAATCAAAGCATGGGACAACAAGCACAAGAAGTGTCAGGCTCACTGGGGACTTCACCAGCTTCCTCTGATGAATGGGAATAATCTAGATCACCACAAGTACCATCTGCTGCCACTTAGTTCTCAGTTTGGTCTAACTTTGGAGCACAGTAATGCCTGAATGAGCTTGTTGTCCCTTTGATTCTCCATCCTGCTCCTTCCACCCCACTCCTCCACCACGGCGCAGAAGTCCCCAGCAAAGCAGGACAGAGGCAAGTTGGCTCATCTGCCGGTGTCAAACGGGATAGCCTCACTGACCTTTAGCTTCTTCTGGTACACCAGCTGACTGTTCTGTATGGAGAACCACCTCCTGAAGGAAGACAGACAGACAGACATCAGAACAAGTGAACAGCAGAGCTAGAGAGGCCAAATAATGCCAAAGCTCCCGTTGTCTATGGCTAGAGTTTGGACAGATGCATGTGAAGGGAGTCTACCTTCTTAGGAGGCCACAAATCACCATCTAGCAGCTTTCCATTAAAATACAAATGACGGAAGGTCCATGTGATGCTGGTAGCAGAGGTAATTCCCTTGCATCTTAATTTTCAATGCTAAATCCAAACCCCCAAGTCACTTCTTCATTCCAAGATACAGACTAAGATTTAGCAACCTGATCATCTTCGTGGAGGGCAATGAAGCCATGAACATCACCAAGCTGCAGGAAGAAGGTACTGGAATACCTGAGCATGAAGAATCAAAGAGGCTTGCAGCAAGATGTTATTTAGAGCATATATTACATACTCTGATTGCCAAAGAACTAGGTTCCCTGGGAAAATGAGATGAGACAGGATTCTCTTTCTTTTGTCATTGCTGAAATATTATATGGAGATAAAAAACAACAAAAGGACTTGTCTGTGGATAAATGGGAAAATACAGGTAAGTGGAGGCCACACCATCTATGTGGGAGCCCATTTGACGAGCTGATGTGGTTCTGTGTCACTCCGAGCTGCTGTGACAGGAGCTCAAGGAGCTCTGCTGTGAGATGAAGCCAAGCAGAAAGTTTGTCTCTCAGGTTCTGGTCTCTGTTCCATCCCCTTACAGCTGTGCCCTCCTCGAGCATGCATTTCTGCTCTTGATGTGACATCTGCACTGTGGGTTTTGCTGTTCCCTCCCGCTCACATGAGGGGGAGGCACTAAGAGCGAGCAGCAGAGTGACAGTGAGAGGGTGAGGAGTAGGCTACAGGAGCTGGGAATAGCTGAGGCACAGGCAGAGGTGGCCAAGAGTGGGTGGGACTGAGGAGACAGAGATGGCTGCGGGGAGGACACAGACTGTGTGTGACTGGGATGGAGGAGGATACAGGGAGGATTAGCTGGGATCCGGGGGAGAGGGAAAACTTGGAGCCATTGACACTAATATTAGTTCAGACACCAAGAAAACCAGAAAATCCTAGAGGGTTTCCTCCAGGATAAGTGTCCTTTGGAGCACTGTTCATCTCTACTACAGGAATCAAGCACGGGTTTGACATGAGCCTCACACTTTTGGAACAACCTTCTGCTCCGCAAAGACACATGGGTGTCAGTGACAGCATCCATGCAACAGACTACAGACCGAGGTGATACTTTGCTTCAGAAACAGTGAGCAGGAAAGTCTGAAAGGGTGATAAAAATTCAGCTAAGACACCTTCCCAGAGCCCCAGCACAGAAATCAAACACCAGGATGTACTGTGTTGTGGTTTCTGGTTCCTCCAAATGCAAATTTAGTACTCAACTGTCATGGGACCACAGAGCCTGAGGGGTAACAGAATTATACTAAATTAGCCTGGAATCTCATTAGTACTGGGGGAAGCTTCAGAGATAAGGAATCAGTTATCTAACCAATTCAGAGATCTCTAATAATTTCAAGTCTTTTTTCCATGCAAATCCAGGCAGTTTCTGTGCGTACCACAAACTGTGCACTGAACCATTTAGCATGTATTTATCTTAAAGTCTAACAGCAGCCCATTTCAGCCTTGCTGTGATGTATACTTCGAATGCACCCCACAGCCAAGTAAAAGAAGATCTCTTAATATTGTATCATTTCCCAGCTATATGAGAGGAGGAAATGTAGGTCAAAAAGGTATTGATCTCATGCATTAGAAACTTGCTGGAAGGGTTTGAATCCTTTTGCACAACCCTGTATGAAACCCATTGACTATCTCAAGGGAAACGAAACACTCAAATATTGAGCGAGGCTGGAACATGAAACCTTTGCTTCCGCTTTCCCCAAGGTCTCTGGCAGCTGTGAAGCCTCCTGACTAGTGCAGGAGGTGTATCAGCCTGGCATTCCCAGTGACCTATCACATTAAATACTTATAAATTATTAAGAGCAGGGTCAGTGCACAGAAAGCCATTTCCCAGCTCCTGGCAGCACAGCAGATATTTTCACTTTCACATATCTCCCTGTCCTACATTAGACAGGGTTGATACTTAGGGCATCTCCTGCTGTGTTAGGTATTTCTCTTAATCGTTACGAATTTCCTAGCTGTCCTAGGGCAAGACTCGAGCTCCATTGTTCCCTATCTTCCCTGCATGGAACCTGGTCATTCTGCCATTGTGGAAGGCCCTCTTTTTCTTTTTTTCCCCTGGCATTTACTAAGATGCAGTAAAACAGGAGCTGTCTTATTCTATGATACAGCCTAAGAGGAATATACAGCTTCATGGAAAGAAGCATACTTGGTTTTCAACAGGAAAACAATAATCACTTATGTAAACTACACAGCATCTACCTCTTTTACTGATTAACGTACATGTCTCCAACACACCAACACCAAAGACCTGCAAAGCAAGCGGCTTTGCAAGCTCAGCACAAGTTATAAGGTGCTGGTAGGAAATTTACGTGGTCTTAAAGCACCATTGCAAGCAAGCAGATGCTTACTCCTCTTTTGCTCTGAGCTGACTTGGCACCACAGAGCCAGGCTAGTGTCTTGAGAAGGCCACGTTAGTCCCTCGTGAGGACTTACTCTGATGCAGAGTTATGCTAGCACGCCTTCAGATTCTGATCTTACTTGCAGCCGCCAGGTTCTAAGCAGAATCACAGAATCACTTGGGTTCAAAGGGACCTCTTCAGATCATCCAGTCCAACCCTCCTGCTCAAGCAGGGCCAGCTACAGCAGGTTGCCCAGGACTGTGCCCAGGTAGGTTTTGAATATCTCCACAGCTGGAGACTTCACAACCTGTCTGGGCAACCTGCTCCACTGCCTGACCATCCTCACAGCAAAAAAAGAAGCAGTTTTCTTGTGTTCAGATGAAATTTCACATTCTTAATATGTGCCCATTGCCTCTTGTCCTGTCAGAAGGCCCTGCTGAGAAGTCTGGCTCCCTCTTCTTCATTCCATCCCATCAGGAATTTGTACGCATTGATAAGATTCTCCCCCGAGCCTTCTCTTCTCCAGGTTGAGCCGTTCCAGCTCTCTCACCCTTTCCTAATAAGAGAGATGTTCCAGCCCCTTTATCATCTTCATGGTCCTTCACTGGACCCCCTCCAGTAAGTCCATATCTTTCTTGTGCTGGGAAGACCAGAACTGGACACAGTGCTCCAGACGTGGCCTCACCAGTGCTGAGTAGAGAGCAGCCTCCCTCAACCGGTATGCAAGATGCTCCCAAAAGAAAAATCTCTGTATGCAGGAACTATCAAACCAACCTCAATTTAACTATTTAGCCTTTAACTACTTAGCTCAAAATCCTTCCAGTGATGGTAACAGTTGCTATGATCTTACTAAAAGTGAAGTGTATTCCTGCGCAGGCAGTATTAGCTGTGTTCAGAGCCTTAGCCCAAATACGAAATGGAATATGAGCTACCACTCACCGATTCCATGTTTTGAAAGCATTGCTAGCTCTCTTGAAGAGGTAGCCTTCCATCACCACTCCATTCGGGGCATCAACATTAAACTCCACCTTCGAGTCATCGTAGGAGAAGTCCTGCAAACAAAAAGAGACTGAGACTCTCATGACTGCACTCCCAGGAGCAAGATGGAGCCTCATCAAAGCATCAAGAAGAGAAAAACACCTATGTCACGATCCTCAGGCTCAGGCAGAGCTGCCTGTCACAGCATATCCCTGTGCCTTAGTGGGCTGCAGCCACAAATAGCAGTCATGAATTATCCTCACTCCAGTACAATCATCTGTCCCTATTGTTGGGAGAAATGTTCCACGCATGCTGTGCTTCCCTCCTCTGGTAACCGATGAGGGAAAAGGCAGGTAGCTTATTGTGAGGGTTAAAAATTCCCAATATTTGGGGCAATCTACAGTAGGAAATAAAACCATAGAGGTGCTATTCACTGGCCAAGTGAGTTAGCAATGGTGCTTGCTGCCACCTCTCCGTTCTGCAAAGGGCTAGGAACAGAACAAACCCCAGCCTTTTCACACAAGGAAAAGAGGAATGATGATTTGTACAGGGGAAGACTTATCAATTCCATTTTCGTTAGCCATCATCATACGCCATCTCCAATCTGTGCTCGCTCAATTCTCTCCACTATGCCACCAGTCAGAGCTGATTTGTCAGGCTGCCTGCCACTGATTCACCAGATAGATCTCATGGCTTCTGACAGCTGGTGAGCAAGACACAGTGCAGAGGGAGCAGCAGCTGCTCTCACAGAGCACGGGGTCCTTCTCCCTGGGCCATGCTCTGCCCCTTTCCCAAGAGAAACTAGGTCATGAAGCCGAAATGACTCTCCCCTCTAACCTGGGGAACTAAGGCACATTGTCTCTCTACCCGCCCATTCTACTCTAATGATGAATTCTACCCACACCTCCCTCTCTCTCCAGCACAAATATTTCCCCCACTACTACTTGGTTCAAAGACACAACAGTGCAGGGAGAACAGCCCCCATTAAGTTAAGTGCCTTTCCCAGCTCAGCATCTGAAGACCCTTGTGATGCTGTGTTGCCAGGCAACGCGCACTTCACTCTCATTAAGATGAGTTATTTTCATGTTCAGAGATGCGAGCTTGCCTGGGAGGTGTCATAATAAGAATAATACTGATAGGGAAGGAGGAGATTTAATGGGACAGGACTGAGTCATTCCTTGGAAAGACAGCGTGATGCCCAATTAGACACTAGAAACCGCTGCAAGGCACCCAATTAAGAGAGGTCTGCTCAGCCCCAAATTTTGCCCTAAGAGGGTGAATCCCACAGGGGGTCCTCTTCTGCAGATGTCTTTCATGCACATACAGCAAACAAAGGCTTGAGGGAATTTTCCTCTAACTCACAGATACTCGAATGTGGGATTTTTGTACAGCTGCTCCAAAGTGACAACTCTATAAATTTGATGAGAATGTGAACTGTTTTATAATAAATAATGCAAACGGCCAAAAATACGGGCTTTGTTGAAAAGCACACAGCGAGCGGAGGGCAAAACCCTTCCAAGCACATCTTTAAAATGACCATTTAGCCTTGCCTCACTTCCTGAAAGAGGTAAAAATAAGGGGGAGGGTCTAATTATAATCACCTGACTTCTTCAGCTGCCCTTGTATAACCAAGCAGTGTGATGGTAAGAAGGATGTATGGCTGATGAGTGCAGGAGGAACAGATGGGCCACATGCGTCACTCCAGTAAATCCACTAAAAATCAGTGGAGTCAAGCCAGGTGTGAATTTAACCTCATTCAGTCTGTATTGTGTTACACCTCTCCACAAATCCAATGGCTAAAGTGGAGCAGCTGAAGGCACGTGGAGTTGTTCCTTGCCTTTGAAAGGATTCTAACCTGTGCCAAGTCCAGTTTTAGAAAGAGAAAATTATACACAAAAGCACCCAGCACAAATACAGCTAAGATGACAGGGAGCCATCTGGATGATGTCCAAACACCCAAAGACACTGCTGGGAAGAACGGCTGGTGTTTGTGTTACTCTGAAGACATTTTCCCCTTCCTTGTTCTCTCATTGCTTAGGAAACTTCTCCAGGCCAAATTCTGCTCGTATTTCTGCTGGTGTAATTCCTGAGCGACTGCTATCAACAGAAGTACTGCCGGGCAGCTGAGGGCAGAATACGTCAGGCAGAGCTGTAAGCTGGATTTGTAAAGCAGGTACAAATCAAGGGAGATCCAAGGGATAAGGACCAGCCTGGCTCTGATCCCTGGGGGTGTGCGGCAGCCTGAACCTCAGAGGGACTTTGTTCCATTCCATTGCGCTCTGCTTGGAAGTGCCTGAAGTCTTTGGTACAAAGTTATTGAAAGACAAATGAAGTACGGGAATGCAGAGGATTTTAAAAATCCAGATATTATCCCCTTCATCAGTATCCTTTTTCCTTTTCCTCTCCCAAAAGGGAGATGTGCACAAATGGCTCCAGCAGCTGGAAGGCAAAATCATGGCAAGTGCAATTGTGAAACTTCCAGCACACAGAGGGAGCTTAAACTATGAGCTTAAACACTGGATTCCTAGGCACATCTTCTTCTTGTACCCAGACAGGGAACGTTCTTACCACTGCCATTGAAAAGAGGACAAATTTATGGAGTGTTCTGAGAACATCTTTTGAATCCTGATTCCAGGTGAAAGCTAGCTTAGAAATAGTCTGAGGAGATCATCTTGCCAATGGTGTTGAAATATCTTGGTGGTGTGTGGCCACCACTGGATTACACACAGATGTGTGACAATGAATCCTCTGACCTGCCCTTAATGTGTCCCTGTGTCTGTTCTATTCATTGATACACAAAGATTTTGATTCTGTTAGTTCTGGGAAGTAAGTCGAAGGGTTCTGGCTGATGGACACCGCTCCTGCCAAGCACATCATCAGTTGTGCCATCAGTAACTCTGCGACTCCTTCAAGGGACGCAGCGCAGCAGTGGACAGTCTGATTCAAGATAAAACTGAGAAATAAAAACCTTCCAGCCCTGTGAGCCAAGGCACGATGTCAGGGAGGTGCTGGCAGAGAAGGAACGTGTCACCCATTCTACAACATCCAAGGTAACTTTCTCGGCCCAAATATTCCCCTTGCCAAAGCAGGGTATGCGCACATATGCTTTCCCTTGTTCCCTCTTTTTCCATTTCCTGCTACATATGAGATTTTAATGCCTGATTTTAATAAACTACCTTTTACTGAATTCTTCCCATCATTGCAATGTACACAGAGTAGGCGAGTCTCCTCTAATGAGTTGGGACTGATTTATTAAGTCTGCATTTAGCACCTCATTGTCTCTCTAACGTGAAAAAATGCTTGAGACAGAAAAGGCTTCCTAAGATTGGGATCTGAACAGCTTTGGCTACAACTGCACACGCGATCATGATCAGCAACAGCAGGGACACGTTGGATCACACATGGGTAAAATAAATCGGGACATCTTCCAAAATAAGACACCAGATCTCTGCCATCATCTGCTTCCCTCTCCTTCACCGACTTCCAGTAAGTCACACCAATCTTGTCTCACTGTCCCCTCTCCTTCTCGGTCCTGTCACTCTGAGTTTACACACAAGGCTGCCCGGGAACTGATATTCTTTTGGAAATGACATCACAATGGTTTCCACGGGAGCACACCGAATGCAACAGTGAAGTAACACATTCCAAGGGACACGTCGATTTGGATGTGAAAAAGGACATTAACGTGGACACTTTCAAATCAGCAAATGGAAAGCAAAAACCCAGCACAGGCACAGACAGACCTGTGAAAGAAGAAAAAAAAAGGGGGAAAGAAAGAATAAACCCTATTTAAAGGTAGCCTCGTGGCCCAATCAGTTAAAAACTCCCTTGTCCATCTCCACACAGCACACACAGGGACTGCCTGAATTGCAGAGGCCAGACAAGCTCTTCCAATTGCTCCTGTGAAGGCAGCATTTCATGCAGAGAAAATGGCCGAAGAAATTAAATAAACCTCCAGCTTCAGTGAACAGACTTAATATGAAGGGTGAAGATGCCCCTCATCAGCCCAGAATCCTTGGAGGGGGGAGTTTTCTAAGTAAGGAGCGCACTGAAGGAGGAAGGTCTTGTTTATAGGTTCATTCCTACCCCAGAAGGCACAACACCTGGCTGAGAACAAACAGAACCTCTCTCTAAAATACCGATACTTCCTTAAAATTATCTAAAATTCAATCACTATGGCAATAGCCCTCCCTGAAAAGCCACAGCATTACTCCCTCAGTGTATCAATTCAATGTGGAAATAATAACACTGTCCTTTTCTGTACAATGTTTGGATTTCTACTGACAGAAAACACTATCAAAACCAGGCAATCATGACCAGCGAATAATTTCAGCTCAGTTGTTTTTAGATATTCAGAGAAGCATGTCTTACTACCAAACCTCTGTGTTATTTTATTTTCAATCAATACCATTTAGGACAAGCGACACCACATGCGATACATGCTTTCCCTCACAGAAGACAAAGGCTTTTATCCAAAAGTGCCCTCTTAAGTAATCAATGATGCTCAGTATTTAACCATAATATTATGTACACTCTAACAGCATTATGTATACATCCACGCATTGAAAAGAACTTCTCCTGGAGGTGAGTTAAAAACAGTATGTGACTAGTTTGGCTGTTGAATTCTAAAGAGACCATGAGTCCAAGGAATATTCACATTCCCTGACGATGCACACACCCCCCCTTCCACACAAACACTGGTGCCTGCACATTCTGTTCTCTTCTAATGCCTGAATATATTTCAAGCTTTTCTCTATCTGGCTATTTTTACCTCTGTGTATATGCTGTGTACAATCCAAGACCCTCAGAGGCAGATGGAATTTGGAGGAGGGCTCTCCCCCACCTACATTCCCGTTCTGCACAGCTTTCATTCATTCTGGCCAAATCCCATTTACAGCCCCCTTTTGTTTCTTGAATTTCCCAACACCAAATGATCTCCCTGCTCCGCAGCTTGCCAGCAGATGATGCACAGAGATCCATGCCCTGCCCCAGAGCTTTTCCATCCCAGAACCGAACACATTTTCTCTCCCTGCAGTAATAAAGCTCCACTCATTTTCAGGTCACATCAGCAAATGAGGTCCTACAGGCACAATCCTCGCTCCCCCAGGGAAAAGGGCCCACTAAACTTTCTCCCCAAGTCAAGCCAACCCTGCAGGAGTCCCCTTACCAGGAGGTATTCAAGCCTGCCGAAAATCTTCATGATGCCAGCTGCAAGGGAGGTTTTGCTGCTCTTGCCTGGAGAGCAGGGAGCAGCTCTGTGTGTCCTCTCTCTCTCTCTCTGCTTGCTCTCTAGAGTAGCATCTCTGCTAAGCACCGTGGGCTGGCAGGGAAGGAGGGATTTCTTTTTCAGCCCTTTCTCCTTTACCCCTCCTACTCCTTTTTGGGAAGCTCCAAGCTCTGCCCTTGGCTCCTGTCGAAGCAAGGGGCACTAGGCGAAGGAAGGCTGCTGGCCCCGGGGGACCACTTGCTCACCCCCTCCTCGTGCCTCCTATTCACAGTCAATCAGCTTAGAGCAAGGGCTAATTATCATACAGCTGTCATGGAGGCACAGAAGGGAGCAGGAGAAGCCAGGCAACACAGAGCCAAGTCGACAGGAAGATGCTCACCGAACGCCTCCCTGACCTTCACAGGGCCAGGCTCATCTGCCTTCAGCAGGGGCTATCTCCCCCCGGCTTCCTGGAGCACAGCCACCCTTTGGCCAGTTAATTCCACTCCTGCTCCACCACAGCCACAGAAATCTGGGGGTTGAGGTGCCATATGGCCCCTAGTTTGTTATCTACCAGCTGGACTAAATGAGGCAGAGAGCTCTGCCTTGGCACTCCGTCCTCCCTCCCCCTGCAAACAGGCAACAGGAGCACAACTGCTTCCCCCACAACTCCAGACCAGGGAATAGATACAAGGCTGCAAAGGAGCTTATATAGAGCCCTGGATTCTTACACTTTCAGAGACTGGCCTGTTGGTTTTTCTGCAGTGGAAGGATTCAGGAAGGTCAGGGTCTGTGAGGGAAGACTGGTTTAAATGTTACTGTTTCTCTACTCATTTCCCATTGGAAAAAATTCCTAGGCCTGGGTGTTCCAGTGCTAAGTTCTCCAAAATTTTTCATAGACTCATAGAATGGAAGGAAGGTTGGAAGGAACCTTAAAGGTCATCGAGTTCCAAGCTCCTGCCCTGGGCAGGGACACCTCCCACCAGACCAGGTTGCTCAAAGCTCCATCCAACCTGGCCTTGGACCCCTCCAGGGATGGGGCAGCCACAGCTTCTCTGGGCAACCTGGGCCAGGCTCTCACCAC
>JAOXJK010000008.1:6314770-6325084 GCA_025774025.1 Xenus cinereus
GGGCAGCCACAGCTTCTCTGGGCAACCTGGGCCAGGGTCTCACCACCCTCACAACAAAGAATTTCTTCCTGAGATCTAATCTAAATCTCCCCTCTTTGAATTTAAAACCATTCCCCCCTCATCCTATGGCTCCCCTCCCCGATCAAGAGTCCCTCCCCAGCTTTCCTGGAGCTCTTTTAGCGACTGGAAGGTGCCATAAGGTCTCCCCGGAGTCTTCTCCGGAGTGGTGCAACCAGTGTGTCTTTGTGCATCCATCTGGAGTAACTGAGCCCACGTAAAAACATACAAATTCATCACAAGCATGGTTTAAGACAGTTAAAATGAGAGCCTGAAATGATAACTGCCTTTGGAATCTGCCCCAAAGGTAGCAGATGTTCCATGAAGGACGATGGGGAAAGGGTGGCGTAGGAAAAAGGCACCTGAATTCCAGCATCAAAGAAAATAGTTGAGATTTGTGCTGAGCTTCTCTCTCCTGCCCAATTTATTTTAATTAAAACAATAATGAAATAAAATGCCACAGACCCCTTCCTCGTGAACTGAAAGAAGCCTCCTGAAGGCTGCCCTCCACACCTCACAGAGCTGCCCAAAGACAACTCTGTTCCCTGTCTTCAGAATCTGCACAGCTCCCCCACCCCAACCCATCCCAAAAACACTTCAAAACACATTATCTAAACTGGATTCCCTCCCTTTCCGTCATGCCTTAGCAGGCTGTTCGGGAAGACACCGTGTTGAGGAAAAAAAAAAAAAAGGATATTTTTGCCACTCCTCTCTAATTAAGCACAACTAAATCTCCAAATTTGTCAAGAGCCCAGAGGGTATTCTGGGCTCAGCATGAAGATGTATATTCAAATACGGGCTGCGCTCCCTTTGGAGATGGGGAGATGCTCACCAGATGCAGAGTGCCATGCTCCATCACAAAGGGAGGAGCAAGTCTGACTCAGAGCAGCTGAAAAACAGTCTCATAACATTTCCAGGCAGAAAGCTTTAAATCCTGACCTGCAGTAGGGATGCTGAGCTCTCTTACAAGCTTATGCACAGAGAAAGAGAGCCACAGCTCTATGCATATGTGTTCTGATGAAGAGTAATTGCTCGTTCTCCCTCTCGGTACCTGACCTCTGCTTGATTCCCTGCTAGTCCAGTCAGCAAAGCCACGTAAAGAGATTTAGCTGAAATGTACTGCGCTCCAGAGATTTTCCATGCTCCTTCGAATGAAGTCATCACTCCAGCAGGATCCCAGGGGAACAGAGTTCACAAATGGATTTACCCCTCCCGCAGAACACTTAACCAAAGGGAGCATATGCGCAGGCCAATTCACAGGCAATGCCTGTCATTAGCTTTCAAATCTGGTTACGTTTCCATTCCATGGGTTATGACATTTTTGAGAAAGAGCATTAGGAAGGAAACAACAGCCTCTTAGACTCCTCCTGTTGAGAAGTATCGATCCACACAAGTGCCTGCCAGATACGGGCTCCTTAGTGAATCCTGCTCAGGGTTTGGTTGATGAACAGCTATTTCCCAGGGCTCTCTGAAATCCCCTCTCGCTCTGCCCACAGAGGGGGAGTGTGTGTTGAAAGTCCACCAACGCCCTCTGTTATGAGCCATTCACCTCCCACCAGACCCATGGCCCTCAAAGGCTCCGAGGCATCAAACCTACATCGAAAGCCACCGCTTTCAGTGCCGCTGCCACCGCAACACTGCACCCCGAGTTAAGACCCCCATACAGAGTAGAGGGAACAGAAATATTATTTCAACACAGGACTGAAAACAGCTTTGATGAGGATGAAATCAAACTCACTTGAAACCAGGCTTTGAAATTACATCTCCAGTGTTCAGTGACAGCACTAACACAACAGCAAGGTTGCTCTGTTTTGCTTTCAAAGGCAGGACTTCGTAAAGATCCAGAGCAAAGTGCTAATTCTGAGCAATGAAGATGCCGGAAGGAGGAAATACATGTGGGCACTCACCTGCAGGAGGGTCTGCAAGGGACAGGTCAGCAATCCGTGAAGAGAAAGAAAAGAAAAAAAATAAATTAGCTGATGTTTCTACAAGCCTCAGATTTGGAATGATTCCCAGATGAACGGTCTGGAAAATCAGAGCCCACGTTAACCAAAAATGCCTCTCAACTGAAGGCTCAGAATTGTTTGGGAATAAATCCTATTATCTCGTCAGTTCATGGTGGTTACTCCCAGTTACAGCAGATGAGAGTGGGATACCATAGCCCCCATGGACCTTCCCAAAGTTATGATGCTCAAGGCTGTAGCCAGGTCATGCCACAGGAGCTAAGCAAGAATCATCTGAACTGCAGTTTGGAGCAGAATTGCATGAAAAAAGTTCACTGCAGCACACTCCTCTCTCAATGGCAGCACAGAGTCCTGCTCTCTCCCCGCCACAACCCATCAACATCACTTCAGGACAGCGTGAAGCCCCGAGGAACAAAGAAAAGGCCCCGCAGCAAGTCCTGTCCATGGGTACCAAAGGAATGTCAGAAGGGACACGTGAATACTGCAGTAGCTGGAGATCATAGGGCTCGCCAGGCAAAAGTTAGCTTGTTTGAGGATGTGAGACTGGGGGAGAAAAGAGGAAAAGCAGAGAAAAGAAAGGGTGGGAGAAAAGTGCTCTAGCCTCTCCCCGAAAGCAGTTCTGCAAGGCACTCAAGCTGCTTTCACAGGTGACTACAAACAACTACATCCCCTCCTCTGTCTCACCCACTTATAGAACACAAACCTTTGAGTCTTCCCACATCCTCAGCGGCAAAGAGAGAGAAAAAGCACAGAAGGAAGGCTTGCTCAGAGGCAGAGCTGGGAGAAAAACCCAGGTGCCCTGACCTATGAGGTCCTCCCTGTGTCCCTCTCCCTTGTGTATTCGCACGTGTCAGTGGCTGAACGCCGTGCATTTCATCAGCCCTGCCTCCTGGCTAGATCTCCAGCGTCCAGGAGGTTATTACTCTCATCTCAGCAACTTCTCCTGCTGTGAAGGACTAACCCAGCAAGGTCCCTAATCACTGTGGGATCCAGACAGCCACACTAACGGAGAGAAGTGCTGCTTGCACTAAGCTGCAGCGCCAGGACTCACCCTCTGCTGTATCAGCGCATGTTTGTGCTCCATCTCCCTCTTCTCCACCGCAGAATCAATCACCAGCTGGTCCAGCTAAAGGCAGGAAGCAGAACACCAGGTATAAAAGTCAGGAAGGATGTTTATGAGCCACTGTCCAGCTCTGCTTTTCTGCTCTGGGATTACACCGGCCCTGCCTAACATCGTAAGTCCCCAAAGAGGGGAAAAGGGCTGTGTTTGGGTGTGCACTGAAAGCAGTACAGCATAGCTAATCCAACACCCACCAAGCATGATGCCCTAACCACTCCCTGATTACCAAGTTTGGTAGCTGAAGAGGGAAGAGGATGTCCTTTAGGGGTGAAGGGGTACCAACAGGCACATCGAGTCAACCATATTCCCTGTCTCCTCACCTCTGTGGCTAGTTTCTTCATGTAGGGATCCAGTTCGTGGAGAAGGCTGTAGCCCTGCTGGAAAAAGGTGTACTGGGCATGCATGAAGGACAGCATCTGGGGAGGGAAAGAACAGCAAGGTCAGAACAGGTTCTGGGACAAAGCAGGTGTAAAAAGTCCCTATCCCTTAAAACCCACAAACAAGTCTCTTCAAGGTCTAACCCTTTGTCTTCCCAAATCAATCTATCCATGAGATGCCTTTCCCTCTTCTCCTTTCCTCCTCTCACACTTCCACACTCTCAGATAACCCGTGTTGTGAGCACAAAGCAGTAAAAGCAGTGTCTGTCACCCCTGAAAGTCCCCTCCAGTTCTGGCCTGTGGGGTATCTTGCTGGTCCTTCCTTCTCCCCTCCTGTCAGCATACCTGCAGCCCCCAGAGCAGTCCCAGACAGTATCTCCAGAGCAGACCAGGGAGTCGGTATGTTGACCCATGCAACCTGAAATGGAGAGGGCTGCCTTTCATTGAGTCACTGAGAGCAGCCACGCAAAACACAGAGAGCCCTTACCGCATCCAGTATTTCAAACTTCTTCTTGGCCTGCAGGACATTGATCTGTGAAGGAATCAAGACGAGACTATCAGCATCAGCAGCATTAAGCAGTTTGGCACGGAGATTTAAGGATGAACAACTTGCTGCAATACCCACAGCAGCAAACCACAAACTATTCAAGAACAGTTCCAGAAATTTAGCTTCTGAAAAGACAGTTCTAGTGAGTTCCGGGTGGAATAAAAAGGGAAAGAGCACAGAGGCATCTTCTGACCTGGGCCTGATGAAGGTCACTGCTAGGCATAGTTTGTACATAGGCTGACAACAAGCAGAGACCCCCGAGTGCAATTTGGCATCAAATGAAGGAGATGTTTAATCTATCAGGTCACTGCCTTGATTTCTCTTAGCGGGCTTAGAGGTACCAGCGTAGCGGTACAAGGGGTTTTTTTCAGCAATCATAGTGAAGCTAGTCAGGAAATTGTAGTATCTGGGGGGTGGGTGTGTGTGGTGTGTCTATGTTCTCAGTGTGCACACCCTCCGCATACCCATTTCTCTTGGAGAAAAGTGCACGGCTCACAGCAACATGGGAGGGGAGAGAAAGTAGTTCAGGTATGTCCCCAGCTTCCTAGAGCTCTCCTTTCCACAACCAGTGCGAGTAATCAATCCTTCAAGCTTGACCATGCTAATTTCAGGCCTGTTGACAAAGTCAAAGACAACGAAGATGAGCTCTGCAAGATGTGAAAGGTGCAGCAGATCCACAAAACAGGGTCTGTCTCTCTGGAGGCTGGAGAAATAACAGAGGATGCCACTTGGAAGACCTTCTGCATGTAGCATTTCCATGAGGACCAACTGGGACTTTTCTGCCAATACAGTGCCCTCCACAGCTGATTCCACCATGGCAAATTCTGGGACTTGATTTTTGCTGTGAGCCAAGTTGTCCATTTTCCCAGGTATCCGATTTGGGATTTGTGGTGGGAGAGCTTAACTTACTGCAATTAGGATACAGTTTTAATTCCTTACGAGGAGGTGCCTCTCAGTTGTGCAGACAATTCAGATCTCCTTTCAGACATGAGACAATAAAATTGTAACTCTCCTCACTATATTCTAAATTAAATACCAAAGGATGCCTGGACAAGTTCATGTCTCTGCATGTCAAAACTGATGGATTTAGACTGGTACCTTGCAGTGGGCCAACAGGGAAATAAAGGAATTCTTCCTCTTCATCAGCAGGAGAAATGGAAGGAGCTTACTACAGTGTGACCTTGCCAGCAAATACAGTTGCATTCACACTAAATCCTAGATGCAAAAAGCTGCAATCCTAAAGGAGGATCAACAACAGGCTGACTTATACCTTAAGGGGACTGCATTGCCTTTCTATCTGCAGCTGCCAGAGCATGTGCCATCAGAAACTACCTCATGGTCAGACAGAACGTGCTGGCAGATGGTCTTAGTTGGGTGCTGCAGGAGTGACAGCTAGTGGAAACACACACGGATCAATATTAACACTGAATTTGTCTGCTTAATATCCCCACTGCCTGAAAGGACAGACCTGACATGAAGTCTACGAATGATTCCAAGAAAAATCTTCAACCATTCTGGGTGCAGCTAGCTTTCCTGCAGGAAATCCCCCACTGGGAAGAGAAATTCAGTCCAAGGCAGTGTGTTAGATTTCTCTTACTGAAAAAATGGTTAAGATTTCCCTTCTCAAGTACAATGTAGTGTTTTTAGGAAGGAGAACATGTCACAGACATGAAGAGTCATATCAGTGCCACGCAAAGGTGCAAACATAGGTAAGCACACATTCCCACAGACTCACAGCATAGTACAGGTTGGAAGGGAATGTACAGTTGTAAGACCCTACTTGCCCTCTCTCATCACTTCTTCATCTCCTACAGCAGACTGTTTCACAATTTGCCTGTGATGTCTCGTTCTGTCCTGGGAAATCCAGTCGGAGCTGGGGGCACAGACACCAACCTGCAACACGTAGTCTAGAGCCAGATGCCGGAAACACTTTCTGGTTATGGTCAAGGTGCCTGTTGCCTCCTCCACTTCATGGGGCTTGTGCCGAGGTGCCTGGGCATTCTTCACCAGTGAAATCTCCATGTCCTCTCGCACCTTGTCAAACTGCTTTTTGGTTTCCTTGAATTTCCGGACGTCACTGGAACCCAAAGAAGATGAGATGGTGAGAATCATGATTACAAAGCAGCCAGAATATTGCTGATATCAGCAGAGCAGGAAAAGGTCCACCAGGTGTACTATGATCAGTCAGAAATCTGCTCCAGACGCCATTGGGATCCTAACCCACCCCACCAAGCTCCACTGCGTCCAGCTGGACTGACTCCAGATCAACTCTAGACAGTTCTTCTTTAGAGACAGTTGGCAAGGAAAAAATATCGGACCTTACACGCTCTCTTCAAAGCCTTGAGGAAATTCTCCAGGGACAGCAACCAGAAAGCCAGGCCAGATGGCTTCCAACCCTAAAGACACTCTGTAGGCAATTGTGGACTAAGTGGTGAGCAGAACATTTCAGAACCTACCTGTGAAAACACTTGCTTCATGTTTCGCTTTAAAAGTAAAACTCGCTACTTTTCAAATTCAGGAAAGGGCATTCAAAGAGGGCAAGCAGGCCACTCACGTGCATCTCTAGGTCACTCTCTCGTCTGATGGTAAAATCCAGACAGATGACTGTTCTTTTCCTCTTACTATAGTACACATATTTATTAACATTTGCATTCAGAAATACATGATGGATAATACGAACTTTCAAAGTTTTATTTAGGCCTAGAGGTCTCACATGGGATCAGGGGTCTGCTTTGCAGGGGCTGGGGGGAGGCTATAAAGGCACAGCAAGAGGCAGGGTTTTTTTTGAGTTTGTTTGGTTGCTTTTTCAATTAAATAGCAGGACTTGATTTGAGTTGCATGACCACAAAGAAGTGAGGACAGCAATTCCTGAAGATCACCTCTTACAAGCGGCCCTGGTTCCTCAGGAGTTGAAAGCGACAATGCTGATTTACAGCAGCTGTAACACAAACATTTATTTTCTGTCCAGAGAAGCTCTGTTTACTTCAATTATAAATTGTTAGAACTTAAAGTAGTCAAAAACTGCTAGTAAATAAGTAGCATCTTATTCTTTGCCCTAGGGAAGATGAAGAGCCTCGTTTGAACAGGACAGGCAGTCAATGCTCAACTCTGCCCTGTGGCAAACTGTTTGAAGTTGCATATACTTATGTATGGATCAGCCTCTGGCCAAGGGCCTCCTCCATGGGCAGGTACAGCAAGGATAAATGAAAATAGAGGTGACTGGATTACTGTTCTGGTGGTTGTTGCTTCTTCACATCGCCCTCAGGGCTGCCAAGTTACATGGCCATCTAGCTCCATTCACAGGAAAATAGTGGGGTCACTTTTCGCATTTTTGGGTCACTTGCAGCAAAGGGCTGTGGAAATACTACGCACGTTTTGATCCAGCACTGGAGAGAATGGCTTCCTCATCCCCAGTGAAAAGGAGCAGGAATTTGGAGGTGTATGATACTGCTGGGAATTCCCAGGTAGCTCTAAGCCAGGCTGCAGCAGCGTGACTGCAACCTCAAGACTTTGCTGATAAAACCCTCCTTCTCAGCAAGGTTTGCGCCTTGGTAAGGTGCTGAGGTAGTCACAGAGCATTTGGCTACTAACACCGTGGTCTGGGCAAGCTGACCTCTCCTGAGTGTACTGGGTAAATAAACAAGGCAAAGACCTTCAGGGCTTGGGGACAGGGAGGGCAGGTTAGAGGGTAAATATTGCCCTCTCAGATACACATGAACCACCACGCAAGGTTCCCGTTGTCCCCTTGCTCCCATCATCAGCCAGGAAGTTGCAGACTGGCCCGAGGTGGATTATTCAAAAAGGTCCCAAGTGTAGAAATTATTTTCCAGGCAAGGGCAGGAGCAGTGCAAAGATGAAAGCGCCAGGGCCCGCAAGCGCAGAGGCTGAGTGGTACAAGTGCAAAAAAAGAGTAAGTTGCAAAGATGCTGAAAGGATGACAGACCCAAAAGGAAGGTGAAATTCCCCCTTCCGACTGCCAGGCTTAAGCAGATTAAATCTGAGCTCATCAGAGAAATGATTAGAGAGAAAGCGGGGGTAGGGTGAGCGCCAGGCCAGAAGAGGGGGATGAGGAAGGGGGGGGGGTCAGCTATGGACCCCCTCCCTCCATCAAACCACACAGCTGCTGAGGGATTCAGGGACAATTACCAGTTCCCATGGCAACCTGCTCCTGCATAGCCCAAGGCCTGGGTTGCCTCTCTGACCTACATTCAGCTGAGGTGGGATCCCATGCTACACGTTCCTGCCGGGGACAGCCTGCTGAGCGCCTTGATCAAGGTACACGCTGTCCCCATCTAATTAACTTCCTGGACCCAGTTCTTCCACAGCTCGGACCTGCCACGTGCAAGTTCACATCCTTAATATGCAATATTCTGTATTGCTCACACCAGGGCACTGTAAACTTGCTCTCCACTAGCAAAGAACTCTGAACCAGTGGCCAAGCTGAAGGCACAGTGATGATCAGCTGTGCTCTCCACACCAAGAAGGGCCCTCCCGTCTGCCATCTTCTGCTCTGACCTGAAAGTATGCCTCATGTCCAGCTTTAACTATGAGCTGGGAACAGGATGAAGACATCTCGTTGACAATGGAGCCACCAAATGATGGGGTAGCAAGAAAACAGCAACAGCCATCACACAAATCACATCTTTTCCTCTTTTCAGTGTCTTTTCTGCTCCAAGCTTCAGTAGGCGCGCAGAGGCTGCAGCTCTGTTTCCAGTGCACTCGGGATGGGCACAATGGAAGTTCAAGAAGCTGAAGACCAAACTGATAAAACAAATACTCACTCTTTCACAAAATTGTGCAGCTGCTGCCGGACTGACCTCTGAGCCTGGTCAAACAGGATCTGAAAGAAAAGAGAGGGAAAAGAATATCAAATATTTGTACAACATGGAAAGGTTGAGGAGTCAAAAAATCCATCAACACCTTCTAGGAGCTTCAGCGTGAGGGACTCAGCATTACTCCATTACTTGATGGCTGTGA
The DNA here is from genome assembly GCA_025774025.1 of Xenus cinereus. Classification (NCBI taxonomy): domain Eukaryota; kingdom Metazoa; phylum Chordata; class Aves; order Charadriiformes; family Scolopacidae; genus Xenus; species Xenus cinereus. The sequence goes on from JAOXJK010000008.1 coordinate 6,323,813, forward strand.
AAATGGGTAATAACTTTTTTCTGTAGCTACAGCACTCTCTTACAAGTGCAGAATTCCTGCACTGCAGGTTCCACTGCCTGTGCCAGGGCTCTGAACATCCCAAAGAGACCTATGCCACCAACATACCTTCATAAGAGGAGTGTTTGTAGGAGCAGTTGTCTTCATAGTCCCCATTTTGAACTCTTTCCAGAGCCTCGAATTTCACATTTTGCCAGAGGAGGGCACTGTCACCTCAACACTACACCACTTAGTGAGGGAGATGGGAACAATCGCTGAAGGTACATCATAGCCAGCCACAGGCTGATGAACACGGGTGAGAGGTCCAAGCATATGGTATATAGACCGAGTTCCTACAAGTCTTTTCAGTTTTACTTTCCTGCCTGTCACTCACAAAAAAATGGTCCCAAGCCTATTACTCTACACACTCTGCCCATCTCATCTCCAGCCCTCCCCATCTTCTTTAAGAGATGTTCTCCCCCTACCCTCTGCTGAATGCCCAACAGTGGTGTCTGCTCAGCTCCCTCCCATCCATCTCTGACGGGAGCAACCACAAATAACTCCATATTTCAGACACGCATCGGGATGATGCAGCATTGTGGCTAATTGGGAGCAGATGGGCAGAGGCTCCCAGACCACATAGTGACTACAGCAGGAAATACCCACTGTCCCAGGGTTACACAGAAAAGCCACGGGCCAGGCTGCAGCTAGAGAGAATGGCCCTCAAAGAACAGACAGGGATCCCATTTCGTTCCACCATCAGGAACACAAGGTCTGGGCACTTAACGATAACCTGAAACACCACCGTGCTGGGGTCTGGCATCACTACGGCTGTTTGCCACGAGTAGCACTGCCTCATTTGTTCCAATTTCACACTGTGTCCTGAGCAGCCAATTTAATCTACAGAGGTCCTGGAACACACAACAGTAACTATGTCTGTCTTCCTGTGGACGCAGTCACCAGGAGCAGCATTCCCAGTCCAGCATTTGGCCTTGCTTTCTCTCCTGAAGTGACCAAAGCCCTTTCAGGGGAGCCCCCAGAGCGCGAGGCTAATGCAGGACTTTGTCAAGGTGTCAGCAAGCAGACTGTGTGAAGCTCTTTGGATTAAAACAAACAGCTTTTTCTAGTTTGCTTTTTTCACCCTCCCCTCCTCTTTGTGGCAAGCTTGGAATTCCAGTGGGAGTTTTTTGGACAGCTTCCCTTGACACCTCACCCACCATCTCTCCTTTCCTTTTCTGCCCACCTTCTCTGCTGCACTACACGGTTCAGGTAAAA
>JAOXJK010000008.1:6334200-6378852 GCA_025774025.1 Xenus cinereus
GCAACCTGGTCTGGTGGGAGGTGTCCCTGTCCAGGGCAGGGGGGTTGGAACTTGATGATCTTTAAGGTCCCTTCCAATTCTAACCATTCTAGGATTCTATGAAACACATTTTTTCTCTGATGCTCACACTGGTTTATTCACTGTCTCCCCACCAACAGCATCGCTGTACAGCTGCTTGGCTGTTCCCAAAAACTAAGAGCCCTAGGAAAGCTGCGTATGCAGCACCTCTTTTCCCTGTCCTATTTTACCAGGAAACAGTCTTCCCACCTCCTTCATGAAATAATTAAATAGACTTGATGCAGCTTCTTCTCCAGCTGCACGTGGTTAAACTTGCATCCCAAAAGCAAGCATCGTGCCTAATGTACTTTGACAGGGGCATCGTGGTATAAAAGTGGGTCAGTCCAGTGCTGACACCCTGAAGCTTCCTTCACTTTAAAGCACTTGTGCTTTAAGCTCCTACTGAGTTACAGACTTAAAATTGTGGCTCTGGCACGGAGCCACCACACATGAAGCTCCTTCCTCTTCTATGAGGTTTACAGATGCTACGGCTGGATGCTTGGGATGGAGAAAGGGCAGATTCTAACCCCTTGGGCTCTGTTAGTGAGACACAGTCAGCTCAGGAGAATAGCCATTGTCTGGGCATTTCCTTCCTTTCATCTCCGTGGAGCATTAATATGTCCTGTGTTATCCTTAAACACAGAGCTGCACACAACTCGCCAAGCGCTCCCAGCACCAACCGAACAATGCAGTCCTTTGGGTTTGATCCAGTCACAGCCTTGCTGGTATCCTAATGTCACAAATGTGAATGCTCAGCTTCAGAAGGTACTCCAAATCTGCAGCATCAAGGTTCCACATGCTGGTAACAGCCAGAGTCCTGAGACATCAGAGCTCCTCAGGACCCCATCTCTCCTCACTACAAAATCCTGCGCTACCCAAGCAGAAGAACAAGGCATCTGCAGTGCAGGACCTTTGTGAGCTCTCCTCTTCCTTTGATGAAAAGGTCTCTTAGCTCACCCTTCTATATATTCATTGAACATCTCTGATCTCCAATGAGCCAAAAGACACCTGTGCAACAGTACATACCCTTTCACTAAGCGGCACCTCCTCTGCAAGCCTGTGGAAATCCCATTTCCCAGCACACGTGATGCCTCAGGACTGACCACTGTGAGAACAAAGACCCACAGCTCATCCAACTCAATGCTCCCACTCCTGTGCTGCTCTCCTGGCTACGCAGCGTGTGGGGTCTGGAACCTGAAACTCCTTTCATGGACTCCCACCTTCGTGCAGTGCCCGGTACGCCAAGCACAGGAGACCATTAACCAGCGGTTGCCATCAGCACACAAAAAGACAAGAGGAAGCAGCATCTTACCATGTGATAGTTAATCATTTCCTGCAGACTGTCTCCAAATTTGTCGAGGCATTCCTGCAAAAAAAGGTAAAGAGAACTGGCAGTGAATAGAAGCAGCTGCCCCTCATCCCCAGGGGCTCAATGGCTGGGAGAGACTCTCATTAAGCCATTGCGGAGACACCCTGCCATTTGGCAAGAAGGTGTTTCAAAAATGTCTGACATTGAAGCCATAGGCTCCCCATAGTTTCATGCTGAAATCCACATGTCAGTTGTCGCTCGTGTAGGCTGGTTACCCGTGTTTCCTAAGTAACTGATGCTTACTGACCTAGATTCCAACAACCTTGCCGGCACTGTGGCTTCTTAAAAGTCCAATCCTCCCGGCAAATATTGAATCTCACTCTGCTCTTTCAGCGCTGCCTTATCAGAGGGTCTCTACATTCCTCCAAAAATAAATTCTCACACTAAATGGCTACTTAAACAGCATAAGGGTCTTGGGCATACGGTCCATACACAGCACCATGAAGCTTAACACGCCCCAGCCCTCGCCGTGTCCCATGCTCCATCCCAAGGGATGACTTACCGAAATCATTTCATCCTTCTTGCACTGTTGCGACAGGTCCCGGACTCCGCTGACAAAGTGCTTGTTGGTGGTGATGTAGGCTTTGCCCGCTTCAATCATCCCACTGCATAGCTTCACCAGCTGCACCAGGAGAGAGGGGCGAGAGGAAAAATCAAATCTCCACCAACCAAACCAAATCTGTGCCAACGCCACAGCCCAGAACCTTCAGAGGGGATGCCACTCACCTTCTTGGTGTGGCTACACTAGCAACCCTTACTGCACGTGGCAGAAACAGGGATAAAATCGCACTTCTCAGGGTATGTCATGCTGCCAACATCTCACTTGTCACTGAACATTTCCAGGCTATACCCTGAGGATGGATGAATCAGGGCAGCCCATTTTTCCTTCTACCGTTCATTCTATCCTGAGGCATCTAAAGGGAACTTGCACTAAAAGGAACCTGATCACACCGACCGACTGGGGGAGGTAAGACTCCTTGGTGCTGGGGGAAGTGATAAGCTGTCTAGAATCTCCCTGCTGGGAGTCTGCTGCTCTTTGGGATTGTCAGGTCTCTGACCCAGCTGGCTCTCCTGTATACTCATGGAGTCTTGTCTTGCTGTTCCCTTGGAACAAAGGGAAGCCAGAATTCAGTAGCTTCATGATTTTATATCACGTTTTCCTTAAACCAACCGAGCAGGACCGCTTAGGCCATGTCTCCTGTGTGCAGCCGACGAAAACCTACCTTCCCTCACACGCAGGTTAAAACCATCAAGACCGTAGATAACTACGAATCAATTCCCACCATTCTGCAGCCCAAAGAAACATCGCTGGTGCACAGCGAGGGGTTACAGCACGTCTCTCTGGACTGCCTGTCACTTAGTACAGTCTCTCTGATGGACCTGGACAGAGCTTTGTTCAGAGAAACGTTAACAACTCTAAGCAACCTACAAACGCTCTGGTTCTCATCACCGGCCTTGACAGAGTGAAGTTACCAGAGTGAAGTTACCTGAAACTCGAAGCAAAACGGGGTGGCTTCCTCACTTCGCTTAGCTTGCTCCACTACAGGTATAGATGTCCACACAGCCTTTATTAACTTTTGATAATTTAGCAGCTGCAGGGAACATTCCCAGACTTCCTAGCCACAGCAAAGTGCCTTGGCATGTCTGGAAGTGGCTGTAAAGACTGGAGCGTTACCGTAGCCACAATTCCTGGCCATTAGCCTATCTCCCTTCAGCCAAAGCTTCTTGTAAAAGGTTACATTAAACAACTTAAGATAAACCCAGAAACCAGAGGCCCAAGAGATTTGCAACAGTAACGGCTGGCCACTGAGCACAACTTTTGAATTTTTTGTTTCTTTGTTTTTAAATCATCACTGTTCCGGGCTTTTTAATCAAGTAAAAAACTTCAGATGCTGATAACGAACAACACTTAGAACTGAAGTCTTCCATTCTGAAAATCCAGGAGGTTTTTAGGGATATTAATCTTACTAATGAAAAATGGCTTTAGAAATCTATCCCTGTCAACCAGCCTCACCTACAGGCTGGGAACCAACAGTTCTCAAGTTTGGCTGGATGTCAAAGCCCCGCTGCAGCACAGTGAGCTGTTCTGGGGCTTGGGGCTCATTCTATTTATGCAGCCACAAGGCTTTGGGGTCTAATCTATATGCAAACATTGCAGAACAAGCCTGCTTGCCTCTGTCTGCAGCTCTGTAAAAATGTATCTGAGTATATCTGAATGTATAAATATATATACAGTCACACGTGGTATATCTGTGTATACACAGTATATACAGTCTTCACTCTTTCACACTCACATCCTCTCCTGTCCACGCAATTAGACAGAACAGCATTGGATGCTAACAGGCTTCTACTACTCCATCCAAGCCCAGAGAAGAAAAGCAAACAGATGCGGTTCCTGTCACATCTGGAGCCCAGACGTACACTCGGAGTTTGGACAGACCCTCTGGAAAGGAAATCCAGCCTATTCTGCAACGTGGCGGTTTCTAGCATACCTCTGTGCAAACACTTGTGGCCAAGGCTGTGTTAACCAGTAGCTGAAGGTCACGCAGCACAAGCACACTCCCGAGGGGAGCAGTGACGGCTTTGCAGACGGAGCACAGGACAGAATGAAGGAAATCTCTTCGAAACAGCCCAAATCTCCGGTGTTCCCTCGGATGAATCATTTACGCTGCCCTTTACCTCCATTTTAAACAGGTGTTAAAAGGCTAATCATTTATAAACTCGGTGCTCGGGGGCACAGTAAAAGGCAGAGAAACAGAGTCAGTCCTTGGCAGCTTGCTGCTCTGAAAGAACTCCTCATGCCAGCTGTTGGGTACCGCTGAACAACATTTACACCAAGCCCTAGAAAGGCTGCCCTGGGCACCCACCCAGCCGGTAGACGGGAGAGGAGCGGGGCCATCCAAAGCTGATTTGTTAGGAATGGGGGTGATTAAATCTTGTCCAAACTCACTGGAACTTCAGTGGCTCTTCAGATGCAAACTCCAGCCTCGCTTGCCCTGCTCCCAGGCCTGAGAAGGCTGTTGCTGACAGTGACTGTCCCTGGCACACCAAGTTGTCCAACTACAGGGGACACTGATGGCAGTAGTGCTACAATCTGAACAAACTGTGCCTCATGCTTTGTCTTTGGAGGCTTACCCTCTTCCACAGAGGAAAATAGATAACCTAAATCCCTTTGCAGCTTTCACCAGTGAGACTAGTTAGCTCGTGCAGATAACCATTTCAAGCAGCTTGAGTAGTAAATAGGTTTTATAGGACACAGCTTTGCCTAGGGCTTGTGACTTCAACAAAGCCCATTTCTCCATCAGACGCAGGAGTTTTATCCTTGCTAGCTTTGGGAAATCTCACAGATAAAAAGCCAAAAGCTATTCTGGCTCCTCCTCTTCATTTCTCCCTGTTCTCACTTAGAAACAACTTGGCTGATGTCTCAGACATCAGGAGGAGTGGGGGTGGGAAAGTCGCCTTCCATCCTAAAGCTTCTGACTTAGATCCAAACTACCAACTGGGTGTAAAGAATCACCAGCACAAATGCAAAATGGCCAGACTGGTCCCTGAGGGGGTATTTCCAGTGTCCGATTACAGCTGTGGCATGAAGCCTGGCTGAACATCAGACAGCAACCACCATCATCGGTCTGAACCTGGACGTGTCAGTCCCCTGAGATGCAGGGCCAGAAGAAGGTGGCCACCATTGAGCATGAGGAGCCCAAGTTTGGACCCCTTGTCCTAACTCCCTTGGCAGTCACAAAGGAGCCTTGACAGGTACCTGTCAGTAGAGGGAGACATGGTCCTGTTGACAAGCCCAGTGTGTTATACATTAGTCTCCTGACAGCCTGAGATGGGCTCACTTTTTAGAGGAGACTGGTGGGGCCATATTCCTAAGCAAGAACTCATCAGTCCCTCTTCAAACCAGTGCACCGAGCTGCCCCATCTTACCTTGTCAAGCTTGGCTTCTATCTCCACCACATCTGTTTCCACTTCATCGATGGTTGCCCTGCAATGACAACAGCAAAAAGAAGTAATTAATTGATTGCTTATGATGAATGGGAAAGAAGCCAGGAAGTCCCAGATGAGTAAAGATCAGAGGGATGAAGGTACGTGTGCTGGTGGTGGATGGGAGGAGGGATTCACACTTCCCACTCTGGAGTTTCCTGCTGCTACGTAAGCTCGGGGCTGACTGACCCAGGAGAGGATCACACCTCAGCAGGAATGAATTCCACAGGGCTGGGATGAGAGACGGAGATTATGCTGTCTGCTGTCAGTGTCACGGAGAAATTCAGGTGAGCTGTGGTAGTCACACACCACAAACTCACGTGGAGGCCTTGTTCTGATTCTGGTATTACCAATTAACAGGCAATGCTGTTAATTGGCAATAATGCTAAGTGATGCAGAAATAACCATTGTTACACCTTAGCCATCCAATCACATCAGGCACAAATTCCTTGCTTCAGTACCACCAAAACCCACTTTCTAAGCTGTAACTGTGCCTGAAGTGCAACCACACGGCGAATTACGTCCTTTGAACCTTAGGAACCATCACTCAAGCAGAAACACGTCTCGGTGCTTCTGTCATTGAGCACCCTCTCTCTTTCACACACGTGGGGCTTTGCTTGCATATGGATAAATCTGCTCCGTGATTATTGGATGTGTTTTCTTTCCACGTCACTGGACAGATGTGACAGTAAGAGGCTGTTAGAATCCAGCTGCAAAGGTCATCAGGCCTCCCTCACAAAGCGAAATATTACCATGACATCAGCCATTTGCAAGAGGCATTCCCAGGCTGAGGCATGTGGTATGGAATGACTTTTTTGAGTCGATCAGTGAGCGCTGTAAACCTGAGAACTTCCCTTCCAGAGCCGCTCACTGCTACATGGTGTCTGCACTTGGATGTTTGTTTCTTTAACCACACACCTGGAAATGCGGTAAGCCTCACGCCACCGAGGATACACAATCCAAATTTCACTGCAAGGAGCTGCTTAAGTTTGTGGGCTTCTAATTTAAAAGGTTGGTTCCTGAAATATTACACTCAGGCTTTAAAAAAATCCAGCACTGAACATGTGCCAGCTGAAAGACCAGCAAGAGAGAGATGTGACTTCGAGCCCCACGAATCAATACTGCTCTCTCAGCAAAAGGACAGGACACCCACAAACCAAAGGGAACAGCAAAAGTCCTCAAGAAACCATTAGAGGATGTAGTAACTCTGTGCCTCTGAGGCTCTCGGTGTCTTCAGCAAATTAGTGAATGCTGAAGACAGCGACTGTCTTCACGAAGGGACATGCTCCTAAGAGAAGCAAGGATAAATTTAAGCAGAAAGCCCAAAAGATTACAAAGCTGGGGGCTAAACCTAGAGTTCTGCCAGGCTGAGGAAGGGTTCAGGCCAACAGCATGGTACTTGTACATACCTTACAAAGATTACACATACCCACAGTAGCAGAGCACGCCCAGTAACATCTATTCTAAGCATTCTTTGATGGGAAATACGTATAATACCTTACACGGGTGTGTGCAGTCCCCATCTGTAAGCTGTGAGACAGCCAACATTTGCTCCAGTCCTGTGTAATCCGGGGTGGAGCAAAGAGGAGAGAGTCTGTCCTCACACAGTACGGGAGGAAAACAGAAGACCCGACGTTCTCAGGTCTGTCCAGGAGACCTTCAGCAGCTTCAGACACACACACTGCAGGAGAGGGCAGCTTTTCTACCCATCATGAGAACCCTCCAAAGCCTCACGCGGGCTGCGAGCAGCCAGCTGACTGGGACATCCTGTGCGGTAGCTCTTTGATTAATGACAACCCAGGCCAGGTGATGTCATATGATGGCTCTTTGATTAATGACAACCCAGGCGATGTCATATGACCGTGGGAACTCCCCTCCCCGCACGCCAGGCCTGGCCTTTCCACAGCTCTGTACTTCAGGAAGGTGGCAGGTAACTGGTAACACGGTGGAGCACATCAAAGCCCCTTCTGACACCATTGAATCCCAAGAAGTTGGAGTTGGTAGGAAAGCCAGGAGACACTGACACACTGCCCTGCAAACCAGAAGGCTGGCAAAGCTAAATAATACATGAAGAATCAGTGATGGGTTAGCACCCTTCCCCAGCAGACCCTCAGTCTCCTCTGTTGACTTTGCTGGAGGCAACGGAAATAACTACATTTTCCCTGTTGGGCCACTTCGTCCTTGACAATGTTCAATAAAGCAGCTTTTACATCTTGGTTCAGATTAAGATTTGCAGTGAGAATTAAGGCTCCTCTCCCTAGTGTCCTTTTAAACAGAATCCCCCCTAGGGAGTTGGCTTTCCAAGTCCTAGGCAGTTTGGAAATCTCCAGTTCCTTTGGCTGCCTTTTCCCAGTAGCAGGTGAGGAAACACTCCAGAAGTGATGAAGTTGCTTTGGAAAAGGAGCACCCAGGAGCCTGAGTTCTCTGGGGCAGGGATTATCTCTTCTCAGGAATGCACAGCACTTAGCACAGCAGTGCCCTGTGCGTCCTGGGGCCTCTATTAAAACATTAGTATAAAAGGGTTAATCCTTTCATTGCCCATGACTTGCTGTCTTGTGAGAAGAAGGTCCTTTCTGCTGCCTTGAGACTTCAGATGTTTCTACTGACATCTACACAGGTACTTTAAGACCAGGAGCGCTGAATGCCTCAGCCATTTGACATATCCTCCTCAAAGTGGCACTAAACCCTCAAAAAACATTTCCAAGAACTTCTTCATTCCCTGGAGTTGCTCGCTGGGTGTTGCCAGCCACACAACCTGACGTATTGCTGGTGGTGGTCACCTGTTACCTGTGTGCTACAGGAGGTCTGAATCACCCGGTTCCTCACGTGCTGAGAGACACTGCCTCAGCCCCAGGCAAAGCTGGCCCCGCGCCGAAGCCTCCGCACGCTGGCCCCATCCCCACCTTGCAGATGCTGCCCAGTATTGCTGGTGGGGGACCCAGTTGTAAACAGCCCATCGCTGCTTCAAGGGAGTTAAACAAAGCCCTGAATCTGAGCGGCCTCAAAGCCTGTGGATCTAATAACTGATTTGTTGGATCTAAATTGGCTGCGTGTTCAAGAACTGTGATGTAACAGCGTAACTCTCCTCCAGAGACCACTGTCCTCCCCTTCCACTGCTCTTTTGTTTCCAGATGATATTACTTACAAGCAGAGGAGCGTCTCCTCCATCAATGCCCCCTTCCATTAAAAATCTCTTCTAGCCTGTGGTTTGACCACGCTGCTCCCAGCCAGGGAGGGCAGAAGGGGGATGCTGGGCATTTACAGGCCACTTGTGACTCCTCTGCTGCCCTCTCCTCGTCTGGTTTCTTTTAACAAGTGAGTCTGAAGGAGAAAAAGGGGTAGATCTGCTGTTCTGAAATGAAATGTGTTGTTCTTCAGCCCTCTGAGAAGCGAGAAGCACTGAAACCCTGCCAGTGCTGTGCGAGGAAAGGATGTGTCTCTACTCCCTTCATCCAAGAGCTCTTGATGTCATCCCAGCAAACAATACTCCCTACATCTTAACATAAGCCGAACATCAAATCCAGAGGAAGCAGGCAAGGTTATTAATCACCATTATATATCGCAGCAGACAGTCTGGAATCTGCTTTCATTCAAAAATACCGGATGCCAGAAAATACAACTACTGCCTGCAATTGGCTCCTCTACTTCCTGCCATGCAAGGAGAAATACGTACTTACACAAAGCTCGCTACCTGCTGAGCACTTTAAATGAAGCGTATTTCTTACACCCTCCCTCTCTGAAGTTGTAGTACGGCTGCTCAGGAGTGTACCCGATCCCTGGTCTTCTCCTGTACCTGGAAGGAAGCTGGCCAGAAACCAGGACAGAGCGGGCAAGACAGCAAGAAACGATGCGTGGTCAAAATGGGCTTTTTCATTGGCAGCTCCTCAAAGCCGCAGATAGCGAGGGACTAAACCTGCACCCACCGCGGTGGGAGCAAGGCTTTGTGTGTAGGTTGTATTTGTGTAGGAATTAATTGAAACAACTCCTCAGCAAGGAACACTTTTGTGCAGAGTCCCAAGGCCTGACTTTGCTGCAGTTTGCAGAACTCTCAAGTTCCATTATGCAAAGGGAGGGAACCGGTCACTGCAGGTTTACAAGAAAGTATAATTTTCTGTGATAACAGCAGAAACACCAAGTATAGTGCATCCATTTCTTTTTTTGCTCTTTTGTTGTTTAAGAACAAGCTCTGTCTTGGCACGACACTGTAATGCCAGCCTTTGCTTTCTACAAATACCTCTCTGTCCCGCCACAGGCACTCGGAAAAGAAGGAATAAGGACATTATGGAAAATTACTAACACAGATCGGTGTCCAGCACTCAGCGTTGCCACCACTGTCGTTCCAAGCTCTGGCCCGACTCAGGGACTCCTATAATGTGAAGCTGTGATGCTACTGCCAGATGGTGGCTTAGGTCCCACCAGCCAAGCACCTACTAGAGAAAGAGCCATTGTACTTCCCTGTTTTCCTGTCTGCTGGACGTTGCAAACTCTAACAGAAGGGCCAGACCACAGTCTGACGCCGTTAGAGAATGAGGGTCTCATTATTCTCTCATTATTCCCTTGCTGTGTTGCAGCACCCACCCGGCCTGGCATCCCTCTCTCCTTCCTCCCGATTGCTCCGTGTACAACTGGTACCCATTGGCACCTCGTCTCTCCCGTAGGCTCCATTCAGGTACTGGTTACTGTGGGCTCGGCACAGCTAAGTGACTTTGCCTTTCTGTAGCAGCAGCAGAAGGTGCCGTCATGAAGATTTCAGTCCTCTGTGCCACAGCAACAACAGCCCAGGAACCTTCTCCAGCAGGCTGGAAAAGAAAGTGCTGGGTAGCCTTTTCTTTGCCTTCCCCCAACACTTCTTCCAACCTCTTCCTTGAGCAGCCCTCTGGGAGCAGCCTCTAGAATCCAAGCAGAAATCTAAACTCCTCAGCCGGACTGAAAATTAAATCCTGGTGAGTCATTATGGAAGTACAGACTCCCTTGTGCCCAGGGCTCTGGCCACAATCGATCTGCTACCAGCTCTTTGAAAACACAGCCAAAAAAGAAGCTTCTTTCTCTCTCTCTAATAATGTGGTGCTCAAGCTTTACTGCAACACATATGGCTGCCCTATACGAACGGCAGCCTGGCTGTGCCGGGGGCAAAGCTGTTGAAAGAAAAGGAATAATTAAAGAGCTTCTTTCAGGCAATTTTTTGCTCTTGCAGCTATTTTTGTTCTCTGGATTTGGAAGTCGTGTGCCTTCATGCATCGCACTCTTGCTGCCAGATTCAATTTTTCCACTTGGTTTCTTCATGCTTCTGATAGCTGGACAGAATAACCAGCTAAAAAAAAAAAAGAGAGATGGAATTTCTGGGGATGCTTTTCTTTTCAGGAAGGCAACAGCAGCCATCGTTTAATCTACAGACATGAGCTAGAGCCTTGGGTAGCAGGGCGGTCTAGCGGCATGTTTCCTGCCAGAAGGTGGAGAGAGCATCTATAATTTACTCCCCATTTTTATCGTAACCTAAGAAAAGGAGCTGATATATTTGGACTCTGTGTGGAGGAGGAAGACATTTTGGGTCTGGTATTCACTAAGGTATGAATACAACTGACTATGGCTGGGAGACCATGAAACTTGAGCTTTATATTTGGTGTACAGATTTGATAGAAAAAGTTCCAAGTGTTTGATTTCAAGGACAGTGACCTCAGGGACCTATTCAGTTCCAGGACTGTAATGGAGTTCCAGCTTCATTACATGAAGGGTGAACATTTATCCATCCTTTCCAGTTACACGGTGCTTTTATATCTGAATGAAGTCCTTGGGGAGATGAATTATGAGGCCGAGATGTGGTTAGGGGTACTGCAGCCATGCATTCATCCTGGATAAGCTGTAAGTGGAAGACAAAAGGGCCTCAGTCCTCAACCAAGTGGCTAACTCCTACCACGCAGTGTCTTTTCCCTTACACCTGGTCTTGTTGGCCAGGGATTTGTCTTTCTGCAGCTCTGGCCCTTTGCTTCTTAGAAAGAAATGTAACGTCTCCAAGAGCTGGGAGAAGGCTGGAGCAGAGCAGCAGTGCAAAACCAGAAGCAGTTCAAGTTCCCCCCTTCATTATGTGTTATTTATGTGCTATTCCGGTACATTGCAAACAAGCTGGTAATTAGCTAAAGCAGCATTAACTGAGATCCTTTTGACAGACCCTGCTTCATACAGCCAGGACAGGCCCAGCACATTTGCTCCAAAGAGGTAGAAAGCTTGGGGAAAGAGATTATACCAGGTTATTTAACACCTGATTTCCCATCCTTCAAGGGTACAACATGCCTAAGTCTATCCCTGGGCTTTTGGGGTTTAAAATGTCCTTATCCTGCTCACTGATGGAGTTGCAGAGTCTGCCGATCAGGCTTCCCTAGAGAAATAACAGGTTTCAGCGCAACTGCTTACTGCAGAACACAGGCAGTGGGCTAAACCCTCTGCCAATTTCATTCCCAAATTTAAACCCTCCCACCACTCCGCCAGTGTGTCACAGAAAAAAGGCAAAACCCTTTCAGTTACACAAGCAAGCTGAGAACCTGGAATAACTCCATGGGGATGAGTAACGCCACCTCAGCACTGCTGAGCTCCACCGCTCCATCCTGAAGGAACACAGACGTGAGATGAACGGGCACAGCGAGTGGCCCAGATGATCCCGACTGAACCTAAACACTTGCCACGTCCACAGCACTTGTGGCTTCCGACACCAAGAGAAAACCCCAGGCAGAGGCAGCAGCTGGAGCGCGCACCCAGGGATGCTCAGCACTCAGGGCTCACACGCTCGCCCAGCTGGAGGCATCTGGCTGGGAAACCAAGCGATTCCGACAAGGGAGAATTGAATCCCTTCACCCAAAAAAGCAATGTCCCGATTGCTGGGCGGCTAAAAGCTGTGTAGTCACGTCCTGGCTGGGTGCCCTCCGTGTTTCCTGATGCTCTGCTCTTCCTGCTAATGCTTTTCCAGGCCTTGGGCTATTTCAGTCATGAGGGGAGAGAAAACAATCCACGACCTCATCTGCTAGTTGTTCAGTGCAAAGGGGAGCCCTTCCAACTAAAGAGATGAAGCTTGAGTTTCCTCGCTCAGAGAAATCAGCAATTCCCCACAGTCCCGAGGGTTTCGCCTTGTGAATTTTTCTTTGTCCTTTAAAGAAGCCATTCAGAAGCATGATTTGTATGTGACAAAAATCTTCCCAGAAGCATTTTTATATTCCATGGGGACAGGAATAATAAGCTATTCTGCTATCAGAGACAGATGTGGCAAGAACACATCTGCCTTTCCCCTCTTGGGGCTTGGTTCTGCTAACTTTCATTGGACGGTCCAAGCCAAGCACCAAGAGAATAATCGCCCACATCCAAAAAGTGATCAAAGCAAGAAAATCCCACTGGTAAAATGATGCAGAAATCAAGTCGTTGGCATCGCTACAAGCTGAGGCTGAGTGTAATTCTGGGGGTGCCCAGACCTGCGTTTTATAAGCTGTGTCTGGGGTGCAGTTAGAAGGACAGAGCTGGTAGAGAAGGATGGACAAAACCAGCGGGGGAAGGACATCCTGACAGTGGGGCACTGGCTGTGACAGGTCAAGCCCAAAGCCCCTTTTTTAGTGAGATTATCATTAGTGGCCATTTGCTTCTGACTCTGCTGAAAGGGTTTATGACGAGCGGAGCACTGAGCAGGCCTAACGAAGCTGTCATTAGCTGCCAGGTAAGTCATCTCTCAGCCTGGACTTCCCCATCGCTAAATTGATAAACATTTGCTTTACAGTGACATTGTGAGTATCTGGTGATTAATCCACGTTTGGCAAGCTCCAGGGGATCCTCAGGTGACAAGCTGACTACAGCAAAGAGCAGTCATGTATTCAATAAATATATTTAGCATTAAACAATATCGAATTACTAACCAGCTCAGGCATGAAGTGACCAACAGACATTTCTCAGAGAGGCCTGTCTGCATTTTTCACATTTCTTTTTCTTCATGATGGAATACTGCTCATGGTTTTCTTGAAATTTTGCATTAACTGAGTGCCTTTGACACAAACACACACATGTTCTACACGAAGGCAAGTACGGCAGAAACCCAACACCAAACTAGGTATTAAAAAGTAATAAAACCACCTAAAAATGCTTGGTTACCTCTGGCAACTAGATGAAGAGGAGAACCAAAAGAACATAAAATGTAATTACAAATTATTAGCTGCTATAATAGCAGCTACTTACATTTGCAGCTGTCAAAGCAACTCACAAAGCCCACTTAATTAAACATGCCCTTCTTTTTCCTTGGGAAGCGCATTTGGTTTTCCTCACTTTTCTGACAGGGAAACTGAGGCACGAGAATACAAAGACTAAGATTACTTTTTTCAGTATTGAAGTTCAGAAAAACACAGGGCTATTTTCTGCCTGCAGTCACCAGATTACAGGTTGTTAAATTGGTCAAGGAAAGGACTCATTTGTCCCCAAGGTACATTTCTATCCAAAGGCCACCTCCTTCAGCACCTACAGAAAAGCTGCGTTTTCACAGCTTTAAAGCATGTAAAAAGCATCTTGGACGTTCTTGGCTTTCAAAAGTGCCCACCAAAAGGAGGTACATCTCTTTGTAGCCACACAGCTTTGCTCTGCGTGAGCTGATCCTGCTCCAGGTGGCATGAGCAGGACACGTGGGGTCCCAGCTCCTGTTGCACTCAACGTGAAGACAACCCTTTCACCCAGCAGGAGCAGGAACATTTCCAAGAGAGCTTCCCTCCACCTCCATCGGTGCCAATTCTAACTCTGGCTGATTTGTGACTCTTACACATGTGATTTAACTGCTACATGGTGTTACCATTCCCTTACAAGCTGCCTGCATTGCTGCCCATAAAACTCTCCCCCAGTTGGAGAAGAGAAGCTGGACCCTTGAACCTCGAGTGAAGCCCCACCTGCAGGCCAGCTGTTTCCAGCTGCTGGCTCGGATGCACGTAGGCTCGCTCAGTTTTAAATCCCTCTTGCTGTGGGTGAGTCATACACGAAACAGGAGCACGACACTCAAAGCAGTGCTTTTATACCTTGTGCTATACCTGATCAACATGTGGAGTGGGCTGGGTAATTCCTCGAAACCCACCTCACACCAGGAATAACCACACGCCTGTGTGCACCAAACCCACTCCGCTCCCAGCACCAAAAATGAGTGTCAAATCCAGGAAAACAGCTAATCCATGCCTTGCAGTGACAACTCCTCCACAGAAACATCTTCTGTGGCCGGGAAAAGGACTGCCTCATGAGCCTAATGTGTTTGGAAGTGAGCCACTGGCATGTTCGGATCAAAGGCAATGTTATTTAGCCACCGGAGCATTCAGATCTCTGCTTAATATAGCTCCACATCAGGCTGCTAAGGGCCCTACACTACATGTCACTCCAGTGATGTTCAGGGTCTCCCTCAGTCTAATGCTGTGGGACAGAATGAAACGTGGTCTTCCCAGGGCAAAGGACAGGAAACAGGAATTCCTGGATCCTATTCCCGCAGGCCACAGCATCCACGGGAGACCACTTACGAGTCTCTGTGCCCCATTATCGCTCTTCAGAGACGGAGAAAAAGGAATCCTTCCCTCTCTCTCAGAAGTGTTTGGAGGATTTAATAAATAGCAGCGGCAAAATGTTCAGAGAGTGAGAAGCTGTAGGTGTGCAAAGCCGAGTTATTATTATTTATTAAATCTGACTGTGTTCTATTTGAAATGGAGTGAAACCAGCATTTGCCTCGGTGAGATTAGCTCTGCCCCTAACGAGACAAGGATGTTTGGCACAGACACAAGTCATTTCTCACTCAGCTCCTTCTTCCAGAGCCATCAGCAGCCTGACAAGGGCACTAACAGCTGCCAAACTGCCTTCCAAAGGAGCACAGACTTTCTCTAGAAATTAAAATAAGGTGAGTGTGTTCCTTCAAGGAAAGGGGGCCTGCAGGGGAGGATGGGATTTTAAGTACCACCTCCATATCCTCCTCTTCTGCAAGATACTGCATTTCTGGAGGTTTAAACTGAGATGAGGTAAAAGCCAAGCACTGACTTTGGATTATTTAATATTTTTTTGCAAGAGAGAAAAGTGTCACTTTCATTGCATGATGAAATAATGAAATTGCATGTGGATGATCCTACAGCAAGTAGATTAGTCTCACTTCTTTTTGTTGGCTATTACTGTGTGACACAAAAGAGAAAAATAAGGAACCTGATATAGAGAGACAGCAGAGTCAGCACAACTCTAAAACAAAGTAGTTATTAACCTCCCTAAATACCCATCTGAAAGCTTCTGTGCCCTCTAGTATCCACTGCTCTTCCTCCTTTCTTCAAAAGAATAAGTATACTTTGCATCTCTCTGTCAATGAGAGCAGCCAGCACCATGGCAACAGCTCCATGGTGACAATATCCATGACAACCAGATCCTGCAATTGCTGTGGCTTCCCCTTAAAAACGAGAGCTTGATTTGCATGGCTTCTCGCATTTGCTCATGGAAAGAGCACGGGACTGGTTACGAGACAGTTAAGCATAGTTAAAGGTTCCTGAGGGTCATGAGCAGAGTATACAGCATGGTGCTGGAGATGTAAGTTCTAGGGAGTAATGAAACTGGTCGGTGTCATTAAATACCAGCTCAGCATCCCAGCTCAGCTGGAGTGTGGGCTGGAAAGCGAAGGCAGTCTAGGTGAGATGCTTTAAGGCTACAGCCAGAGCATGTTTGTAGTTCTCATACACGAGCCATGTCAGCAAACTGCCATTTCAGACACACACATCACTTGTTAAAATACTGGAGATTTCAATCACTTTGCTGGTGCTGGTTCCACCAGGCTCAACAAGCATGATCCCGCAGGAGTACATCCCAGAGGGATCTGAGAAGGGACTGAAGAGCTCTCCTGGATGGGAACACGGACTCCTTCCATTAATGCCAGCCATTCCTGAAACCAAAAGCTCTCTGAAAACATGTATGGAATATATGCTCACACGCTTCGCACATATATAGCTTAGGTAGGAAAAGTGAGGCACAAAAACCTCCACGCCTCCATCCATCCTCTTCAGAACACCTGGCTCTCCACATGGTAGAGGGAACACAAAAAAAAAGAGCTACGTTGATACTTGAAAATTCTTCATACAACTGAGGGAAGTCAAGTCCCATGTATTCAATTGTTGCCTGGGTTTAAGTTTGCTGAAAGGAGCTGGTTTCATAGTCTTGGGTCTGATGTGCACAAATTATTCACAGCACTGTCCCCAGTTGTCTCACTGGTTCCTGCATCTTTCCAGAGAGGAACCAGTTCAGCTGATGTTGACTCCCTTGGGCCTTGGAGTCTATTGTTCTTTCATCAACACCAAGATCAGGACAAACTAGATTAAAGCTCAGTTGGGTAAAAGGCCCATGACTTCAGTAATGCTTAAATTGTATTTCAGAGCAGCAAGTTTTCAAAGTGCAAGCTTCGTTTCTCTTTCTGTGGATCAATGGCAAAGCTCTGCATTTAGCACCAGGAAGATGAAATCCCATCTTTCTTATAATTGTGAGGGTTCCTGATTTTACTGATGGCAGTCTGGATCGCGAGAAAGTGACATTGGGCAAAATACCCCTCCATCAGCCCCTGAGCCCACTGCTACCTGCTTTCACCCATCCTTATCAAGCTTCTGAGCAGGTTCATTTGCTTCCTTCAGATTCTTGGGAAACGCAGCTTGTCCCCTTGTTATTTATCCCCTTTTATCCCTCCCTGCCAGCTCCCTGCCTTCTGCCTGTGTGCAGAGGGGGAGGGAGTTCCTGCAGTCCCTGCTGGCTGCAGCACTCTCTCACAAAGGAAAAGTAAATGTTTATCTGGTTCTTTGGTACGTATATCACTGCTGTGCTTTAGCTCAGGAGAGAAGCCTTGCTGCAGCTGGAGTTAATGCCTTGGAATACCATACTCCAAGGGTGGATCCAACCAGGCCGGGGAGAGTGACTTGGAGCAGGAGTCTGGGAGCCAGCGCTCCTGGGTTGAATCCTTACCTCTGGCAGTGACTCACTCGTGTCATCAAAAATAACTCGTCATCGCTCCCTGCCTCGGCTTCCCCATCTGTAAAATGGAGCTGCGTTCACAAAGCCGCGCTGTGAACTCCACTTAATGACAACTGCACCACATTCAAAGGCCTTCAGATCAAAGATACTGCGAACAGATTACTGTTAATATTGCCAGAGATTTATTAACACACCGCTCGTGCTGACAAGTCAATAGCCTTCCCAAGCATAAACGCTCGACACAGTGCAAACGCTGACCTAGATTTTGAGTAGTTACGCTGGAAACCGGCACATGTGATGCTTTTGCTCTCTGGCTTTCGAGTCAGCAGTGTTCAGGTAGGCAGAGAATATAGAGCCATCCCTTTCCCACTGCCATTCAGTGTTTCACAGTGTTAGCAAGACCACACCAAACATTATTCTCTCTTTTTCCATCCCCAGACTGAGCTCTCCGCTGCTTGAATGGAAGTAGAATGTTTTCTAGGCGCAAAACAAGGTCTGAAACACCCCAGGACACTTCACCTTCCATCCAGGAAAGGGCAGTGTTGCTCTCAAATCCTTGGTGACTCGCTGTGGCACAGAGTGAACGTGGGGATCACTACACTGGGTGGCAAAAACCAGTCTTGTGACCCCAACAGTGACCTGTCTGCAAGTGGAAGAAATTCCCCTAACGCATCAGTTCAGTCATCAATGGAGAAGAGGAGAAAAGAGCCCCTTCCTGAACCTCCCAGCGAACAGGAGTTATGACCTATGGTGTCAGTGTGCCTCATCTTGCTTGCCTCGTCTGCATGGCTCGCTTGGAGCATCCATGAAGCTCTCACCCCAGACAGCTCAGTTCTTGCAGTTGGCTGGTTCTGGCAGGGATACAAATCACAAGGCACGGGCGAGTGACAGCATCCTTGATACCTCCATGATACCCGGAGGAGAGACTCACCAAGGACAAAGTTTGTTTTTGACGCTTGAGGTCTCACCACCCACCTTCACCGCAGGTCAGTAAAGGCCTTATAGCCTCCTGCTCCACGTGGAAAGACTGAGGCAGAGAGAATAAATAACCACACGTGCTTACACAGCAATCCAGTGCCAGCTGTGAGAGTACTTACTCCTGGGGCATTGTTTTTTGCTCTGGTGGCAACAGTTAGCCAGTGGGAAAGCTACCAAAGGTGGGTTAACATCATGACCTTCACTGGCAAAGGCTTAAAGGAAAAGTCCTGGAGGTTTTAAATGCCAAGTCCTCAAGCAGGTACTTGATTTTAAACCTGTTTCTCGCTCCCACCAAATTCAATGGGATTTCACATATATGCCCAGCACATGCTTCACCCAGCTTGCTAAGCTGGAACAGGAATCAGAGTGAAGAAATGCCTTTGTAAAACCAGTTGCACTGGTACAGCTTGTAGGATGAACTAGATCCAGAGATATGCCCAGCGAGGAATAAACTATAGAGTTAATGTTACAGGCTGCTACCCTTAAACCCCCAGGTGCCTCGCTGTCCCAAGGACAAGAGATGGAAGACATGGAGAGCCTCGTGCTGAGCTGGGTATGTGAAGCACTCATGGTTGTTTCTAGGTTAGCTTCATCTGCATTACTCAGCATTAAAAAGCCATTTGGGGCAGAGCACAAGAGGTGTGCACACTAACAAACTGGAGTCCCGCAAAAATGTCAGCCACGAAGCAAGAGCTTTCATCGCAGCTGAGCATCCCAGGTCAGCCCAGACAATGGGAAAAGAGTCATTGCCCCAAGCCACAGCAGGTCCTACTGGAGCTTACTAAATTTCTCTAAATAAAAACATGCTCCCTATGTTTTTATGCAAACAAACAAACAGTAAAGCCAGGCACAAAAGTGCGGATGAGGTATTGTGTCCCTTTCATTTCTGCTACTGCCCAATGCAAGGACACCATAGAGGTCCTTGCCCATGGAACTGCATTGCTCTGTGACACCAGAAGACACACCTTCAGACACATGACATATCTTAAAATAAGAAGCACGAAATCCTTTTTATTTGCCTGTGGCTATTGGGCTTTTCTCTGGAACAATTAAGTCTTTGATTTCTCTGGGTCCCATGTGATCCCTTGTTATCAGAAGCTGCAACTGTAAAAAAAATTAAATATCAGAAACTAATTATCAACTCCTGATCCTCAGCAACCCAATGGAACGACTGCTATGGCCTGAGAGGGGAATTTGGGCAGCAGTGAAAGCGGACAGGATGGGTCTTCTAGCATGAGACACTGAGACACACGCTCCCCACTCCTGCCACAAATATCATTCCTAATTCTAAGCCAGGAGGGCAGGACATATGCAGAATTGTCACGCACAGTGAGTTAGGCAGGTGGGTGGTGAATTGCAGAATTGACTGTTAAATGTCGACATATTAAATGCAGGCCTTAAATCACATCCTAAATGTTTACCTGCACCTTGTCACTGAGCTACATCAAATTCATAACATAAGAACATAGAGGAAAACCTTCTGACATCAGTAGGGATTAAAGAGGTTTTCAGTTAGAAAACAAATCTGGTTTATCCAAAATAGCACAGCCTTGCACCTTGCTGGTAACGGTGTGAGTCTCAGGGCCTGTGACACACCAGAATTCCACAGAAAAAGCTGTTTTGGAAAAAAAGCACTGCTGGCAGATATTAGGTGGACTCTGCTCTGCTGCACAAGCCTTCTGCCTCGAACCAGAAATAACTGGACTGCAGATGTGCGCAAGATTTTGTTTAGTCTATCATGGTTATTGCTGCGGAGAAAACTTTGTTTTACTCCTAAATATTCATTTTCCCACACACATGCCCGACCACAATGCACACACACACACACACAGTTACACAGTTTGGCGGAAGATGCAGAGCCTGCTTGTTTGAAACCTCGAGCTGGAATATAACAGCATTTCAGAGAGATTGATGGGAGCCAGAGAACGGAAAGTGGGAAAGACACATTGGCAATAACAGGGGATGCTGCAGGTCAGGGAGGGGGGCCAGGAGAGCGATGCAGAGAGGTGAGGGTAGACCAGCAAAGGGAATTACAAGAAAGAAGGAGAAAAGTGCTTTTGCTGTGTGTCAGGGGCAGTTTCCGTTCATACAAAGTGGATGTGAAGCACCGCTGATTTACACCAGCTGGGAATCTACCCTTCGGCACTGGTTCTGCGCCCTTGCAGCCAAAGAGAGTTTTGCCACGAGGCTCCACGAGATCGGCCCGTTCCTTCCTCTGCTTTTTTGTGCTTCAGAACCACGGGCCCCGAGCCTGCACCTGGCCTGGCTCTGAACCCTTCTTGTCCCTGGATGGTCCAAAGTGCCAAACGAGAGAGAAAGAGGGACTGTGGCAAGAAAGCCACACAGACAACTGCAGAGCAAGGCAAACGCTCCGATTTGCCCGTGGCAGGTGTCCCTTTGCTGCGATGGCAGTGATAAATGTCACCCTGACCTCCTAAACACAAACACACACTCAACGCACACTTCATCTCTTGTTCCCATTAGCTCCGGAACAGACAACCACACAGGGCCTATTCTAGGGGCACAGTATCATCTTGCACTGATTACTTCTTGTCCCCTGCCTCGACGGTGAATTTTGAACTCATTAGCGTCGCTGCTAATGGCTCTGCACGTGGAGCCCAGGCACACTGAGGGCCGTAGACAATGTCCTCCCTTGTGGCCGCCGCCACAGGAACTCCATTGTGAGCCCCGACACTGGGACTGTGTTCCCCTTGGCTGGCTCCCCACGCTTCTCCCCGCTCCGCGAGATTTCCCGACCCTCTGCCAAGGCCTTTTCAGTGCCGGGGTTTTGCTTTACAATTCCCAGCACAGCACTGCTGTCACCACAGATCCATTGGCAGGGGCGACGTTCCCAGATCCCGATGGCATCTGAGCCCACGGTTGCCTCATTCTGCTGGAAGTACAGAGCCTGGACACCCCCACAGAACCCCCAGAATTCTCCCTTGTGAACCCCAAAAGGTTTGCGAGAGGTGTTTGGCATTTGGTACTCCTCACTGGGACAGTTGTGACCAGCCTTTTGAAAGTGTTCCCTGCTCATCATGATGAGTCCTTTGGAACACCTACCTCCTGCAGGTTCAAGTGCCTTTGGCTCTGCTGCTCAAACCCTCCCTGAAGCGGAGAGGTGCTGTGATACTGGTAACACAGGGAAGAAGGTTGCTAGGATAAATGTAATCACCAAAATCGATGGCGAAATGACATGGCAATTCAGAGATTTGGGGTCTGCAAGCAGTAAGGACAGTTCAGGCTGAACCACCCAAACCAGAAACTTCCAGGTGGTTACTCCCAGACCAGTTCTAGCTCACTGGGAACACCTCCTCCGGATGTCCACACAGAGATGGGGTGGCAGTCCCCATCCCCAGAGCTCAGGCAGGTCTAAAGCATAGGACACCAGTGGTCAGTGCCCTCCTCCACTCTGCAGACGGGGATGTACATGGGGACAAAAGTCACACTGTCATCTCGCAAGGCCATCAGCAGAGCAGAGCACCCTCCTCCTCGATCTCAAGCCACGAAACACAGACCCCGGGCATTGATCCTGCCTCACCAACACTTGCCAGTGCCAAACGTTTCTCTGTTTCCAGAAGGAATTCACTCTCTTGCCCCCGAGGGCAGCGATATTCAGAGCTACACTCTCCTGGGAGCAAACACTGACGCCCTTTTTATACCTCACCACCCTTCCAACATCTCCTTTGCCTTTGCAGCAAAACTCAACTTCGAGCTTGTCCCAGCACAACAGCTCTCATTGAAAGGAGTGGGCCCGTGGAGCATGGAAGCCAACAGTAGATCTGACTTTAAAACAACCCCGACCCACTGGGGGGTACTGCAGCCTGGGAAGGGCTGCACAGCAGATCCAAACTACCCGTGTTTCAACTCCGTGACGCGCCCGTCCCCTGTCCCCTTAAAACCACCAGTTTCAAAGCACATTCATGTCAGAGACACAGTCCTTGAATCTCTGTCCCAGCTGCAGAAGGAGCAGTGTCCCATTATCTGAGGCCGAGAGAACATCTACCTCTTTCATTGGATAATCCCTTAATTAGTGTGGCCTCCAAAATAATCCTATTGAACGGTTTACACACAGCACAGTTTAAAACAAGCCGTGCCACAGATCCCAGGGTAATGGGCAGTATGTCATCCTTAGGTGCCTTTGTATGAGTTGATTAGCTTGCTTTGATATCTGCTAGAATAGGTTGTGCCCCAACCCTCCCAATCTTTCCACAGCACTAATGGGCCTTTGCTTAATTCATTATAGCTTGTGGGATTTCAAGGGCAATAAGGCTCTTTTGACTAACTCCTAAGACCACACAGGCCATTTAAAAAACCATGCTGGCTGAAAGCTTATTTTCCAGAGCGGTCCCCAGTCTTGACATGAAGCTATCACCTGCAACATCACCAGCTCCATGGCTGAAGAATTAGGATGAGGATTAAGAAATTAGCTTGGCCTCTCATAGTATAGTAGGGAGAAATGTTACTGCTTCATGAAAAGAGATAAGAAAACAATTGTTCTTCTTACCCAATGCTTTTGGGACTTGAGGATACATGTGCAGCGCTGAGGCTTAAGAAATGAGTCCTCATCGTGTCCTCCATTGACAGAGAAATTGGGGTCATGGCAAGAATTAACTGAGGGATCTGATGCTTCAGGCAGTTAAAGCCCTGCAGATCAGGACGTGCTCCATGAAACCAAACTGTGTATGGGATGCAGTGTGCACTCTTGGGGCCGAAAAAAAAAAAATAACCTGTCCTTTGTGTTACAATAACAGTTATTCTTTCTTCTTTCTCTTTCTTAGTGCACAGATATTTACATGTGCACTGCCCTTTTAAACTGTAAATACTGAGCAGTTCTCAGAGGACAATGTCTGGAAAGGTTTCCTGCTATTGCCAGAAGAAACAAATGTCTTATATGAGAGATATTGGCCGGGGGGAGAGAAGGGGCTTGGTTTTGGATTGGGTTCTGAACGTTTTTTCTCTCCCCTCCTCCCACTCCCTTTTTCTTCTCTGATTCACAAGGAAACCACAAAGCAAACTTAAGACTGAATGAAGCTTGGTTTTGTGAATGTTCTGGTTTTCTTTTAGGACGTTCACTTCCACCCCCACTAACCTAAATGTCCTCCATTTATACCAGCCCAACTAATTCAGCAAACTTCCACGAGTGTAAACACAACCAAAATCTGACCTGCTATTTAATTACCGCCGCAGAAGCCACTGGGAGTTACACTGATATACAAAGGCAAATTTTAATGCTCTTGTTTGGTCCAATGCTGTTTAGTTTGGTTTACCTTAAACTTTTCAAACTCTGAAACACACTGACCTTTGCGTGAGGACAGACTTACACGACCACAAGCCCAGAGTCATCCAGTGCTTTTAACTGCAGAGTCCACGGAGTGCATCCCTCTGCCTCTCCAGATCCCTATTCTGAAAGCAATTAGCACGACACCTGTGTGACCCTCCGCTTCCCCCTCTTGCCATCACCACGTCATTAGAAGGCTCTTCTCTGCTTCAATGCAAAATCCAGCAGAACTACCTAAAATCATCTTTTCCGACTTTTTAATGAGATATTTTATATATTTCAGCCTGTGTCTACTCAATGTTGGGATTTAAGGGATTTTTAAAAACTTCTCAAGCCATCCACTTCCTATTTCCATAGGCACTTAAGTGCCTTTAGAATTCCAGCCTTGGATCATCAGCTCTAAAATGAGATTAATTCCCTACCAAAGAATTGTAGGAAGAACTCTGTTAATGCTTATTTATAAGGTCTGGATAATGCAGCAGTGAACTAATCTGACAGGAAAGGCTGAAGAAACTTCTGAAAAACACTGGATATAACTGATGTGTTTTAAGAAACGCTTCCTTTCCCTGTGAAACAGGTTCTCCTGCTCAGGGTTGGGTGGGAGCGATTACACATCAAAGGCTTTGCTTTTGCAATCATTAAGACCAAGAGCTAACTCACTGCTCCGCAGCCTAGGATGGCACAGGATTTGGAAAGTGGGACATTCAATGTAGAGCTGCCTGGGAAATTTCTGGAGAAAATCCGTATTTTCTGAAAGAACGTCTCGGCATTGGGAAGTGCAAATTTATCAGAGTGGAACATTTCATGGGTCAGTGTTGACACTGGGAATATTCCCTTCTGGAAGGAAAAGTTGGACCAGTAAGTTCTGCTTCCACCACTTTGAACCTCAGCTCCTTCGACTTCGAAGATCCACATTGAGATGTGAACCCAGCTGGAAATGGAATGACAGTTTTCAAATGAAAAATTGCTTTGGAATTTCCTATCACAGGAGTTTCTTGGACCAATTTTTCAGCTTAATTCACTTCTGAAATAAAAATTGGGAAAAAAAATTTACAGGGATTCCTGCAAAGCTGCACTCCCAGCTCCAAAGAAAGCCCAGCCCTGCCCTGTGAACTGGCTCTGCGTTGCAGACCAACCTGTCCCGCAAATGGGGCTAATGACTGATTTCTGTAATAAGAGCTGGCAAGCGTAAGAAAGATTTCACACCCTTCCTCCCGTGAATGGGGAAGAAGCATTCAATTAGGGACACTGCCTATTCCTTAATCATTTCCTTTGTCTGCATGGTTATTAATATCTTTACATGACTAGTCAAGCCAGGGGCTATGCTTTTCTGTACTGGTTTTGGCTACTACTTGATGCTTACAAAATGCATCTAGAAGCCACACCCATAGAAAAATAAGGAAAGAAAAGGATGGGATTGCTGGCATTGCTTGCAGTAGCAACTGCATCCTCCAAACACACTGAAACCCTGTATTTGATATTATACAATGTCAAACTGTATTCGATATTCTACAACGTCACAGAAAGAGACTGTCACATCCCCAGTGAATTTAAGTAGATAAGGCAGGTAAAGAGCAAGAGAAGTCGAGAGAGGCAAAGGAGAGGTTATGTGACGCAAGGAAGTCAAAACAGAAGGTCAATATCCAAACCAAGAATAGAATTGATCCACCTGATCCCTCATCCAGTACTTCGTGCTGCCTGCCAGATAAATATAACTCAAAACTTCTGCTAAAAAAAAATGAAAGGTAATCATCAAAAGCAAGCTGGAAGTAATATGTCTTGCAACAAGACTGGAAGTTGGGAAGAAGGCCAGATGTTCTTGAGTCTGCAGCTGGTCCGTAATGGACCCAGCAATAAGCACACACAGCGTGGAACGGTTAAGGCAATGCTGGGAAGAAGCCCATTCCCCGTCTACCTTGTGCTGAGCACATCTGGATTTCGGCTTTTAAATAAGAATATAAGAGAATGGGAAAAAAGCCAAAGGTGGGAGGAATTGTCGGTCCCTCTGTAAAGTTAAATGATAGAACTGCATTGTCCTCTCTTTGGAAAGGAGACAGCATTTAACTACACGCTTGCAAGTCCTTGCTGACCACTGAGCTCTCTTCTCTGCTGATTGAGCAAAAACAGGAGCCAAACCACTCCAGATCCTGCAGACAGACGTTCCCAGTTCACCTGGTGACACATCTTGTCCCATTTCTCCTCTCAACTGGCCAAGTACCTGGAATGGAAGGATGACACCCCTGGCAGCATAGCTGCCTCCTTCGGGGACAGGCATCCCCAAGCAGCAAGTTCAGAGCAGCCCCAAGATGCTCTGCACAGTCGCTCGCATCCTCCCATCGGAGAGAGAGCTTAATAAGCAGAGAGGCAGTGGGCAGAGTGATGCTATTTTTATCAGCCATGATTCAACTGAACATCTCCGTCCACTGGAATGGAGATTCAGCTGCTTCTGATTTAATTAAAGAAGGCCTCGTTTGCTTTGGGAAGCAGGGCCACTGCCCATCAGTACGTCGTTTATAAATGTATATATATATATGTGTTTTCTTCCACACATGAGGATTTCTGTTCTGAAAATTCTGTTACAGACTCACACATCAGACTAACACAGGAAATATTTTACCATGTGCCTTGTTCAAAGAGAGGGTGTGTAACTGTTAAATTAAACCACATCTGCGTTCAGCTAATACAAGCTGCTGGCAAGATGTCACTACAAGCTGCATCTCCACCTGTAGTGGTAACCACCACGGTTATCCAGGAGTGCTCCACAGGCAAAGCACGTGCCAGGCCAAGGACGCTCTTCAGACAGACCTGCCACACTTCTGGGATGTACTCAGCATGGTGAGTGGTGGAAAGGGAAGAGTTTATGGCCTCTAGAAGCAGTTTAGAGGCCCTGACCTATAGACAACTCATTGAGAAGTCTATGAAGGCCCCTGGTGGCAAGTTTTCCCCACGCTTGCCCAAAAGGCAGGGAGCCCAACAGGTCTGACAGATAGAGATAGGTAATGGTGGAAGTCTTGTCAGCATCCTCCACGCAGCCAACATCATCCCACTGCAAAGGGGAGATGAGAATGCAGAGCCCTGAATGAGATGTCCTGGAAAGAACCGGGCCAAGGAGACAGAGTTCATGTGGGGAGGAGTGCCTGGGTTTGATTTAAGGCTGAGTCAAGGCCAAGCCACAGCCCTGGATTCTCCATCACTGAGATCACACAAGCCTGACTTGGAAAACAACTGACAAAAACCTCCTCAGAACTGGTGATTGTGACACACCAACCAACCCAAAAGGCACTAAATTCAGCCTTCCACCCAATCCAGAACCAAACGTCTCTGGTGTGGCAGTTCATACCCTGAACGATCTCACAGGCTACGGTTCTACAGGACTTTGCCTCCATCCTGGACACAGGGATGATCCAACGGCACTACAAAACCACCACGTGTTCCTGGAGGATGTGCAGGAATAACACACAGTATTCTGGTTTCTGTGCTCTTTATCCTCACATTTCTAAGGCTTCCTTTATGCAGTGACTACTTCATTCTCAGATCTGCAGCCGAAGGGAAGGTTCACTCACTCTGCTTGCCTGCCAAGTCTTAACCATGGCCTCTGCTCTATTTTGTGGAAGGTTTCTGCATATTCAGATTGTCTAAAATAAAAATCATCTGGAATAAGAAATAGATGGCCGCTCTTTGTATTTGCTAGCACCCTTGTCTGTGCTATTGGTAAATGGGAATAAGGGCTGCAATGATTTCTGCCTGGTCTGTCACCACAGGGTAGCTCTGTTCCATCCCAAAGCTTTGCTATCAGCCTGCAAACCTCCACAGACACCAAGACCTGGTGCTGCTAACCTGTGTTTCCCTTTCTGCTCTGAAGTGACAAAGCAGAAACGCTACTCCTGCCTCGCATTCCTCCAAGCCCACAGGAAACCATAAATCAGAAGAAAAGCATAACATCCAGAGAGAACTTGGAAAAGGCCAAACACCAGGATGGGCCGAGGGGCTGGGGAAAGGGAATGGGGAACCAGTGCAACCAGCTACAAGGTGAGCACTAACCCACACCTGCACCTTGGCTGGGAGAGGTCCTGCTCCAAAGAACAGAGGGGAATTGAGGGTCAGGATAACTAAACATCTTCCTCTCTTTCAAGGGAATATATATATACATGTATATCTATATTCTTCATTGACTTCCAGCCCCCCCCCCAGCCTTGCCTGTTCTGTAATTAAATAATAATAATAATTTTAAAACTTTTAGCAGCAGAGGGTTAAACTTCTCCAGGTGTCACTCTGGGCAGAATGAAAGGAGTTTATGAGAAGTGAGCCAGTAGCGCTTGGTCCGTGAGGTGCCAGCTTTGTTTGGCTCTTGAAGCCTGAAGTTTGGAGTGCCCCGAAAGCAACCCTCAAAGAGACCAAGCTTGGTTTTTTGGCCAACACAGGGAACCGTGGTTGGTTCAGTTTTGCTCTGCAGAGAGTCTGTTACAGCTCTGCATCCTCAGCGTGATCATCCCCATCTGTAGACAGGTAATGCCTCAAGTCTCCCTGGCTTTGTGATAGGACCTGCTCTACCTTCCTCCCATCAACCCTGAGGGCTGCGGTTTGGGCTGAAGCACTTCTCTGTGGTGGAACACAAGGAAGGATCTGCTTTGTTTAGAGGTGACTCGTCATTCTGGTCAAAACAGCTGAGATTTACTCTGGCCCAGATAAATCTATTTATAGTAAGTGTTATGCTAATTCCATACGCCAGTCTGATCCACTTGTACTCACTGGAGCAATGACGCTTTCTGCTACCTTTTCTTTTTAACTACTTTCCTGCAGCCAGCAGTCGTTTTGTTCTCGGATCATCAGCTCTTACTCTAAGGTAGATGTGTGCTTCCCCTTCCTTCCCTTTTCGGTGATCCACAGAGATCCCTTTCCCACAGCCCCGCTGGTCTCCTTCCCTGTGGAAACTGCTGGCTCAATCCGAGATCTACGCTTTGTTTCGAATAAGTGGGGGAAACCTAGGCAAAAATAGATTATGCAAGTAGTTTTAAAGCCACTCGCATTTAAGTCACTGTAAAGAAAAGATTGGATTGCTTTTATTACCATATCTGAGGTTCCTGTTATGTTTTGAAAAGAGTAATTCATTTATTGTCACTCTTGTGAACTAAGGAGTGTGGAGGGGATTTTACTCATCATTAAAATGCATCCGTCTTTGGGATAAACTGTACCAATTGCTTAATGGAGAAATGGCAATACAAGAGCTGTGTTTTAGTGGTTTGTG
Organism: Xenus cinereus; assembly: GCA_025774025.1. Classification (NCBI taxonomy): domain Eukaryota; kingdom Metazoa; phylum Chordata; class Aves; order Charadriiformes; family Scolopacidae; genus Xenus; species Xenus cinereus. The sequence goes on from JAOXJK010000008.1 coordinate 6,363,091, forward strand.
TCTCCCGTTTTTTGTTCTAGGATAATGGAATAAGCTGTATTTCTAATCTTGGCTAAAATCTCTCTACAGATGGCTATAAGCATGATGCAGATGCAGAAGACGGTGTCAATGCTTTTTGATCCTGGCATCACGAAAGAGTTTTCTGCAGTAAAAACCTGAGGTAGAAGAGCAGACGCTCTGATGATGTGACACAAATGATTCTGAGACATGGGGTCCTTATCTCTCTCCTTGTTGTTTGGTTCTCACTTTTTTTTTATTCAAAGGCTCCACTGAGAAATTTATTTTCCCTTTTTGAGCCCAATGATTGCTCAAACACTTGAACTTGTCATCAAATCTATCAGCTTCAGTTCTTTCCCTGCAACAGATCTACAAGTAGCCAGCAGGCTCAACTCCTCGCTCCTTATAAAGTCCCCGTGGGCAGTAAGTTAGACATTGCTAGCTCGACTTGCTGCAAGATGGGGTTTGGATTACTGATTTGCTAAGAGCAAGCCGGTACAGCCAGCAAGTGACTTCAGCTTGCTGTTCCGCTGTTAAGAGCAGTCAGAGGTGGTCTCAGCAAGCTTTTGAATGCTACAAGGACCTCCAAGTAGATAAACAATTAAAATAGGGAAAGCACATCAAGACATGAAGAACAGATTGCCCAAATCTGGTTTTCACTGGTACATGGATACAGATGTTTTCCTGGTATTTGGCGTTCTGTTTTCTCATGTTTTTCATGGAGGCTAGATGTAGCCCTAAAACCATTTCCAGTCTATCTTCTCATGGGCAAAAAGATTCTGTGCCTAGACTTAGCTTAGCTCTAGCTTTGGTAATAGTGTTTATAACATTTTGCACAAGTTTTGCACAGCAACAGAAATACCCAAGTCTTTGTCTGAAACGTGCTAAATGTCAGTTTATGGCTCTTATCCTTCTTCTGAGAGGCTGGAGGTGTATGTTTAGACAGAGTTTTGAAGCAAGATGAGTAAGACTTCATATTTTGGTTGCATGGTTTTCCATTGGCTTTAAATCAGTACATTAATATTTAGCAAAAACTGACACCTCCCTTCAAGAGACATACAATGACAGATATGGCTTTTATGCACTCTGCTACATATACACAAGCACAGGCTTTTTCCAGTGTTGCTTTTCAAAACTTCAAATTATAAAAAGGCCCACTGCACTTTATTAAAGTATCTGAGTTTAACAAGTACTTTCCCATACACTGAATTCTCCATCACTACGTTCTGACAGCTAGTCTGAGCTCCTGTAGAATCAAAGCACTATGCAACCTGATGTAGCTGGACTCGCTTTGAGAAGGACATTGGATTAGATGACCTCCAGAGGTCTCTTCCAATCTAAATTACTCTAGGATTTAATGGCTTAAATATTAAATCCTTCCTTAGCTCTTTTAATGCACTCCTTATGTAATGTATCTCATGATAACAAGTTTCCCCCCAGCTTTCTCTCCTCCACAGCCAAATGTTCAAGGAGACAATAGCAACTTGAGCATCTGGATCTCTCCCCATCCAACCCCGACTGACCTGCAGGTCATAATGCAGACATAAAGCAGAGAGGAAACGCTGTACGGGAGGCAGTTTACTCTTCACCTCTCATCAGTACAGCCTAGGGGGGGAAATTCTGACAGAAGTTGCAGCAACCTATTTCCTACTTCTGCCCATAGTACTTGAGCAGCTTCTCAAATCTTGAGAGGGAAGGGAAGCAGCCCAATAATGTCACAGTACTGTTAATCTTCCGATCCTGCTATTTCAGTGTGTGTGGAAAGGAAAATTTCATTAGAAAACTGACTTGCTGAGGACAGGTAGATCAGGTCAAGAAATAGTATTGAACTAGACTGTACCCCTAGGGCAGTGTCTCTTTTCCAAACAGTCCTTTTGTCAATTTCAGATCAGCAGTACGCAGGTGTCTGTGCAAACTATGGTAAAACCAGTAAGGAACAACAACTTCTCAGGGATTCTACAGTCTGACTGACAGTAAATCAGAGAGTTGACTTTAAAAAGGCACCATCCTAAGCACAAAGGGGGTTCTCCGCTTGCCAGAGTGGTCAGGACTACCTATTTCTTGTTCAACATTGTTCTTGTTCCCTTTAGTTCACTAGAAGTAATTTCTCAGCTGAAGTGCTGAGCTGAGCACCTCAGAGTGATGGATTCTCCTTAAGGACCATTTCACGGGCCAGCCGTGTGCACTAACGCTGATGAATTGGCAGAGCGACTGACAGTGATCATCTGGTAACCACCACATGGCAACCTCCAGCTTTAGCTCATCAGAGCAGAGCACTATTTCTGCCGATAGCTAGGAATTCCTCTGGTTATCCAACTGAATGGATCCCTACCTTCCTTTCTGTTCTGAGTATCTGCTTTGCAGAAGAATGACACGGCTGCAAGATTCACCCTCTCTGATTCAATGTGCAGTAGATCTTAGCACCACATCTCTAATACGCTTTGAGAAAAGTCCAGGAAGAGATACAGCTCTCTGCATCTGCAATCTGCCTGGACAACTGCACTCCTGCAGCTCAGTACTCCCCAGGCCTCTCTGAGCATCACACTGAGCAGCTCAGTTCCTGCAATGTCACCCAGAAAAACAACGTAAGAGAGGGCTTTTGAGTTCTGGAGAAGAAAATATCATCCAGAGACTCATCCTGAGCAAACCAGGTGACACCGCAACATGGCTATCAGTCCTTCTGTACAGGCAGAAGATGACTTCTCCTGAACCAAATTTCTGGCTCTTGCGTTCCGCTGACCTGGGCTTGCTGTGTCTCCTACAGAGAGAGATAACTTGCCTTATTTGACCCTCTGGAGCTAGTTCATCCATCTGACAAGTTCCACAAACTCCCATGAGACCCATGCCCAGAACCAGTCACGCTAATGACCAAACATTTCCCACTCTCACAACTTCATCAGGCGGGTCATTTGCCCTTTCCCATGAGTGATACTTTCTCTTTCCTACCCACTTTGACCCAGCTTGCTAAGCAACTTTAGAGCAGAGATTGCTTGTCTGCTCATCAGAAAGTATTTCCCTTCCTGGGTCACCAGAATCAAGCTTTTGCAGCAGCAATATGGAAACCGCACAGCAGGGACTAAATATGGGAATATTCTTTTCAGAGCTGAAGAAAGAAATGTGGCCATGCGACTCCTCAGATGCTATTTGTTTGCTTTCTTTTACAAGCAAAATAGATTTATCAAAAAAACTTGTATCAAACAGTTCTGTCTTCTCCCTGAGTGAACTCAGCAGCATCCGTTTACCAACAGGGCTGGCCACGTTCCAGCAGGCTTTGTTGAGACTTCCCCTAGTCCATAGTTTAGCTCAATCCACCCTCCCCCAGCAGGGATCTCTTTCGGCACTAAATGCTCCTTTTTTCTTTTTTTTTTTTTTTCTCTCCCTCCCCTGGGCCTTGGCTCAGAACCGGAGCTCCCCAACCTCTGTGCTCCCTTTGTCTCTGTCTGAAAGGCTTTTCCTGTGTCGTGTCCTGCCAAACTCAGCAAAGGTCTTGCCCTCGCTGGCAGCAGAAATGCTGAAAGTGTGGACTGACCCGGGGGCAATAAGGGAAGGGCCTTGCCCCTTCCCTTGCCCTGGGAGACTTGGGTGTCACTTGCACCCTCATGGAGGTGCCAAATATTTTTTGCTGTGTCCCAGTGCCACAAACCAACTGGATTTTCTCCTGTAGAATACCGATACCAGTAACACAACCCTTTCCAAAAGGATTGAGAGCTTATGGCTTGCTATTACAGCTGGTGCTGCATGGAGGCTTCCTTGTGGAAGGATGAATAAGTGTCCTAGACACTACTCATCCCTTGCTTTTATTTATTACTCTCAAGGGTTGGGTATGGTCCCATTTTTCTAGCTCTGACTTCCTCTTACATCTCCCCAGAGGGAACAGAACTGTTGTGATGTGGCTTGGGTTGAGGAACTAATTCTCATGTAAAGGATTATTGTCTCAGTCATCAAGCTTTAGAAAAGGACATTCTTCTGAGGGCAGCTTGCAGGACTTCTACCAGCTACAGATTGCTTACCTGCTCTTTGTAGTCATATGATGGACTGTCACATCCCTTTGAGCTAGTAAATCATCCTTGCAGGATGAACCTTACTGTCCTGATGTTGTCTCGGACCCTGCTCTGGACATAGGATGCTTAGAGTCACACAAGGAGGAAATTCCCAGGCTCACACAAAAAGCCAGAATGTTGGCAGTGGAGGGAATTACTGGCAGGAAACAGGGACCAGTGAGTGCTACTTGGAGTAAAATTTAATATGTCCTCTGTACTGAATGATGTGGTCCAGGCAAGGGAGAACAAAGTTGGCATTGTAGTAACCAGGCCTCAGCAGCAGAAAAAAGAATTGAAGCACAAAGTCAAGGGTCAGAACAACAGAGTTCAGCCCGGTTGGGCTGTAGGATCACAGATATCCATCCTCCATGCTGAAAATTTACCTAGAAATCTCCACTTCTTCTTGCTTTCTTGGCATCTCACACATCTCATCTCAACCCACACAGGTCAGGTAAAAGAGAAGTATGGAGTACTAAACTATGAATATTTGTGGCGAACACAAGCAAAGACGAAAGTCCACGAGGCTAGATGCTATAGCACTTTGATTTCTGAGAGAAGCCTTTTCCCATCCCATCAACATATATATCAGCTTGGAGTTTTCCAGTGTCTCAGTCCTGTTTACTAGTTTGGCATCATCCCATAGTTTTATGCTTTATCTCTGAATTCAGATGAGTCAGTGGCAGATCAAGAGCTTGCCTTATTCCAAACTCCTAAACTCAATCTGGCAGAACCAGTTTTACTGCACTCTTTGAACACTTAAGGCTGGTGTCTTTCTACAAATGTCAGGTTGCTGCCTTCTCTTCCTCCAGCCTTCAGGTAGGCTGTTCTCTGCAGATCTGAGAGCACCATCTGAAGTGCCAGCCTCCAGCTGGTGGAGAAAAGAAAAGTCGGGAAGTGTGTGGGAAGAGAAGTGTGTGGGGAAGTGTGGGAAGGGAAGGGAAGGGAAGGGAAGGGAAGGGAAGGGAAGGGAAGGGAAGGGAAAAGGGGAAAGGGCCTCTTGCTATGTCAGCACTATCACAGTGGCCATTTCCTACATCCTGGAGTGAGGTCACGGTGCGGGGACAAATCCATGCTTCCTGCCAAAAACTGGGTTTATCAGAGAGAACAAAGGGGTGATATTCTGCAAAGAAACTGAGCTGTGGGAAACAGCATTGTTTCACTGAGCTAGAATGGAGCAGGAACAACTGACAGGCTTAAATAGCATTCTTCAAAATAGTCATGGAGATTTCTGCATTGCCCCCATAATGCAAACATAGCAGGACCATGCTGGTGTTTAAGCTGGTTTTCTTCTCAAGTGCATGGGCATCAAATGGCCTCAAAACAAGCCACGAGCGTGTATACTTGCATAACCTAACTTTTCTTTGTTGTAGGAGTACAGAAAAATCTCTTTTAGCTGCTCCCTATGTCTATGGAGATACTTTACTGTAGCTACCTATGCAGGTCACGTCTGTGAAATCTCCACACGCAGTATGCTGTATTTTCAGCCCAATGGTCATTTAGCAGACAAAACCATCTGCCAGTGTCCTCCACGTAGTGTTAAATAAAGACTGGCACAGCTGCTTGGGTGCTGAGGAAGGACTAAAAGCTGTATGTCCGTACCTCTGTGCATCTGAACACGTGTGCGTGCAGGCCACACAGCTACATCTTATTCCCACAAAATATCCTCTTGTCTTATCAACAGGCAGATTTATCCAACCCTTGGAGACGCTGCATGTGCACATCTGCATTTACACACATGTTCACGCATGCTGTTTCTATTAGCAGTAGCATTTAATAAAGAGTGTGGAAATTATTAAGCCCTGCCGTAGTGTGATGAAGCAGACTGGGTATGCAGAGAACGGATTATCTCACTCACTGATATTATATAATCTGTTTAGACTGTGCCACTTTATGCTTATTTAAGGAATGAATGAGCACTTCACTCTGGGATGTGCCACCCCTGAGTTCTGACATCATCCCTTTAATCCACTGTAATGAATATACAGCTTTGCTTTTTAGCCATTCCCTCGCTATATCCAGTAAAAGTTCTGTACTAGAACGATTACTCTCAGAGACCACATTTGTGTGTGTGTGCTATTCCACAGTGAATTAAGTGATGCTTAACTATATCAGAGCAACAGAATGTTCTCCACCTCCCTCAAGAAGAGACCTGGCATATAAGCAAAGTAAACTTCTTCTGCAGATAAGGTGAAGCAAGACAAGAATGGAACGTGTGTGTGGGCACACTCTGCTGTAAATGTACCACGCTGCATTTGGTTAACCTTCTATTCAGTGGATTGGAACAGGCTGTTGAGAACACATACAAGCTTTCCATGAAATTTTTCTGGTCCTTTCTTCCTTCCTATAAATCAAACTCTCTGAACTGAATTACCTTCTTAACAAAATGAGAGGCCAGAGGAGACAGCATCATGCAAAAGTAAGAGGATCTGTAGACGCACTGCTTTAAAATAAACACTCTCCAATAAGCCAAAACATGCACCCCACCAAGGGAAAATTTTGCCAAGAGGTTTGCGTAGGGGCAATTATCTTGCCTCATTTTCTTCTTTTGGGAGCAGGGGCCGACAGGAGTAATCAGCTCCTGCAGCAACACGTGTGGCTTACTCACTACTACCTTGACCTGTGCTGGTATTGTCTCACCTGGTTCGTCAGGGCAGATACATGCATGCCTGGGCTCTGTTCATACGGTGGCAAAGCCAGTTTCCTCACCACCAAGCAGGAAGAAACATATAAAGACTCTTCTCTAAGCCTTCTAGAGGAACAGAGTCTCCAGCGTACCCTGTCCTCTTTTCTAATCTGCTGCAGTAGAAGTAGAAACACTTTTTTTCCCCTTTCTGCTAGCAGCTCGCCCAACAATGGGCAGAACATTAAGCATGATGCTTTTCCCCTGCTGGTACGTGGCCAGCCACGATGGGTGTTGTGACTGTAGTTGTGGGCAGCTCCTTCTGGGCTGAGGGCCAGTGTGGCTGCAGCCGGGCATGGATGCGGTGGAGATGCAGGAAACCAGCCTCCACCCTCCCTGCAGTCCCCAGGAATAATTGTTCAGTATCCCAGTCCTGTTCCCTGACCTACAGGATCCTACATTCTTACGTCCTCGCTGCTGTGTACCGGGGAGCATAGACACAATTCAGCTCCACCGTAGCCCAGAAGATCCACACATCTCCCTGGGGCTGCAACTAAGCCATGTCGTCCATCCCCTCGGACTGAGGCATACAGCTCCCTAGCACTCCAACATGCCGGGAATTCTGCAGATTAAATTGCTTGTCTTGCCCATTCCAAGATCTTAACAGAGCACTCTGCAGTGCCTCGGAGAAGATAAAGAAGCAATTACAAAGCTACTGGCAGGCAAAAGTCTCAGCCTTCCATACTGGCCATGATGCCTGCCTCCCCCTCTCCTTCTAAATCTGCAATTGCTGGACAAAGAGGGAGCAAATTCTGCCCTTAGTTCCTCTTCCTTTCCCCACAGGAAAAGTTAGCATGGAATCCCATTAGCACAGAGCTGAATCTAATTACTTTTTTTTTTCCCACTTCCTTTCCTCCAGCCCCATTTTTAAAGCAAGCTTTACATTAGACAGGAACCACATTAATTATGGGAAGAGCTAACAACCTGTGTGTGTAACATCTGAAATCAGAATACAGCCCTGATGCAGAGGAGAACTGTAAGCAAACAAGCAAGGAAGCACTCTTGGCTCCAGGGAAACATTCTGTCCTGCCCCCAAAATTTATCCAAATTTGGACTGCAGGTCTGTTTCTAGAGCTCTTTTCTTTATCCCAGATAACTGGACTTACAAAGCTAGCAGTAGCCTGGTTTTTTAAGCAAAGCCAGTGCTTAGGGAGCCAGAAAAACTCGTGGTTCCACTGGCCTTTCTGCTGCAAAAGAATTAATACTGTGGCTGAAATTTCATAGTGTTATGAAAGCCAGTTTTAAAGGGGCCATCATCATTTCAGAAAAGCTTGGGATTCCAAAGGTCCTGTGCTTGATTTTCATTCCTCCCTCCCATCCGTGCTCTTCCACTGTCCCTGGAGAACAGAGCAGTTTAGGATGCTTAGAGACAGGGCTTTATGGGGCTAGCAGTTTCAGGTCACTTTTAGGTGCAAGAATGAGCACAAACTTATTTTGCAATGGCTACAGGAAATTGGTAGGTGGTAGGGAAACTGGCTCTGTCACCAGCCTCATGTATGGGCTGGGCACATGTGTGTGCCCTGACAAACTCTATGGAGACAGTAGGGACACAGCCCGGGGACAGCTGCACCCAGACCCAAAGTCACTCTCGTAGCTCTGATTACAGGTCTCAGCCTTCACGTGCTCCTGACCTCAAATAATCCAGCGCACACATTTTCCATCCTGAGTTCATCTGTTACCCTGTTGAGCCCTAATACCAAGCCGAAAAACTTCAGCCTCCTTATATCCACTCTGTGACTCAAACAGAGTCTCTCAATGCACTGTGTTAGTAACCCCAGAATATTTGTCCCACAAATCAGAAAATACTGTTTAACCAACAAAAGGGAATTGCAACATTCCCCAGCAAGGATTTAACCCACTCAGGAGTTGTAGCGGAATTTATAGCGCCCTGATCCGTGCATTAGCAGATGAGGCAGTGCTTTACTCCTCATCCAGTGATTATAGGTCAGAGCTGAACTGTCCTACTGACAGTGCAAAAACTTTGCAAAAGCACCCAGATTAATAGAGGCGACGTCACCGATGACATTGATAATGTGCAAAATGCTCCCATCTCAGGCTGTCTGGAACAGGGGAGGGCAGCCAGGGAAAGCTGCCAGCACACAGTCCAAGCTCCTCCAGGTGAAGGATTCTCCACCATGCTGTCGCATCCCTTCTCCCTGACCAGCCTGGAGACCAGCCTCGATGATGCCACTGAGATCAGAAAAACCCAGCCTGGCTCCAGAAGTCTGCACTGCCTTCCTGTCTCTGGGAGGCACAAGGAAATGAAGATAAACGGATGGTTTCCCTCACGGAGGCTGGGAGAGGTCCCCAGTGTGTGCGGCAGCAGTACATTGCACTCCTTTCCAGCCCTCCTTCTCTCGGAGCCCACTGCTGGAAGGCCATGCTTCCCTACCTAAAGGGATCACCAGAAATGAATGATTAATCAATCAGTGCTGATGGCATCACATTACTGAAGGTGCTTTGTCATCACAAACATTAATTATTTCACGGGCTTTTGACTCAGATACACAGTGTCACCTTCCACTCTCTCCCTAAGCTAAGGGAAACGAAACAGAGGGGCTGTTGAAATGAATAAAAGGGACTTTCCTCAGTTGCACAATCGCTGAGTGCCAAAGCAAGCAGTAGCCCTCAGCCCCTGGACCCCCAGTTCTCCACTGGAGCTAGCAGAGAGCCTAGGTCCCCTTCAGATGAAGGCTGGACACCATTGTTTCCCATCACTTCCACGCAACTGGCCTGGTGGCACCTTTCCAGCTTCCTGAGCTCCAGCAGCGTGAGTGACAATGGACTGACTTATCCCTAGAATGCAGAGCTCGCTGGCTTTGCCGTAACACACAATTTCAACAGGAGCCTGCCTGGAGTCCGTGTGAATGAGGCTACGCCAAATAATGTTTCATTGAACTCTTACTCTACGTGCTCGCTTGGCCACGATGCAGCCCTTCGAGGACCAGGGTTGGAGTCCAGAGACACCGCACGGTGCCAAGACAACCAGGAAACACAATTATCAAGACATGTGGCTCTCTCCGAGGAGGAATGGATGACTCTCCCACAGATAATTTCAATAGCACAGATAAGCCAGCATCAGCATCTCTCGGCCACATTACCTCTGGGTCTAATTACCCTCTTCCACCACAGGGTTATTGCTCTTGTGTTTTTATTCCATTTAGCGAGCTTTGTCTTCTAATTTCCAACCCTCTTACATTCTTTACTACAGCTAGAAAACTAGCAACTAGCAAAACCCTCATCTTAGCGTTCTCAGTGGCTCCTGGCCATCCTAACAGGACAAGGCCTCCAGTTCCTCGTGGTGTTGCCCTCTGGAAGGCTCTAGGGGAACGCGGTCCAATCTCACAGCCAGAGTTTTACACTTTGCAAAACTTCGCCTGCAAAATCACTTAGGTTGAACAGCTTTCTCCTTATGCTTATCTCATGGCAACCAGAAGGAGAGCCATGGGGAGAGAGCAATGTCAGAAGACTACCTCTGGCAAAAGAGGTGATTTTCGTCTCTGTGTAGCCACACGCATCCCAGCCAGCAGAAAGCGAACGGAGAGGAACGGAGACTGAAAATGAAAGCAAGCAATTTCCAACTCACAAACTGATCTGTTAAACAACTGGAAACATTTCAATGTTTGCAGATGTTCTTACAGGGTACATACAATTACAAAGCAAGGTGTGTTACAGGAGGGTTATTCCGGTAACAAGGTCAATCGTCAAATTACGAAATAACAAAATTTCCCTTTTCCACGTGCTACACTGAAACTTATGAGCTACAGTTCCCATGAGCAGCGTGAGAGATTGTATTTCAGAGTTTAGTATCATCCACTGCAAACTCACAACTTCTAAATCTGGGCAGTTTTATCTTGGGGGAAAAAGAAATTTAAAAAATCCTTTTCTGCTTTGGAGATTTGGGATGGATCATTAGGGTTTCATCTTGAGAACCTCGGCCCTTCGGGATACCCTGCTTACACACTTCACAATTCAAAGTTACTAAAGAAACTGCTTGCCAAAAAATTTGGCATAAAATACCATTTATGAAGCCAAGCCAGTGACCTCAAGCCAGTTGTCACCCAGTCAGTTCTCTCGTACCAGGGGATTTTCCCTGACTGTACGTTGAGTAAATACCTTCAGACCTGCTCACAGTAATGCAGGGTGAAGGACCGCAGCTTTTTCCTAAATCCTTCAGGGTTCACATGGCAGTTTTGATGACAGGGAAACCTCAGATTAAGGAACGTCTGCTTCCATATTCTTCTCTGATACCACCTATGGAGGGAAAAACCCTGTGCCATGCGAGGGTCCTGCTGTGATCCGCTGTGAATGTGACTCATCTGCTGCAAGAACAGCTGAAATGTAACGCATCCACGATTGCAAAGGAGGCCCCTTGGGGTGAAGCTGTCACAACTACAGTCGCGGTGTGTCACATCAGGCACAAGCTGCCATAAATACACATGTAGGGGGAGAAGCCAACTATATTAGACGAGGGATGGACCCCACCGTAAACCATGGTAAAGGCCAGATTTCATTCTGTATTACTGTCTCGGGGTCACTTTGAAGGGATGCTGGAAGCCAGGAGAGGAAACGAAGCCTCCCTGCATCCAGAAAGCACCAGGCTGATGTATAGATACAGATAGGGCCGACAGGATGGACTGGTGCAACTGGGAGAGCATTTCACGGCTGGTGCTGTGAGAGGAAGTAACTATATGGTGACATCTTTGCTGTGACTTCTCCCTTCACATACTTTCACTTCAGAAGTGCAATGATAAAGAGATAAGAAATAGAATAAATAGATAAAGACCGGTATTATGATTGATACGGATTATATCATGCTGCTTTCATGATAATATCTTCTCTCTCGTGCAACCAAAGCAGCAAGTGGTGGCAATTGTACTCATTAGGCTCTGATTCAAACAGAAGCTCTCCGTGTAGGCGTATCTTCGTGCAACTGCAGCCGGTATCAGGGCTCTTGCTTACATAAGAAGCCTTGTGTAACAAAAACCAATTTCAAATCAATGCCTGTGCTCTTTTTGTTAAACTGATTTAGTTAAACAGATGAAGATTCCTTCTATGGCCATTCTGGGTGTAATTTAAATTTGCTTTTAAGTAACTTCAGCTAATAAATTTGGCTTGCCTCAAACTGCAGTGTCAATCGACACAAATCACACTTTTTTTTTTTCTGCAGAGGCCCTCGCTAACACACATTCACACAGCACGGATGCATTAAAACAGGTTTTTCTAGCTTTAAACTTGTCTAATCAGACTTTGCAAGAGGAGTTTGACTAAGGGTTTTAATTCTTCCCATTCTGTTTGAAACACCCTAGTACCACTTAGAAAATATTTTCTAAATGTACTTGTTTTTTCACTTTCTTTTCCTCTGGCAAATGACTTTTTTTTTTTTTTCTTTCCTTGCATCTTTCATGGAGCTGGAATTACATGTCTGCGTTTTTCTCTGCAATAACGTGCAGACAGTGCCGCACGCTGCTAGAACAAACATCTCTGCCCATGTCCCTGGGTCACTGCCTGATGACGGTGATGCTCCAGGGAGTCCTGCGAGTGTGTGAACTCCTGCGGCACAACCAGCCAAGGGGTTGTGAGACATCGGGGAGGTGACACCCCTCAGATCTGGGCACGTACACGCTCTCGTGTAGCCTACCCCTCAATCGCAGGTCTCTCTTTCCGGCTAAGCAGCACGGAGCTCCTTCGGTGGCCTGGGGCTTGGATGTCTACGGAGGGATGCTGTTTGCTGTCTATTCCCCAAGGTGATGGGAGCTGCACGGGCTCCTCCTGAGAAGATTCCATCAGTCAGAGAACGGCACCTCCTGGCTCACCCCACCGACACGCAGCCCGCTCTGCAGTGGGTAACCCTGACCTCACAACAAGCCTGATTAATAAGGTTAGTTAATAGCAACACCAACTACAATAGCAATGTCAGTTAAGGAAATAACCGCTTATTTCCCTCCCTTGTGGGAATTACCACAGAGGCATTTGGGGTTTTCTGCGACCCAAGGAGTGCTACAGCCAGGTCCAACCTCTGCAATCTGTTCCTGCTCTTCCCCTTGTCCTCCTGATTGTTCCTCGAGTGCATTCACACCCGGAATGAGTAATGATGTCCCTACCCGTCCCTTAGGATGGAGCGACTCTTCCCTGAGCGAGAAAGGAATAAAGGTAGGGGGGGGAAACCTCGGGAACTGGCAGCGTGCCCAAGGACTTCCATTTTGCAAGAATGAGCCAAATTTGCACATCTAGCCCTGTTGCTTAACAGACCTGCACGGGTAAGGGCAGAAATGGGTTCTTCTTTGCATCCCTCCAGACCACTGGTTGCCATGACCGAGCAGAACAAGTCAGAAAACACGTTCCTAGATTTCCCAGACTCCTGCTAGTTAAAGAGAGGGCTCTGTGCGGCAGGGAGATGAAAGCAGCATCTATTGGGGTTACAGTCAAATCTGCTAGAACAGGTCTTTCAAGGTAATTATATTTGTTTACTGGAATTGAATACACATGTCTCTACAAGATGCCTTACAGAAATAGGGCTTATCTACCAATCTAAAGATTTATACATATCTAAGTAACAAAAATTGTATTTTTGAAGTTTTCTTTGTAGCAACCGGTCCCAATAAAATAGGAAGCAATGATGGATTGACTGTGTATTGAGTATTGATTTAGAGTGTTTTGACATGTAATTGGATTCGATTGCTAAAGTAGGCTGGTTTGGTGGCCTTATTATGGGATGCTTAATACAGTGTTTATGCCTGTGCAATATTTTTTGGGGAGGTTTTTTTTTTCTTTTTCTCTGTGTATAACAAACAGAAAACAACTTGATTATCTGCAAGGCTCGCTGATGAGGGGAATAAGCCAATTGTAAAACATGGCTCAGCCCTGCACTGGGAAGTGCAAAGGGGCTCTGTGCAGCACCGGGTACCAGCGGGAAAGGGAGGGCGATTCCAAGGGACTGCCATGGGATAGCTGGCTTAAATTTTTGCCTCTTCCACAGCTGTTTCCTATGGGAAGGAACTTTACCTATTGCTGTCTCAGTCACTGTTCAGAAACTGGTTTATGTGCTACCTTCTCTCACCTCAGTTTTATCTATATTTTTATATATAGTTTAGCTTGTATGATATTTTACTTTTTTTATAGTTGTAAGACTTTAGGAACATGTTAGCAGCATCTCTGCCATGCACTAGGGAAGAAGTCCTATCCCTAAGGATTCTCTTCTATTACAAACAAATAATTGTAACAGAAGAGCTATTTAAAGAATTGGGAGGAAGAAAAGCATAAAAGGAGGCTAAAATCTGTACTGTTTGAGACAGTCTGAAGAATTCTATTTTGTTGGTTTGGGGTTTTTTTTTTGCCATGAGCCTGCAAATATCAGTATTTTCTCACTGTTTAACGTGTTCGCAGTTTATGTATTTCCCTGCTGCATATATTTCAGTCGTCCTGAAATATACAGGTTTATTTCTCTAGTCTAATCTCTTGTTCTCCCTGTAACAGGCAGACTGTGTCTGGCCATTTGGGAAATAGTTCATAATTCCATGCTTAAATAACTGGCTTTTGATAAAGGTCCAACCCAGTGCTCTGAGGGCTGTTTTGTTTTTATGGATGGAGCAGACAGAGCAGAATGATGTTGCCTGAATACTAAGAAACTTGGCCCCAAGCCCACACACACCAAAGGCAAAATAAATAAATAAACATATCAATCAATCTTGACGTCACCAGGAAAAGGGTCACTGCCATGTGGAAGGAGACATCTGGACAGTGAAGTCACTGCTCTGGAAGGATGCCACTGAACAGTTCACATGCTCTGCAGCACAATACGATAAAATGACAGTCAAAAGAAAAAAAAAGAAAAAGGCGGGGCGGATAAATTCTAATTGATGCTAAGTGAGCAGAGAGCCTCGTACCTTCTGCAGACCTGTCCATGCACCTAACTTTTTCCTGATGGAAAAGTCCCATGACTCCAATGCCAGCCAGGCACACAAATCAGACCAGCCTGTCATCTCACATGACACTGTCCATTGCACTTTCGGAACCAGCTTTGGAACAAGAAAGAGCAGGATCTAACCACACAACTAAAATTAAAACGTGTGGAGGAGGACCCTTTCCACAGCCCTACGTATTCCCATATGCAGGGATAAAGAGGATGCACTTACCCAGGTATTTGTGTTACCTACAGGCGTACACAACCACACACACACACAAAATGACAACTGCTCAGAGTAGCCACAGCAACAGACCTTTCATAGGAATCTTGCATTCCAATAAACTATTTTTAAATGCACTTTAAGTAAAACGCAAAGTGTTCTATTTAATAAACAAAAAGGTTTTGAGCAGGAGCAACAAGAAACATCTGCAGGGCTGGAGAGACCCCCTGACAACTCTTTCCGTTGCACACACGAGCAACCAACTTGCTTCTGCAGGCTATTGTCTGTCTTTCCCTCTGTCCCCATCCAGGCACAGTGTTGCAAGCAGCAGGGGGTTGTTAGCCATGGAAGCTCTGATCTTCCCTTTATAGCATCAGGAGATCCAAGCCCAGCCGGACACCTAGCCAGGATGCTGCTGGCACAATGGAGCATCTGTACCCACAATGTGGAGGCTCCTCTCCGGCCCCGGGCATTTCTGAAACGGCCTGATTTAAACGCAAGCACGGCCAAGACGGAGTCTTTGTTGTCATAGCCCGGATTCCTTCAAGACCGCTAAAAAAATCCACCCTCCCAGAGATGGGAATGTGACTGCATGGAAAATGACTGTATTTCTCGGCGCTGGCTCTTCGGGCGGGTTAAATCAGCCCTGTCCAGCGGGTCCCCTGAGGGTGATGCCAGTTCACCCCGTTCCGAACGGGACCCGGCGCTGTCTGCCGGGCGCTACAATTAGCAAATTTTTCATCCGCAAACCCAGCGGGGGGCAACGAGGCCAGGAGGGGCAGGTTGCCCAGGAGGGGCAGGTTGCCCGAACCGGGCAACGCCTGCAGGCCGGCGGCTCGTCCGGCCCCGGGCGGGGCTCGCTGGGCCGCCAGCCCCGGCTCCGGGGGTCTCCCGGGCCGGCTCCCCGTTTCCCACCGCG